>VZRQ01004179.1:162182-265113 GCA_013397975.1 Machaerirhynchus nigripectus | reverse complement strand
GGCTCCGGGCTGGAGCGCCGTGACACGTCGGTGCCAGCGGGACCGGCCCCGCAGCGGCCGCGTTGCTGCTCCTAGAGAGCCCGGAGGGTGGGGACGCCTCCCGCAGCAGCTGCTCCAGCGGAGTGTCACCAGCACCTTGCGTCCCTCTTGCTAAATCAATAGAAAATAAATCACCTGTGCCTCTTCCTTGGACCTTGCATGACCAAATGACTTTCTTTCACCTCTGCCACCACAGGACCCTTCAACCAGCGAAAGTAATTTTTTTTGTCAAGTACCCTGTCACAAAGACTCCCTCACAGTTGTCATAAAAAACGCCACCATCGCATTTTACTTCTCCAGTTCTTCTCCATGTGTCTACAAGCATCCCTACTCAGTCCTTGCCAGCTGTCAGGTACAAAACACTGACTTTTTCAGAGTAATCATATAATAAGCAATTGTTTTCCAGTATCAGGTGTGACAGGGACAGACGTTTACAAGTGCAGCCAGCTCTGTTTAGCCAGCTGCCTGTACAAACAAGTGTAACAAGTCACAGGTAATTGTTTACACGCAGTGTTTATTGCAAATTACTGTCACTTCCTCAGGATGTTTGAATGTTGTATAACAAAGCTCCAGTGGATTGTTTTCTAGCAAGGGTACACACTGGTGATGTGCTTTCCTAAGTGCTGAGCTTGTCCCATCAACTAAGAAAATTGAAGTTTCATATTTAAAAGAATACTTATTTTACAAATTGATTTCCATAGGCAGAAGTGGTGATTTCCATGGGGTAAACAAGAGATTACTTGTAAGTGCTCAAGGATCCATAAGGCTTATAAAAACAAAAAAATGCTCTTTGTTATTAAATAAAATAATAATTTTAAAAAAAGGTCTTCTCCTTTGCAATCTTTTTAATTCAAGGAGTCTAAAATCTGTGAGACAGCACATCACTGTACCCATTGACCAGACAGGGGCAGGACAGGACAGAGATGAGATGAGATGAGATGAGATCAGATGATGGACAGACACATCAGTATAGAGAATTAGTGTTGTTGGAGTCCAACAGTGAGTCATAAATACTGAAATGCAAAGACATGGGGAGAGTGCTTGGATTGTGCTTGGATTTTACCTGTTCTTTGTTTTGTTTCTTCACCTGACTTACCCATTTTTTTCTCCCTTCCCCTTCCTACCCCATCTGCTTAAACTGATCACTGTACTCCACTGAACAAGGAGAAGAAGGGAAACAAGTTATCTTCAGGTTTATGTTCCTCCATATAAAAAAATTTCCCAAAGCAAGATTCCAGGCAGAGCTGGCTTCATTTTTTTAATGTTAAGCTAGAAGCTCTAATTAAAAACGTTTAAAATGCATTTCAGAATGAGCACGATATTTCCGGGGAGCAGGGGGAGAAGAAGATGCATTTCTGGGAGACTAAGCGTGCACTGGTGTTCCAAGAGCCCCGTGAATCCTGTGGAATGCTCCAACATCTCAAGGACTATTACTCTTTTTTTTACTATTTTAGAAGGCATTTAAGAGCAGCCTACAGGGAATGATAACAATTAAAAAGTTATACTGATGTACCTTAAAACCCCCATGCACCAAGAGCGCAGCCCCCCGGGAGCACAGCAGCTATGCAGTGGTACGTTCATATGGCAACAAGCAACGTGCACCAGATTCACACAAATCTACTCCCTCCACAAAAGTATTGCTTCAGAATAACTTAATCAGGTCTAAATTAAAGTGTTATCTGTCTACAGAACGCCTTTCGTTCCATAAAACCTTGAAACATGCACAGAATTAAACTCCATCTCTGGGGGAGAGACCAACCATCTACCTAGCAATTTACAGCAACTTAACAAAAGCAGGAAGGGAGGATATATTACAGGCAAATACAGGACTCATTGCAGGAGGAGTGTAATTCTCAGTCCCTTTAGTTTCTCTGTTATCATTTCCCATTTGTGACAGAGGTAATAAAACTTCCTTCCTCCAACCTTTATTTAATTAAAGTGTAAGGTCTTTGGGGCAGTGAGCTTACTGTGTGTGTATATACAGCACCTGGCATGAAGAGGTCATGAATTCATCTCAGGCCTTTAAATACTCCTCTAAATACAAAGCATTAACAATAATAAGAATAGGATATAATTCTCATTTAGAATAGATGAGTCTTCTGTTTTCGATTATCACAAAGGATAAATTACATGCATCTCAGGGAATAATTAAATTAAGGGTTAAGGGAAAGTATTTCATACCAGAGATTTGTAACTGCTCTATTCTAGTTTTTTACTCCTAAGGACACTGCTGCCCACTGTTACAGCATTTACTCAAAATTCTTATTTGCCATAATATGACAAAATAATGTCCCAAATCCTACAGGCCAGATCACCAGTAAGTGTAGGGGTATAGTTTATTCTGAGGCAGTGCATGTGATTACTGTGATAAGATACCCAAATTAACCTTTTGCATGTGCAATAAACTGCAATTAGCAATCTGCAGACAAATGACAAGTTCCTTCGTTTCCTGTAATATGCAGCAATACCCAAGCCAGATTTCCTATTGAATCCCATATTAACCTACATTCGGTGGCAGTGAAATCTCAGAGCACTGTGTCAGAATTTATCATCTTTCAGTGATGTTAGCTCCACCTCTTGACAGTTCTAGACAGGGTGTTTATAAACAACTCATCCATAATCTGACCAGTCTCAGCTGAAAATGTTTATCATTTTTTCACCAGTTGTTCCAGCCACTTTGGATGCTTTGATTAAGGGATGGGCAGAGCTCTCAAAACAGTAAGGTTGTGTTAATAAACGACAAGAAATAAAATGGAGATTGAGTAGTGAGTGGCTTTGTGATGCCTCTCTGAGCTGGAAGGAGGCTCAGGGGTAGGGAAGCTGCAGAAGTGCCTCTTTCCCTTGTGATAAGGAACGTCACATCAAAAAATACAAAACGGGAAGATGATGTTTCCACATGCACTTTCATCCCCATAATTCCACACCTCCCCCTGTTACAGAATTCATTTGCAAAATATTTTTTTAAAAACAAAGATCTCCTGGGACAACTTGTGAAAAGCAATTTTGCTGCAAACCGGAAAAAGTCTCGCACCTTTAACAGTCACCATCAGTCTCTGAAAATGTTGATACAGGACCGTAAACCTGAACCAGTTCCTAGCAGCTTTACTAAAGAGCTTGTTTCCAGTATAATAAAACGAGAAAGATTTTTGTAATAGGCATCACATAACTGCACTTCCTTCGTATGCCTTTGCTGGTGGTGTGACATGAGCGATGAGCGTGTGCATGCGTGGAGGGGATGAACTGCCTTCTAAGAATGCAGTTTTGTTTAACGTGAGTGATGGGAGGCAATTCGAAAAGCATAAAGATGCCTTTGTAATAAATCAGAACTAACCAGCCAGATCACCTGCCCAGTTCAGAACTCTCCACCGGGGCTGTGAGTGGCCTCCTTCAGTTACTGTTCCGCCCTGGCTCTCGCTCGTGAGCCAGGGTTATGGCACAGTGCAGCTGAATTAAGTGGCGTTTGACAACTCTGCCAAACCCAGTTCGAAATGAAAATCCCTTCTGCCCCCCTCTTTGGTCTCACACGACGCGTTTGGAGTTCATCCTTCCCGTCTGCTCCCGCGAGCAGCTCTCTCCCTCTCCCTCTGCCTCTCAGTGGAGCGCTCCCCGCTCCGCGGCTGCGGGATTGGAGCTCTTTGTTACCATGGCCCGTGGGCCAGCTCTGCGTCTGCGATGCAGCACTGGCGTCTCCAGGCTGCGAGGCACCTACCGCACTTGTGGGCACTGCCTCTTCAGCTGGGGCTGGATTAAAAAGGGGAGAGGAAAAAAAAAATAAAAATAAAAAAGAAGATTTATATCTGTATGTTTAGACTGAGCTAGATAACTCATAGATCTGTGAGGCAGCTCATAACCTTGAGTCCTTTTTAATCAGTTTTAATCTCTGAAATAGTAAATTATAATTAAAATTTAATATAATTTTAATCTCTCAAATAGTTAATTATAATTATGGTCATAAAACATGTACAACCTTTGCTTCCTCTCTCCTCCATCCCTCACCTCCTACTCAGAGTTGCTACATGAAGAAAGAGAAAATAATTGTCCCTTTAATGGTAATTGTTTATAAACTCCTTTTCAGAGAGACTATGTTTATCTACAATGCCTAGGCAAAAACCAGGCACAAACACAATACTCATAATAAACGAGTGAATAATACATCCCTGACCATAATTCCAGTGCTCTCCAACAAAGGAATATCTAATTCCTGTCACAGAATTGCCTTGTAGGTTGAAGTTCAGCATATAAATACACAAGGGAAAAGATTAGATTTTAATTGATAAGTATTAATCATCATTCACTGCTGTCTCTGCAGGAAGCCCCGTGTTAAAACATCTAGTTAATATACAGTATAATGGATAACCTTGAGGCAGAAGCTCTTGCATCTGTCTCTATCCAAGAAAAAATGTCAACATCAGCCTTTGTTGTAGAAAAATACCCTGACGTCTGAATGGAGTTGCTGCTGCTGGAAAATTGACTGTCCCCAGTGCAATCCTTCCTAACCTGGGTCCCGTGCTTAACCTAGAGATGAGGCCAAATTAAAAACCTTTATCTGTGCACACCTGTACTTAGGAATATTTGAAATCTTGGTCGGGGTCAGAATGCTGCGTTTGTGGTGCATCTCCTCCTCTCTGAACAAACACATTTCTCATGTGATGCTCTCACTGCAACCACAAAGCATTAGCACTCACAAGAGCATCATTGAAGATACTCAGGCTGTTCATTGAGAACAAAGCCATTAATGATTAATACCATGGCAGGAGAAAATGTAGCAGTATTTCTTGGCAGCTGAAATGTGGCAATGTCTGTCCTACGTGCAAAAGACTCACAAATACCTTTAGCTCTTCTTACATAAAATGGTTCTTATTAACTCTGTGGGAAGGGGAATCAAACAAATCCCCCAAACTAAAGAGAAGGAGATTTTCACATGTAAAACTGGATATATACAATACATCTCTCTCTGACTGGCCCAGCAGATGCAGAGATGCATTTACGTATCACAGGCATTACTGTCCCAGCAGATGCTATAAAGTTGTCGCTGACACAGACGCTTACTGTCCCCACAGATCTGTATTTTGGGAGGGAATTTTCGTACCACAGACACTACTGTCCCTACAGAACCACATCTGCTGGCCGAGTTATTGTTTGACATACTCTTTTGCCTCCAGCAGATGTGAGAGACTGCCAGGACAGCAGGCATTTCTGTCACAGCAAATCTCCATCTACAGGGAATTAAAGTGCAGCTTAAACTACTGTACTCCCTGAGCCCTTAGTGGGGACAATACTGACAGGGAGGGAGCAACATAAACCAGTGAAAATATAGTGTTGGGCACCTCGAACATCACCATTAACCCTGCCTAAATATGGCTGTGTTTGGGGATGTGTCAGGAGGAGAAAAATAATTACTTGCACCCTCCTCCCACCCTGCCTTTAACAAGTATCCCTTCAGAGAAGCGTTCAAAGGGAAAAGTGTCTGATACCACTTTCATATGAGAGATCCAAAAAAGCAGAAGTCACTCATGACTAAAAAGCTGACAACCTTAATGCCCTGTAACAGGGACCAAGTGCTAGGTCATTTCCAGCTTGCTTTTGAACAGAAAATTTTCCGAGTTACTAATTTATTAACACCAGAAGATTTGATCCCCAATTCTAGAGGTGCAGGAATAAAGGGAAGGGCTTTGCTTTTAATCTCTTTAATTTGGGCCTTCATCTTCTGAGACTCTGCATGACCTCCTCACAGCCTCAGGGTCCAATGGCAGCAGCAGCCACGGGATGCTTTGCTCCTGTGCAGCTGTGCTGCCAAGCAGAAACTCTCCAGACATGAGGAAGAAAATCCTGGGCCTGTGCTAGGACATGACTATGGCTAGACTCTCCCTCTGGAGTGAACTCAGCCTAAGGCCCATCCCAACGCACGTACCTACATATAAATAATATGTAAGGTATGTGAGCCTGGACTTGGGAGCTGTCCTGGGCCTTTTTTTGCCTGAGTAGGATGTATCCTTTATGATTTGGTACCAGAGAGAAAAACCCTCCCCTGGTAATCTGCAGCAATGAAAACCCTATTGAAGACACACCATCTAACTTTGGAATTCCCCTGTGGGGAGTCTGGGCATTTATCTTTATCTGAAGCATCGAGAGCTGTCCATTGGCAGAGGCAGGACACACAAATTCCCAGGGCAATAATCTGACACAGCACAGCAAAACCTATATCCTTGGAGCAGATTGTGGGAAAGCATCAAGATTTTGGTTGCTCTGCCAAAGCAAACAAGATGTTTCAAGCCCCATCATCTGCTCTGCAGTTCACACCCTTCCAGTGCTATCTTTTTCAGATGCCATGCCACACTGGTTAGTGGCAATGCTGTTGTCATGTGTGACTCATTCCATTTTACTGGAAATTAGAAAACCACATGCTGCACTGAAGAACTGCTTATTTATGTAGTCATATCATCCCAGAGAGAACTCCTCCTGCCATTATTTGTACACAGATTATTTCAGAATTTTGGAAACACAGCTCTTTACCGGCGTTCACCCAGAGGACAGATTAATCAATAGCACATTGCTCTTTCCAGGGCCTGCTGTGCCCTTCATACTTTCCAGTGCCACCCTGGAAATGCAAATGGTATTTTAGAACAGAGTACCTTCGTCATTACAGGATGTGTGGGAAGCAAAACAGAGCACAGAGAGCAGTGGAAGTGGAGGTGCGTTAGCAGAAGAGCCTGCCACGTATTTATTTCAGCTTTAGGCAGGTGAATTTCACCCACAAGGAACAACACAATCTACTCGGCCTTGTTTGTTTTCTTTTTGAATGGCTTGCCTTTATAAAGCCTCCTCAAATATTTCCTGAGCACATCACAATGCTACATTTAGTGATTAATGCTCAGTGTGAGTGAGATGAACTGGCATATTCAGGACAACAACAACAAAAAAAAGCAGAGATGTCAACAGTGCATTCTTTCTGTGGATTAAGAATTACTGGATAAAAACATAATGCTTTTAACCAACATTTTATGGTGACAACAAATCAAACTGGATCATTTTGAGTTGTGAAGCACAGGTCTGGAATTACGCGTGGTTCAAAGAACAATTTCCTATATTTATGAGTTTTCTTAGTCTGTATAAAATTGGTGTTCCTAAAGCAGCATCACTAGGATCAAAAGTTAGATTTGATTGTGTGTTGACAGGTAAAGGTTCTAGAAATTCCTAAACTAGGAGATTGCATTATCTTCTACAGGTACAGATAAACCCATTCTTATCTTTAGATGAAGAAACTGTTAACAGGTTTCAGGCACCAGACATTTATGAAGAAAGAAAATAGAAATGTGAGCCATTCTTTTTTAAAGGTTAGCATAGCTTAAACGTTCCTGAAAATATTTATTATCATAACAGATTAGACCTGCTGAAATGTTCTCACTTAGGATTTGGTCTTTGACATTCTCAGAAATTCTGTTCACTTCATCAAAGGGTTGCCATGAAAAGCAGAATTTAGCAACAAAAAGGAAAAGACACAAAGTAGTTAAAGGCCATTTGGAAAAAGATGTTTGCTTTTAATGTTACTGACTACCCCTCAGGACCCAAGTTAGAGCTCTGTTATGTTTTAAAGCATTGCTTTCAAGCTTGCTGGAAGTGTCAGACAATTTGAATAGATCTCAATTTTAATTTCCAATCTAGCAGTATGGAACAGCTGCCATAACTTTGTGCAACGTGGCAAATTCGACATTCTCATCCCTCAAATGACAATCATCGAGAAGGGACTCTGAAAGAAGCATAATATGCTTCCATTTTTACTGCCTTTTAGTAACTCCCAGTCAAAATTGTGCTTCAGATAAAGAACCCAAACCCTCAAATTGTACTTTTAACTTGCACTGTCTACACCTGGGAGCAAAGGTCTTGGGTGAAAGTTGATGGGATTTCTAGAACTATTTTTCCTTCTTCCAGCCAGTGAGCTGGAGGTTTGTCCACATCCTTCTGACTTACACCATCAGTGTTACAGGCTCCCAGTCAGGATTTTCCCCACAGCTGCAGTGGGAAGTTGTAATGGAACAAGTCCCAGCTCAGCCTCACCAAATCTGCCCTGTCAAAGCCCCCCCCAAGCTTGTCTACAGCTCCAGCAGCTGGAGTGAGAGTGTGACCTGAAGTGTGCCATCCTCATGTTTTTCCTGCTTCCTAGCAGAAAGAAAATGTTGAAAGGAAGATGGAAATCACAATTCTTAAGGTCTTTGTTTTTGTTTCTTTCAGACCATGTTAACACAAGAGGGAAAATTGAATCCAGAGGGAAAGCACTTGGAGAGTCAGATGAAAATCCTTAGCACTGTGCCCCAGTCTGGGACTGTCCAGGCCAGGACAAAGGCAGTTCAGCCACTGCTGAGGGAATCTGTGTGTTTGGGGTATGGCACATCTCTAAGCACAAGCCCGTGTTGCACGTAGTTTGAGGAGTATCTCTCTAGAGTAGTGAAGCATGGATGTGTTGGTCCTATCCCAGGAACAATGTCCCATCTAGCTCTCATTTTGCATTCATTCACAGATTATAGACTGTGTGCACTTGGGTAAAGCTGCCTCCCACTCCTCTCCCTAATTCCGAACAGAAAACCCAGAGGAGTTTTGGGACCCAAAAAAAATCACGGTGCTGCCACCAGTGCACCCCGTAAGAAGAAACAGAAACATCCAGCAGAGACCCTGTTGCTCCAGGATGGACTTTATGTTTCTATAAAAATAAAACACAATTTAAAAGTCTCTGGCAAGCCTGATTTCAACTGCTAAATTAACGTCTCTGTTCTCATTTCTGCAGCGCTCCTCTACTACCGAGTTTGTGGTTTCTTGCCTTCCACACGACACAACCAGCTTCCGACCCTGAGATTTCCTCCCTTCAGTCTGCATTTCTCATGAAACTCAGTCTCCAAGCATGAAACCAACTCTCACTAATCTGTTTTCTGTTATCAGTATACTCACAGGTATACTTATAAATTAGGGAGGACACACATGTGGGTAGTATGCGTGTCTCTCACTTGAGTTTGCCTCTAGCAGTTGCCATTTAAACCACAGAAAGCAGAACAGAAATATTAAGCTCAGCATTTTCCAGATGGGCTCCAGCTATGGATGGCTTACTTGATATCACACACTTCCAGGCAATAAAAGTTATTTCTTCACAAAATCAGATTTTATCCCACCTTTTACACAGCCAACTTAGATCTCAGGGGAACAGGTTAAGAACAGATAACACAGAAAGGCAAACAGGGCAGGTTAACTACATTTTACCTCAGTCCTAGAGTGGTTGGACATGGCTGCCTGGGACTGGAAGCAGGCTGCAAGCTTGTGTGGTCACCTCCAACACCTATTTCTATCACTCTGCATTTTCTTTCATTAATGGAGACAATAAGTATTACTTGGAGACAAAAAAAATTATGTAGAGAAGTAAATATAAAACGAGCTGCAACAAAGTGGAACCAGGACTCATTCAGAGATGGAAGCTTTCTGATTTGGAGGTTTGGCCACCAGTATGACCACAGCTCCCTAAGCTCAGTGGGGATCTGTTCGACCTGACTCAGACACAAATCTCATCTGCACAGCTCCTCTGGGATCACCAGCCCTGCTCCTGGGAAGGGCCAGTTACCAATCCACTCCTCACGCTCACTGCAGCTCCTGCCAGCGCAGCTCGTGGACACTGGTGGCACAGACACACTGTGTAACTTCACCTGGCAATGAGCAGATCTCTCTCAGCCTGAGTGCATGCCAAGAACTGCCTAATCTGCTCAAGAAATTATAAGCCATGCAGCTATTTGCACTCAAACCCCTGCAGAAACAGCCCTCCCCCACTTCCTTCTCTGCTAGCTTGCTCTAACAGCAGGCAGACACAAGTGAAAGGAAAAACAATGAGAAAGGAAACTTGGGAGGGACAGGTTAGAAGCAGAAGGAAGAAGCAAAAGGTCTGACTCTGCAGACCGTATTCATGATGAAAAGCATTTGCACAAATAACCTAATTGCATTCCGTGGGACTGCCGGGCTGAGTAAAAGTGCTGCAAGTGCAAGCAACAATTGCAGAGGCAGGAAACAAGTAGGAAAAGAAAGAAAAAGGAAGCCCCACATGAATCAGACACCTGCACAGAGGAGAGCAGTCTCACACACCCCAGGAAAAACAAATCAACCAAAACACTCACTGCCTTTGAGTTACTGCAGAAATATTTATAGCGCCTTTCCCGACCTCTGCCTCGCTTCCTGGCAGGCAACACCACAGAAAGAATCTTTACCACTGGCATCCCCTTCTTCTGCCCAGCAAGAAAGCAGTCCCTTCCCAGAGCTCTGCAAAGGCAGGAAGAGAGACCAGAGAGGCTGCAGGAGTGGCCTGGTCCTCACCTAGGGAAGGACGAGTGCCAAGCCAGGCACACCTCACGGGGGAAGCGGCAGCCGCCCTCACAGGAGGGAGCGTGGGCATCTCCTCGTGTGCGATGAGTTGGGAACAGCACTGATTCTGTATGGATTACTCTCAGCAGGGAATAACACAGGAGCCAAGGAAGTGATGGGCTCCAACAAAAGCCCTCCTCTTTTCCAAGTGGTCACTTCTTTCCTTTCCTTACAAAGCACGATGAGGCACTGAAGACAATCTCATGTCCAGTAACTGAATTGCTCCTCTTCCAGTGAGCTCTTTCAGGAATTCTCAAGACACTTTCTATGACAGAGCAATTCTAAGTTTATAAATCATTAAAATAATGCATTTATTTATCAAAAGCCTTTCTCCTAAAATGAAACACTAGAGAGCAATCCAATCATTCCAATGAAGACATGCGTTTGAATTCTCCGGGCTCACACTAATTGGCACTTTTCAAAATGTTTCCAGTTAGGTTTGTCCATAAGCGTGAAAAGGAAAATCAAAATATGTCTCTCTGAGATGGGCTGATGCTTGTGAAACAAAACTATCAAATCAGGGAAACCAGGGACTACATTCAAAGCAATGATGGTTTGAGATCATACATTAAAGATGACAGGCTCTTCCTAAATCACCTCAAACATGAAACACTTGCAGTACCAAGTCACAAATTTATCTGAAAAACACACACTACCACCTACTGGCAATTATTCATATATGTTATTTACATACTGATAAGTGGCAACAATATGTGCACATTTGATTTGCGTGAACTTTGCTGCAACAAAGATCATTCTTCATCTTTACAATTACTAGACTTGAAGAAAAATATATTCCTGTGGATGTAGTTCCCACAAGGTGTGACCAGTTATTGTCTTCTCTTCAATAACAACTTAAACCAGAATAGCAGTTTAGTTAAACACTTCCCATTTAAGGTTGTTGGTTTTGTCAGTAATGTACTATGGGGGTTTTTTGGCTCATCCATAAGCTGGTAACACGGTCCCACGAGGCTTACAGATCCTCCCATTTCACACCCACTGCCCTGGAGATGGGGCATAAATTATTGCAGTGGTGGTATGGGACCAGGGAGGAAAACTGGGGCAAGTTCTGCTCCTGGATACAACCACTCTTCTTCCCCAGTCACACAGAAGCCTGGGAAAAGCAGGACTATGGCTGGATGGAGGGGCTAACACGAAGGAAAGATGACACTCTGAAACATCTCCTCCTCAGGTGGTTCTTTAGCTTTTGCTGCAGTTCTCACCTTCTTGCCTGAGGTTCACACTACTGCCACAGAAACATCCTGGAGGTAAAAGTGCTGTGATTTATAAGCCAGAAAGAAGAGTCAGTTACAGGCCCTCGTGTGAACGCCACACACATCACCCTGGCTGAGCTGGGGTGACACGTTTTTCACCTCCACGCTCTCAGTGGAGACCTCTGCATGACTGCTGAGGTGGTGCTGTGCCACCAGTGCACCCTTTTGGACGATGCCTAATTTTGGACAACATTCAGAATATAAAGTTGATGCTGGGACTATGTCAACAGGACCTGCAGCCTGACTGAGCCCTCACCTCACCAAAAAGAAAACATGCCAGGAAGGGCAGGCCTGACACCTCTGAGTCACGCTCCGACCTGCTGCGCCCTTGATCTCCGTCCTGCTGCTGTCATTTCTTGCAGGACATCAGCTTCCAGAGAGGGCTTTGGTACGTGGGTGGCAATGTCAGAAAGATTGGCTGGTCCTGATGTAAAGGCTCCCTGAAGGCCAAAGACAGAGACCGGGGAGAATTGTCCCTGCAGTTCTAAGGGCACCTGCCCACACAGCACCGACTTCAACCCCAGCCAATGTCTACTCCAAAGCCAAACCAGCAACAGGAGAAGCTCATTGCCAGCTGTTGCAGCCCTGTAGGAAAACCCCCTTTTCAGTGTCTCCTAAATAAACCATTCTGTCCAAGAATAGCATTGTATGTATATAAATAAATCAACATTTTGAAATTGATAAACTTTTATACATTTAGAATTAATACAAATTATGGTTTAATTTAACCTGAGCTGATTTTCAAAATATTTTTTTCTGTTGGTTGAATCTTAATTATATGCCAGGTTTCCTGCTGGCAAGTATCAGACTAGCTCAAGACAGGCCTTCAGATATGCTGTGCTAATGCCTGACACTCAGAACAGACACTTTTCCTTCCCTTCAATATGTGCATTGCAAGTAGTATTTTAATTGGGCTCCCAATTCAGAAGGCTGGAATGAGCTCGTGAGTCATTCCTACAAGTTGACTCACATGCTACAAAACTGAAGAATTTGGTGCAGGGAAAAAGAAAAAGCAGAGGGTGGATTTGTGGGTTTCTGCACATCCATGCCATGGGGAAAAGGGTGAGTTTGTCCCTAGCACCCAGCTGCTGCAGCACAGGGGCTCAGCAAGTGCATTGCTCAGGTGAGGCTTTTCCATCCATAACTGCTGAAGAAAGGATGCTCTTGGAAGGCCTTTGTTTCATGAAAGCTGCGATCAAGAGATTATATAAAGTATTATAATTTTGACATCCTTCTCCTTTTGGAAAAGGGACCAGTCCCAGCAACACAGGATGCCTGGTTTCAGGGTGTTTCAGTGACTGCATTTCAGCAGCTCCATTTCAAGACTGGGAAACATAGGGACAACAGGGAGAGGGCTTCTCCTCTCCCTTAGATGCCAACCCTGCATCTCCAATCTCAAACTGGAGACAGAGTTGGATTAAGTTCTTTCCTCCCTGCACATCACCAAGGAAATGTCCCACAGCTCCCACTGTACCCATGTGAAGACCCAGGTGTCTTCCCACGGCACTGCCTGCATTGCTTGTGCAGCCTCAGAGCCTCAAACCACTTGCATGGCTGCAAGGGATGGGAACTCAGTCAGAACAAAGCAAGTGGAATCAAACCTATCCATCTTTTTCTGTGTTACCTCAAAAAGTGGTAAACCCCATATTTATTTACTGAAGCAAGGAAGTGTGAATTGCACAACACAGAAACTGCAGGAAAATCCTTCTCCTTATACTGAGAAAAAGGCTTTTTTGACCTGTCACTTTGCCTGTCATAACCACATTTTAACATTTTTCTTCCCATATCCTTAGAGGAATCTATACAATACACAAATGAAAGGCAAATTCAGAGAAGGCAGAAAATGCCAGGGTGTTTTTCATTGTCCTGAGGACAAATGCCAGAGCCCTTCTGGGACATTCAGAACATCTAGTCACTGTATCTTATTCAAGGGAAAAGCCATCTGTCAACAAACTAATCACTGGACAGATTCAGAGACAAGTGAAAATAAAAAGGCAATACAAACATGCAGATGAGGTTCCAGTCAGCAACTAGCCACAGAAAACAAACAAATCCCATCCACAAAGCCTGGCATTTGGGCCCAGCCACTTTTCACTGCAGTCAAAACCGGGGAGGGAATGATGCAAAATGATCTTCAAACAGGAACTTTCAAATCAACCGATATGACTGTGGAAAGGTGGGCATGAACCAAACCTGGATCCATACCCTACCTACCCGAGCCAGTAACAGCAGCATAACAGAGTGTGAACTGAGCTCCCACCATGTTATTAACAGTATTAAAAGCCCTACTACTTAGTATTTAAACATTCAATAATACTGAACACTTGGAGTCTGAGCTCGTGGCTGAATGCAGCCTTCCTTTTTGATCAGAAACACACTACCCCACGGGAAGGACTCCAAGTGACTAATGTTCCTAGTGGCCAGGATTCTATCACCAGTGAAAAGTGAAGCATCTGCCCCATGTGTGGGCCCAACTCTCATATTTTTTTCATGAGTGTCTTCTATGACAAGGGACCTGATGATATGTGGACTGAGATCTTTGCTAGTCTTCCTCCTGAGGAATGAAAGCCCTCTCCTGGGTCACCACAAGTACAATTTGCTCAAGCACAAAGGCACGAAGAGCACTCTGCAAAGGAGTTCCTTGATGTTAAGGCCCTGTTGTTTCTTTATTTTCTAAGCTTCACTTCAGGACGTGCATGCAAAGGGCAGAAGGACGTAGATTGTTTTGATTCTGCACCAAGTTTGATCTCATATTGGTGAAAAAGACTGAAGAGCAGAGGGAAATTGGGGTATTTCAGAATATTAGCATGTGCCATGTTAAATAAGCAACTGAGTTAGACTTCAGAGAGAAGTTCAGCTTAGCACTAGCTTAGCACTAGCTGAAATCAACCTGAAGGAGTCAGAACTTCTGAGAGCTAAAATCATAATTGCTTCCTTAAAGGCATCACTTGAATAAAATTAAATGCATTTCTCCAAAAGCTTCACTAGCATAGCAACTGATTGGCCCTTGAGGATTCCTATAGATACTTGTCATTCAGCATGAAATCAGGTCAGCAGCTAAAATTAAACACCCACCTCTCCCCTGCACCGCATGTGGAGTCATCGCTTTTAGTATTGCTCAGCCTCTGCCTCCCCGAATGGGTTCATTCTTACCACAAGCTTAAAGGCTGTCTTATCAAGGAGCACTGATGGATACAGTCATTCCTGCTCCGAGATGAAACTGTTGGGAATCAGGCTCGCAGTCCCTTTGACTCCATCTGCATCGATTAGCTCTCGGGCAGCCTGCCAAGGCACTGTGCTGCCTCTTACCCTCGCCACTGTTAATCTGCCTCAGCGAGGCCTGCAAGCCCTACATAAACTGCAATTTCTCTTCATTAGTGTGATTCTGCCTGCATGAATCTGATAACATATGGGATATTATCATAAAACAGCCTATTTCACCAATTCATTTTCTCCTTTATGAAGATTATGAATGTACTGCAAGTGCATAGGCAGGATAGAACAGACAAGTCTACTGTACAGTTTAGCTTTGATTCAGTTTCTAAAATGCAGATAGCCTTCCTTTTAAGTTCACATTTCCCAATAATCCTGTGCTGATATATTATAAAAACTGCTGAGTCTCTCTCCCTGGTTTCCTCTAGTTCGCTGTGGGCTGATCCACACTCCGTGTCACTTGCCTGGATTGAGACTTCAACGACGAACAGAGCCAGCAGATGCCACACAATGGAAAAAATGGGAGCTACAGTAACAGTTTAGTCAACCCTAATCACTGCCACAGTCTGACTAAGCATGAACATGAAACATGATCACAGTTTGACTACGGATTATGTAATTCCAAACATATGCTTTATGCCCCCTCACTTCCTGCCTGTTTCAGATAACACAAGTCTGCTGGAACGGGCAGTTTCTGCACGGCTGAATGAGCACTTTGTCTGGGAATGACACGGATGCAGGTAGATTCCTGCCTGCTTCTGAGATTTATTAATTAGCACGTGTCCCCATTTAACGAAGTCTGCGTGCCCTCTGCTGGTACGTGCACGCACTCCTGAGAACACCAGCACTCACAAACGGAGCAGTGTCACACAGAGAGCTGCTGCTGCTCCTTGGACGAGGTGTGTGTGCCTGTCCTGGTGTGCTTGCACGTGCAGCATAGAGTAAATTGAAATTAAGATGCCCGTTTATCCTAAACAACACAGCTGGTTTGCCCTTAAAACATCTAGGTTGGGTTTATGCCCCTGTTTTGAGGGCATTTCCTGCTACAAGGTACCAGTACAATTGCACAGTGCACATCTCCTTCAGAGGAAATTTCGTATGCACTGATCCCTCAAGGAGTGGGACTAAGGGGATGTTGCAGAGGACAGAGAACACAGAAGCCTGCAGCAACCACAGACTTGTTCTGAGCTGCCCTCAAGAAAAAAAAAATAATTCAGCTTTCCAGGATTAATCCATTTTAAAATGCTACACTAACTCCTGGCTAATCTGTATCAATTACTGAGTACAGACACATGCAGTAAAGGTCATTTTAATAAGCAGTTCACTCCTTAAATTGCTTCCACTGCCAAATCAAGTCAAAATTGCTAGGGATCATTACTAGGGCATCATTAGCTTAACTCATCTGACAACCTCTTCTGCAGACCCTTCTAACTCTTTCTACTGCCAAACAATAGCAACAGCAGAACCTCCAAGACTATGGAATGGCTCTTTTCCATGGGGAAACAAGAAAAAACCACCGGATGGGCAGGGTGAAAGTGGCATCAAATGAAGATAAATCTGCCCATATACTACCAGCTGGCACCAGTGCTCAGAGAGGTGCTGACAGTTCCCTTCAGTTGGATGGTTCCAGGAGAAATGGGACATACCCAAGCACCGTTCATACACGGCAGCAGAGCAGAGGGAGGAAAAAAAACCATCTCCCTGTACCCTAAACCATGACAAATCCTGTGAAAAAAAACCTCGAGAAAAAAAAAAACATTTTTGTGCCTCACTAATGGCAATTAAAACAATAACAGCAAGAAAAATGTAGACAGCTGAGTGCGTGGCTGATTTCCTGCCCTGGGAGGTGTGTCAGCAGATCTGTCCCTGGCAGTGCCCAGCAGCACTGGCACAGGTAGCACTGTGAGACTCTCACAAGGGTTAACCAGTGCCTATCAAAGAGAAGGTGAAGGCACGAATGTAATTGAAAACTGGCTGGCTCAGGGCGTATGAAAAGCTGTGTAAATTTTAAATGCTGCTCGTGTACGAGACCCAGCGCTGAGTGTGGACTAGTGACCTACGCCAGGGAGTTTTGCCTGCAAGAGGAAGCTATTGCTTAGATGCATATCAAGGACTCCTCTCTATTCTTTCCTTTCCTTTTAAACTGAGCAGCAGCTCTTGCACAAACGTGTGACTACAGACCAGAGTCTGACTGCTGCAGGAGACAGAAATGTCAAACAGGCTGTCAGGAATAGGAATCAGAGTTACATTCAGTCCTGCCCAGATGAAAGCGTAGCACAAAAATGACCTACAGTGGCATCTTCTCTATCTTTCTGCAATTTCACCTCATTATTAAACTCCAATCTCACTGCAGTCTCATCCAGACTAGAGGAGGTCACAACCAAACATGGAAGCAAACACAGCATTAAACCCAATTTTATGCCTGATGTACTGCTATTTCAGCTCTGTTAAAGTATTGTGATCTGCCTGAGAAAGGAGGGGAGCCAAGAGACAGGTGTAGGCAGCTATTTTTCAAAAGTGCTAAAAAGCATGAGTTTCAAAGCAGAGCACGGCTGGAAAGGAGTGAGGAGGCTCATTAACCCACAGGTACTAATGCATTTTGAAACATGACCCATTTTACAGAGTCAGAGTACAGAAAATGTCCACACTGTGGTTCTAATAAAGCCTGTGACAGCAAAAAGGGACACTGAACAGGTACAAGAAGCTGTATGTGTAGGTGAGCAGGAGATGGAGCCAGGCCAAACTTCCTGCCATACACACACACACACACGTTATTTTTCCAAATCCAGACACAAGCTTATTTATTTCTATTTCAAGGATGTACACATTGTACCAGAGACACATGCTCAGTAGCAAGTATCTGTCCCTTCATGGTCAAATTACCTCCCTATAGCTACTCCTGCTGGCTGGTGATGTCTCTGTGAGAGCTGTGTCACCACCAGTGCTGGCAGCTCCCCACAGCAACAACCCAAACTGCACAAACAACTCATCTATGGCTAAAAACTTCATTCTGGTTGTATGTCCTCATTCAGTATTTGGTTGGACCGGGAGACGAGATCATCTCACTTTCCTTCTTCTGCTCAGAAGATACAAAGGAGACACAAGAGCTGGCAAACTGACTCTAATAATATATATATATATAAAAATATATATATAAATATATATATATAATATTTAAAAGCTGTTGTTCTCCATCAGAATCAAGATGCACAGCTGCTTGCCCTGCTGAAAGGTGCCTTTCCCACTGGGTGTTTGCAGCATAACCATCACACTGGGTTTCTGAACCAAACAGGTCAGCTGCTGGAGCCAGGGCCATTAATTTTCCCATCTGGCCAGGATTAAAAACATGTTAGGTGGGTTTCCTGAGTCCCTCCTACCATACTTGAAGCTGAGTGCAAAGGAGGACGAAGGGAAGGAAATAGCTGCTTTAGAAGAACGAGGTTAGGCAATAAATATCAGAAACATGATTACAACTGTCCTGTGAGGACATTAGCAAAGATCTTCAAAGAATAAGACCTTGAGGTGCATTTGTGCAGAAGACTGAGGAGGATGGTAGTGGGAGCCCAAGAGACCTTTCTAGTTTTTGGCTACCTTAGCTCCTCATCACTGATGCTCCACTCTGCCAGCAATGGGTGAACAGTAAGATCTTGGCCAATAGAAATAACCACACTTCAGTTTTAAAGCAGGAAGATACTCATCACTTTTCTGGATCCAGTTCACATCTGGGTATTCAACTCTCAAGATTAATGTTTATAAGGTTGCCTGCCAGGCCTACCTTCATTTCTCCTACATGTCTTGATCAAGGAACAAAGAGTTATATAAGATTGGATTTTATACTCTTAGTCAAAACAAGTGTAGAAAAAAGTTCTTCATTTCCTGTGAACAGATCTGGCTCACTTAGTGTCTTCTCATGTCTTAATTCTAAGCTTACAGTGACCTTAAAGCTTGGCAGTTTTTATTGCATGTATCCTCACTACCAACAACCAGCAGCAACCACAGCACCCACTGCAGAATCAAAGCAAGGAAAAGGTTTCTCTCGTTGGTATTTTAAAAAAAGGAAATAGACTGTTTCAAGATTTTAAGAGCAATTTCTTTTTAAGAGCAGAGATCAGAGTTGAAGAGAACTGGGAGTACTCACTAACAGAGACCCATTGATAAGCCCAGAGAATGAAGTCCTGTTCCCATCCAAAGAGCAGATACCCTGCACAGTACAAGTTCTCCCACTTCCACCTCAGTCTTGTTCTGACGTCATGTCTAGAACTGAGAAAGTTGCTTAGTCTCCACATCCATTCAATCATACTATTCTTGGAATGAGATTTGTGCCTTCAGGCCTCAACCAATTCAAGATTCAGTTGTATGAAGCATTCATAACACGAGACAGTCCCTGCCCCACAGAGCTTTCCATATAAATAGCACTTCTGCAAGCAAAGAGCTCAGGGTGAAGCTTTGCATTTCTGCACCAGCCCATCCGCAAGGATGCTAATTACTGCCAGGATAACTCTGGGTTTATGACGTGAAAATCTTGTCTGCTGGGAATCCAGTCTCATATCCAGCAAAGCAGCCATCAGATGATAGTAACTATTTTTAGGCTACTTCTGACCTTTCAGAAAGTAAGGACTCTTCAAAAGATGATTAAAATACTATGTGAATTATGCAGAGAGTTGAACAGTCTGAAGAAAATGAAACTTCATTTAGTCTTGCATAATGCCTTTGGTAACACGGTTAGATTCTTTTGGCCCACAACAGTCAGATTTTCCACTGAAGTGTCAGGGTGTAAGCTGGGCTGGTTATTGAGCAATAGAGAGGGCTTTCTTATTTGTGCAAACTTCCTAACCTTCAAGAGAACAAAGATTAATCAACAACATTGAAGAGGATGCTGTCATGAGATCCAGTCATAAGATTTGTAGGGACTCTTGCAGGGGTTGCAATCCTTAGAACTGCTTTGGAATAAAATCTGAGAGATGGGAGCATATATTGAAAACATTTTCAAAAATAAATCCAACATAGTTATTAATGATGGAATAAAGGAGGTTCTACCACTGCAGTGAAGAAATCTGGAGGGCAGAGTTCAGTGCATGAAGAAGATATTGTGAGGTAGAAAGAAATGCAGAGGCAGCCACCTGGATCTGAGTTTGGTATCTAAAGGACCCACAGGCTTTCAAAGCAAGTGAAACTCCTCATTTTGAAAATTCTGAAATCATCGCCGGTGCACATTTGCACCGGCTTCTTGTGCTTTGGGCTATTTGTGTATTAACATGGAAGTGACATAAAGGGACATCTCTGCACCTTAAAGCAAAGTACCTAAGGGATTCACAGCTGTGTGGCCAAAGCAAGCATCCACATGTACCTGCAGCTGGTGTGGTTACAGGAAATCAGGGGCAAGATTCCCAGAACTTCGAGACTGCTGACCTCACCCTACTCAACACAGATGCTGAGCCAGCTCTTGGAAATTGTCTCACAGGGTATCTGGGAGGATTTGAAAAGAGGTGGGCTCTGTGGTTCACATGCTGTCTTTGCCTGAAGCCAGGCTGAGCTGCTTGTGACAACTGCAGCTGAAGAGAACTCAGCAAAACTTCCTAATTAAAGATGGGCCAGTGAGTTTCTGAAATTCCTTAACTAGGAAAGAAGCCCCCTCCTCTCCTGGTTTGTCACACAAGGCAGCTTGAGATAGGGCAGGGGAGACTTTTCAGATCACCTTTTTCTGAGCTGCAAAATGCCTTTAACTGTGGCTTACAGTGGAGAGCTTAACACAACCTAGAAGTGGTACAGCACCGACAAGCTGAGGAGCTGGGCAAGTACCAAGCCATGATCATGTTGGAAGATGCCCCCTCACCTCCCTACAAAATCATTGCTTTCCTACCAAGCAAAATCCTCAATCATCTGAGTACTGAAACATCTGAAGCTTTGCTGCCAGACCTCTCAAAACAAGGGAGAAAAGGAACAAATAGCCAGCAGGAACCATAAAAATGACGCAGATGAACTTAGGGAGGGGGATTAGCTGTCTAGGTAACGTGGGGTGAGGAGGAGAACCAGGGGAAGCTGGAAGCAGTTGGCTTGTACAGCTGATTGAAGAGCGAGTTCCTGATGAGGAACCAATGGAAGCAGTCACAGGACTCAAAGGCTGGGCTGGATGCAGCAGAGATGGTGCTCCTGCTGGCCTCTGCTGCAGTTAAGAGCAGGTAGGTCCAGACCTGCACGTGGTCTGAAAGCAGCACAAGCAGATCAGCCAAAGCCTGGATGTCCTGGTCTCTCAGCTATCCCTCATAAAAAACGAACGTGGCACAGGAAAGGAAGGCAAAGGCAAGCAAGTGGTCTCTGTGGAATGTTTGCTGAGTTTTCCATGGGCTGTCAGCAGCTCTTTGAGCACTTCAGAGCAGCCATAAAAACAAAAAACAAGGGAAAAAACCAAAAACCAAAAACCACAGGCCAAGCTGAAGGCGAGGCAGTGAGGGCTGAGCACAACAGCCTGCAAAGGGCGCCCCTGAGTAGGTGCAAATCACAAAAAATGAAGTGTGAGGAATCCAGACTTGCCTCTGCAGGATCCAGTGGCTGGGGACACGAAGGTGTGCAGGGAGGAAGGGAAGCAGAACCCAGGCTCTCTGCCAACGCAGATAACCAAGGGGACCAGAGGAAGGAAACCACAAAGCTCTGCAGTAAACACAGGGATTAGGAGAGGGGTAGATGAACCAGTCAGACAAAATAACTGACCCAAAACTCTCTTCTCGAAACTCAGATAGGATTTGTGCTTTAAAAATATACAGTGCTCTCCTCTCCTCTCCTCCCACTTCCTATATATATACTTTTTTTTTTCCTTTTCTTTTTAACACTTTCTGGTTTTGGCCAGGAACGGGTAAGGAAGTGCCAGGATACTGCTAGAAAATCTGTCAGTTCTCACAGTGTTTCTGGCCCAATCAGGAGGAGGAGGGAGCTGGACTCTCAAGAGAGTGTCTGTTTCCATTTAATTTCCAGGCCAATTTTGCAGACTTACAAGGTTAGGGTAAGGTGCCAGACTTCTGGGTGCTGCTGAAAAAAAATATCCTTGAGCCCTTGGAAACTTTTCTTCTCAGCAGTCAGGAGCAATTTTGTAAACACAAAGGGAAGAGACTTGAGGAAACAATGATGTCACAAAAGGAAACATGGAAGTTTAGAGCCCCCCATGCCACCATAACCACCTCTTTTCTTCTTTCCAATGCCAGGTCTCCGTTTTGTAAGAAAAGCTATATATGACTATTTAAAGCATTAAGTGAAAGACAACTCCTGAGTTAAACAGTACAAAGCAGAGACCAAATACAAATTATTTCATTAACTGTCTAGTGTTTCTTCCACATCTGTATTTTATACTTAATAAAAAACCCCCCCAAAATGGAGAAACACTTATCATTGTGAGTAGGGAGATGTAGGTAACATCTGGTTTAAAACGCCAGAAGATGCCAGAGGGTTTGCCTGGCAAGGGGCCCTTGCAGGCTGCTCACTTACTTGCTAGAATTCCCTGGGGTAGCTGGGGGTGTTTTGGAGAGGCCAGAGAGGAAAAATATTCAGGGGCTGACTGAAAGGCAGGAAAAGCCTCCCTGAGAGCAAGCAGAAGCAAAAGCAAAGCCTTGTGGGAACTGCTGGCGTAGGTGTAGCTTGGTAGAGGCTCGGCTTTTCCCCTCCTCCCGTGGCAGCAGAGCCTGAATCAGGGTGTTCTGGCTCAGCTCAGTCAGGCTCTGCCCTGGCTGCTCCACAGAAGAGCCCTGGAAAAAGCCTGGAGAGCCTTGAGGTGACTCTCAGTGTCACTGAGACAACGGTGCTGAACCTGCCGCTCAAAGGGCTCCTGGAGTCAGCACAGGAATTTGTCTGGCTTTGCTTTAGCACTTCCCTGGGGTTAAATTCTCAGCCCTTTTGGATGTATTTGTTTTCTTTCAGCATACCAAAGAAACCACCCATTTAAAAATGTTTGCTTTAAAAAAAACTCAACCCATCCATTTTCAAAGGCAAATCACATTTTCTTGAGTTCTAGGAAGAAGGAAGGATCCACACTTTAGATTTGGAAAGAAACAACTTACCTCTAGATGCAGCTCAGACTTTTGTTTTCAGATTTTTATTCTAATGAGAGAAAGTTACTTCAGCCCAACTCTTCCTCTGTTGCCAGCACGACTTTCAGTCCAGAGGAAGCTACACCTATCCCCACTCTGTTTACATAACTGGCACATCCAAAGCAGAAGGATTGCAGCGAGATGTCCCACACCAGGCACAGAGCTAGCAAGAGACAGAAAAACAGGATATAAAAGCAGCTGCTTGACTTAAGGTAAGTGATGGCCACACATCACACATAAAAATCAAATCTTGAGAACTCTAAAACACTTCTCAGCAAAAGCAAATTCAGAATAAGCTCACACTGGCTTTATCAAAAGAGAGTGGATAGGAATAGTTGTCTTGCTCCTAATATTGTTTCTGGACCCTACTTAAGAAACAAATATCACACTTCCCACCTCCGACTCCAGCAGATATAGGAATTTCTGAATCCTACTGCATGTTTCAGAGACTTTCCAAGGCCTGAGAATTCTTGTTAATAGGAGAAACTTCTTTGTAGGCACAACCAGACTTAACAGACATTCATATTTACACCTGCCTTCCTCACTTTCCTCCCTACATGCATTTTTTCTCATGTTTCTTTAGGAATTCTGCTCCCTTCCATCCCTCAGTTAAGATGGGCATACAGGACTTTCTGTGGTCCAGCAGGTTTTAAAAAGCCTCCCTGGAGAAATCTCCCTTCTGCAAGGGCACAAATGCAAATGCAAGGAGCTGCTTTGCAGATATCCCTGCAGGGATTCCAAACCCGGCTGAGGATGGTCCTGTCACGGGCAGCCTGCTCCAGGTGACCTGCCTGAGCAGGGGTGTTGGACAAGGTCACACCCAGAGGTCCCTTCCAGCCACAACCATTCCCTGATTCTTTGGCTACGAGCCCAGGACTGTGGGTGACAGAGGACAGCAGACATGGAGACAAAGCATTTTATCCACAGTGACTTTTTTTCTTCACACTCTCCTGTCCGCATCTGCCCCCGCACAATCCCGTGCCTCTTTTCCCCTGTGGCCCCTGCTCTGATGCCCAGCCACTTCATTCCCTTTCTCCTCTACAGTCTTTGTCATGTACGTGAGCCCTGAAGACAACTTCACAACAGCTCACCAGGAGTTCCCACTCAGACATGGAAAGCAAAGAAAAACCAGTCGGAAATTTGTCAGTCAAGACATGGGGAGACTGTCAGGAAGGAAACACTGAAAAGCTACCAATAGACATGCTGCTTAAAATTCATGTGCCTCTCCCAAACCTGGACCTGCTTTCCTAGAAGACATCCCGTATTTATATTTTAAGAATCTAGGAAAGATGTGAAAAACAACCTCTTTGCAAGAGACAAGGTGCAACCTTGACTGAGAAGCAGCTACAAGATTTCCAGTTGCCAGCTATGCTACAGCATCTCCCCAAACCTTTTTTGGAATCATAGAAATGATAAAAAACCTATGGGCTTTATTAAAAAAGTAAAAGATATTATACATATGCCTGATTTATCTACAAAATTATTCTACTTAGAAACAAAGGAAGAGTGAAGGCTAAACATTGATAAATGTTACAGGTAATGGAAACGTGAAAATTAACATTTTCAGCACTGCACAGATCATAGGAAACAGGGGCACCAATGGATATCCAAAAAACACTGTAAGTGACATTTAATTTTCTAACTCTAAGCATAATAAATGTAATATAATGTTAAAGTAGTCATAATATGCATGAATGCTAAAAGCTGGCCCAGAGCTAGGAGAGGAACCAAGGACAAACCATCTGATGGTATTCATTATATAAGGTGTCATCTACTATCTCAAAAGAAAGCATCTTAAAACCCTCCAGAGATACAGAGCGTTTTCTAAAAACAAGTTTTAAGCATCAGCATCTTGGTTTTGAGATTATTCAAACAGCAGTAGCTTCTTTCACCCACTTACTTCTGGGGAGAAGGGCAATTACACGTTATGATATATAAAAATACACGACCTCTTTGATGTTATATGCTGCCAAATAATTACCAGAATCACAAAGCTGGCTTAATGCTGGAATTAATTCGGTTGTGTTCAAGCATTGTGGGTTTTAACTCTGGCAGAAATGCTCAAGGCCTCCAACCTCCAAAAGTACAATTTTAAGTCATAACCAGTAATTGTAAATTAGCATCGCGAATGTTATTTGGTTACCCCATAAATTCTTTAGCACTGTAATACTTTTTTCAGTACACTGAGCCTTGACCTAATGACTGCCTGTAGTGACTCAGGAGTGGGGTTTATGTTTGTAGGTGCTGAACTTTAAGGATTCCTTGAACAAAAGCCATAAAAGACACACAACGCATCTAACAACCCACTGGGGAACTCAACAGAAACACTTAATTCTTTAGCCAGTCATGCAGCTGTAGGCCCCAGTAGATATAAGAAAATACCCTAATTATTTAACTGCCCATTTGTGGATACTGAAAAGCTGCTAGCAGAAGGTCTTTCCAGCTTCTTGCAATATTTTGTGAGAATCTTTCCTTTCTCACGCAAGCTAAGAAAACAGTAAAAATAATATCTGAACACCTGGTGTTTGTCTAAGTTCTGTTTATGATACATTGGAGAAATGTTTTGAAATGAGTGTTGTAAAACTTTAGCCAATCACCCCAGGAGGGGGGTGACCACTGACCAATCACTTTATGGAACTAGGATATATAAACAGGGTTGTAAATTAATAAGTAATTCCATTTCTTGCTGGATTTGTGTGTTGCTGCATCTCTCCATCCCTGGTACTACAGCGACACCCATTCTTCCCAATAATTTGAAATCACAGAGTGAATAACCATTTGGGCCGGCTCAGTAACAACATTTCCCTGTCCTGGAAGGGAAGAGTTAACAATGGACACAGCAGATGATGGAGTTTCCCTGGCCCTCGAGCCCCAGGGCTGGCCAGCCCTTCCAGCAGCTGCTGCAGCCTCGCTCGCTGCCTGCTCCCAGCTCAGCTGCCACCCTTCATGTCAGGACACCCAGGAGCCTCTCCTGGCCCAGCAGCTGTCTCTGGTGAGGGATTGCCCAGCTCACTGTTCCACACATCAGCAGTTCCTCCCTGCTCAGGCATTCCTGCTGTTTATGGTTCCAGCGTGCCCTGGGCATAGAGGGATGGTCCAGTTCCAGACTACCTCTGCTCAGGTGAGGAACCAGAGTAGTTTTGTTCTGGCATTCAGGCTGGGGACCAGGTAATCCTGTGAGTGAGATGAACTGGTCACAGCGAAGAGCCTTCAGAGAGAGAGCAGTTATAATTTCATAACAAACTCCAAAATCAGTATGGTGAACATGTGCCTGAGTCAAAGACTCCTCTCTGAAGGATAGCACAGATAGCCATCTTCCTAAGTGGATTTTTACTTCCTTTAGTGGAAGCAAAATCGGGCGGATAAGTGCCGGGACGTGTCTCTGAGTGAATTCGTGTCTCTGAGTGAATTGGTACTCAGAAGTGGGGCTCTTATCTCTGCCATCTCCCCGCCTCGATAGGAGCAGGGTAAGCAAAGCCAAGGTTAGATCCTGTTCAGCTCACAATAGCAGCATGTGGTGCCTTTCAGAGCATGAATGCCAGTTTTTTACTGCAGGTGCTCTTGTGGTGTGGCCACGGGAGGAAAGCGATAACTGACATCCTTTTCCATTCAATTTACAGTCAAAAGAGGGTTTGTAATTTAGCAGTTGACTGGCTGAAGCTCAGCCCATATGGTAGCTGTTGTTCAGCAAAGGGGGGAAAAAAGTACAGTACTTAAACAGGAAAGAACAGGCAGTCTGTGCATCAACCCCAGGCTTCAAGGGGGCTCTGGCCGACTTTCATTCATATTTAAATGTGCACGTTCACGCTGGGGACAGGGACACCGAGCCACATTTCCTAATATTGCAAATCACTGCTTTACTTTAGGGTCTTGTGTGTTACACACAAAGAGGGGAAAAAAACGTGAATGCAGATTTGCATCAGGGTCCCATGAGGAATACTGAACGTTAGAAGCAAAACCAGCTGGAAAATACATAAAGAGCACAACAGACTCCAGTCTGGGTCCTTTTTCAGAATATTTCTCTCCCGTTTTCCTTCTGATTGCAGCTCTAAGAGGCCCTGAAGTCACTGTCTATAGCACATAATTCTGAACACACAGAAAACAAACTGCACAGATCATTTTAAATAAATCTGTGAGGTGAAATGTAATTCTGAATGGAAATGTCTGGACTAATGAGGAAAAAAAATCACTGTTTCATTCCTTTCAGTCTTTTTAGACAATGATAGGCTATTATCAGTATTTCCTTAAAAAATATTAGAAGTTAAAAGTGTCAAATATGTCCCACAGAACAACAAACTGAAAGAATGACATTAAAAATACAAGTGGTAGAATGATGATTAAGGGAGGGGAGGGAAGGGAGGGAGGGAAGGAAGAAGGGAGCGGGGGAGGGAGAGAGGAAGGAAAGGAAGGAAAGGAAGGAAAGGAGCAAAACTGATCTCTTTCACACTCAAGTTTTTAGAACATTTAAGGTATCACTGGGGACTTGGAGCTGACACATGACTCAAAGGGGAGATGTGGTTATTAAAACTGTGATTAGCAATTACAAGACCAGGGCTTGTGAAATTATGCTTTTCCTGTGCAAACGCATCCCAGAGACAGGAGCTTCACAGAAATTGTATTTGCACATCACTGTACACATTGGCAGCTACAGCCAAGCAGCTTCAATTTTTGTCCATTTGCCCTTCAGTATAGGACACAGACCACATTAACAAGCAAAGAAGGACACGTGCCAGCCTGAAATAACATAAAAACCAGTAAAAAATAATTTCTGCATCCTTCCAACTATCCCAAACTACCCAGTGTGTGTGCATTTTGCAATCCTATCTTCTTAGGAACTGTTTTCTCTTCCTCTTGCATGTGAAAAGCCACACAAACATAACAGGAAATTGAATATACAGGAGAAACAGTGAAAGTGACTGTACACAAACTGCTCTCAAGACACACAAATGATGTAAAAACAATGCTCTGATTTGGTTATTTTAATGTTGTTATACGAGGTATGATTAGGCATTAGAAATTAATACCAGTAACACAGAAGACCTGGATTGCTCAAAAGGTAAAATGCACAGAAGTCAACACAGGGAAGGACTGACTGTTGAATTGAATATTCAATTCTTCACACTCTTTGCAGCTCCCACAGTCTTGAACCCCCTGCAACAACCTGGATGCCCACATGAAGGTATTTACTAGAGAAACTGATAGGCACCATTCAGAGGTATTTTGAAAGAAATTCATATATTTTCAAATATTCAAAATATTTTGCAAGCAAGCAATTTTACATCCACTAAAACCCTACTGCGCTAAAGTGGAAAATTGTCTTTGCTGGTTCATGTAAAATTGGCCTTTTCTATGAATAAAGGCCATTTGCTGTGGCTAAAGTGATGTGTCTATTTTTTTTGCAGTGTTTCTGCAATTTAAAAGTTGCTCGCTGTGGAAAAGTGTTTCACTTTGCTGTTGTGTTTCAGGCTAATTAATAGAGGTATTTACAGAATTAAAATAAAACACTGAAGTTACATCTGAGGTAGATTACATGTGCATACTGTATGGGTTGGCATGTTAGGAACAAGAAATGATTATTTAAGGTTATATATTCAAGTTTATCTATAATTATCCACGTTTACTACCTTTAAAAAGTAGTTTTGAGCAGCTAAAAGTTAGTTACACATCTCACAATCTCAATATAAGCATTCTGTTATTCCACACTGTATTCCTGCAGGTTTTATTAGCAAGGTCAGGAGTCAACATTAGTGATTTACAGTCTGTAAAAAGGATGATGTCATCGAAATGTGAAGAAGGTCAGAATCCCCAAAGAGAAATTATCTTAACAACAGAATGAGATCATTCCATACACTTATCTGCTCCAAGGGGCAATAATCAAACAGACCCACATGCAAAGCCTAAGCTGAGCTCTGGATAAAAGCTACAGAGGCAGTGCTTCCCCAAGGTAATACCGCAGAGTGCTGTAGATTTTGTTCTGAACTTCACTCACGAAAAAGCTTACTCTGCAAGGATCCCAATCCTGGGGTATTTTCTCCTAAAACATTACAGAGAAAACGTTATACATGTATGTGAATAGAAGACGTGGTTCCATTTCAAACAGAACACTGATAACCCACACGGAACTAAATAATGGGGCTCATTAAAAAAGAGTTTGCCTTTGACCTTGCCTGTAAGGTTTAATACACAGCTTTTCCCTGCACTGAAATTCTACAGGCTGCTCAAGATCCCAATCTGCCCCACGAATAAAATCCCCCACAGGCCCTCAACCAGAATAAAGACTTTAACTTCCCTCATCTGCAAGAGCTACAGCACTGGCTAACCAATGTTAGGTACCAAGACAAGAAAATTACACAAGTTTATACTATCTGAGAAAACGTCCACATTTTTGTGTTTCTACCTTCTGTAAGATTTTCCTATGGATATGGGGGGTAGAAGTTGCTGTGCTGTGGTAAAAAGAAAATCTCTCTCTAACAGAACAGAGAGTGCTGCTCATCATCTGCAATAGGAATGAGCAATTCATCAAAAATTAAGTAAGTTTTTAAAAACGATGTATTTGTAACCAAGGTCTCCTCTTATTTAGAAGTGGTGTCAAGTTGTTAGCTCCTCTTTCATCTCAAATAAATATAAATTGCCAAAGTTCAGTGCTTCTGAAGTGAAAAAGATGTCCTATCAGTACATTTAATGAAGAATTGCAATTGTGCTCCCACATGAGAGAAGCAGCTTCCTGGGCGTGGGTGTTTCATTTAAACTTTTAAGAGGACATCAAAACACATTTACATGAATATAGATCAGTGCTTCCGCTGGGTGATTTAAATGCATCTTACAGCTGTGGAGAACCATTTTCTCAGTATTCAAAACATCCTTCTTAAAAAGAGGAATTATTAACCTGTTTCTTTCTTTTTATACACACTAATAAAAACAGCCCCACCTCCGAACCCCCATATTCTCTCAGCACCAACCCTCATGCTCCTCCTGTCTGCCCTGTCCCAGAAGTCCAACACTGCTGCCTGGCAAACATTCCATGGCACACTGAGTTGAGGGTTTAGGGTGAGTGCTCAGTGGCAGACCCGCTTCACACCCGAGCCCACCTGAAGCCATCACATCTCCCAGCACAGAAATCCTGAGTTGGTAAAACCAGGTCCTTCCACCACTGACCAATATGGGTGTGCTGCAAGAACGACCATCATGAGGAAACCATCATCTCTGAAACCTGCTGACTCCAGGTGGGTCTTCTAGAAGAGCAGGATAATTTATTTTTATGGTTTTTTTAAACAAACAAAGAAAACCCAAGGCTGTTTCTTTTAGCTGGAATGTGAGTGTAGAAAACCAGTTTCAGACTTCTTTCCCTGGGTAGCTCAGCGTTTGCTGGCTTTGCAGCTCATCTGTGTGGGTGAAGGCAGCGATGCAGCCCTATCAGCTGATCTGGGGAATGTGATCCATTAGGGAAGCATCCTGCCCTGAGGGAGCCAGCACAGGTTATGTATGGAAGGCTGCATGATTTAGTGCTGCACAGGCCGGTAATGACTTCTGATTAGATAATGTAATACATCCCTGAGCAATCAGCACGGGAAAAACACCCCAGATTCTGCCAGCAGTTCCTCTGCTGCTACACCATTCACACATCATGCACTTCACTTCCCCCAGGTGTGCATTTCATCTTTTAAACAACATTGTACAGCAAAACATGTAGTGGCCAGAAAGACACTTGCCAGGGCAGAATGAAAAGAGAAAATACTGTTTTTCCTGGGATGTTCTCCCCTGTTTTTCTATCTCTAGAGAAAAGCAGCACACTCTTTGGGAGTGTCACTGTGAGTCAGAGATGAGTATCATCACCAAGAAGTTTGATACAGCAGCATCAGAAAAGGAAATATGGCATGACAGAGGAAGCCCCCATCTTTGCCTTGAAAATATGCCTATAATTCGTAAGATTTGGTAAAATCCATGGAGTAAAAGTAATAGAAAATAAACAAGCTCCCCTTACTTTGCTGGAATTCCAAAAAGAAGCTTTTTAGAGTATAACAACATAATACCAACCTACCAAAGTCATGGGAAACATCTTTTGATTTCAAAATTAACAAATGTTGCAAAATTTCAATTTCTTACATATCAGGAAATCATTATTTCTGCTAACCTCTTCTGTAACAACCCCATCAACCTTTCCAAAATAATGTTTGTTGTAGCAAAAAAGGCCTTTGCACTTAACCAAATCCTTATTTTCTCTTCTATTATCTTACCTCTGGTTGCACAACTCTCAAAAGTGGTTTGCCCATTTATCCAGTAATCATCTTTCTCTCTTCAGCCCTGATAACTGCTTCATCTACAACAGCATTTATTGTCAACAAAAGCAGAGTGAAAAGCTTATTCAATGAAAAGCTTATTCACTTTCATTACTTATTCAGGACGATTAAATCTGATCTGGAATAATTTCAAATTGATTTTTACATCTGAAATATCAAACACAACAGCTTGCCACTTCTCTCCCTTTTTGCTGGAGTGCTGAGTGATTGTGTTACACGAGACTTAAACACTTCATCTTTCTCTCCGTGAAAAGAAGAATGGTCAGTTCACAGGGGCCGGTGAGGGGAGGAGAGCTCCAGCTTGGTTTGCAGTCCCATCCCTTGCCCAGACCCACAGACTCAGCCCGAGCCCTTCAAGGAAGTGATGACTTGAGACTTCTCCAGTAAAAGCACAGCACGCACACTCTGGTTTGCTCTGAGTCAAACTGGGGGCTAAGGGGGGGGCTGGATCACGAGGAAATCGTTATAAAGTGAAATCCAAGGTCTAAAAATGAAAATAGAGCAAACTCTTCCTTAAACATTCACCCCGATAAAAAGCAGGAGTAACACAGCATTCACTGAGCAAAGAGGGAAGAATCAAGACTGGCATCTCCCCCCACAAGAGCTCAATATTTTAGCAGGTTTACTGTCAACCTCCAGCCCTTCTGCTTAGGATCATGCAGACTCAGATCAAGAATTAGATCTGGGGAAAAAGGCATCTGTTCAGGGACTATTAGCAGCTCTTTGTTTTATAAAGTGACCAGCGTTTCCAAAGGATGCAACATCTTTTCTATTTCAATAAGGATTTTGCAAGAAGCTTATCTGCAATGAAAAAAACACACCACCACTTTATAAAAAGTATTACAAAAGTCATTTTTACAGTTACAGTAAGAGACCACAACACAGACATTAAGAATCTGTCCCTCAAAACCACAGGTCTTTAATTTACTTAGTGGTTTGGGATTTTTTGTTTGTTGTTTTTAAAGTAAAATACTATATTTAGGGGTTCTTGTATGCATTTGTTTTTTCTGCCATCATGGTGAAGCTGCAAACATTTTCATGTTCTTCTCTAATTTGGTGCCAACATCAAACTGGAAACTTCAGTTTTTTAAATGAAAACCAGGATTCTGATGAAATACAAGACCTGTGGTTTTTAGGAAAAACAAAGTATCACAAGATTTGTCATAAAAACACAGGGCTGGCAACAGTAACAATTTTATGTACAGTAGCCTGCTATTTATAGGTGCACACTCAAGGCTGCAGACATAGTTCTGCTCTCCAGTAACAAACCTAGGAAGAAAAAAGGCTCAGCAACAATTATCACAGATACCTGTCACTTTTTAAGTCAAGAACAAAATGAAAGTGGCACAAACCCCAGATCCTCATCTGGCAGAAATCAAACAGGACTCAACCGCAGACACATAAACAACAAATTACACAAAATGAGATTCTGGTCCTAAAACTCTGTCAAAAGTCCTAAAAACCAAAGGCTTGGATGTATAACAAGGGGCACTTCCACGTAATGGGCTGCAAAGGGAGGGATATAAATTCCTTTATATACCTGGGGGTCCCTCTGCCACACCAAGGCCAGAGCCACAGCAGCCCCCGGCTGCACTGAGGGCTGTCTCTGGCTCTGCACAGATGATGTTCACACTCTTCAGTGACTTCCTTCCCCGAACAGCTCCTTTGTTCCGTACAGGCTGAGGTTTAAGATCCACCTCCGACTCCTCTGGCCCCTGTTTTCCTGCGGCTGCCTGCTCACAGGACCCTCTCCGGGTTGTGAGCACAACCCCACAGCAGGGACTGGGGAACGACGACATTGCTCAAGCCCAAACTGCTAATATCAGTACTAAATCTGTTCATACACAAAAGGAAGGGAACCTTTCAGACATACTTAGAAAGTGCAGTGTTCAACTTCTTTTTTAGTTACCTATGAAGAAATGCACACCTTAATTCTTTCTGAGCAGAGAAATGTGTTGCCTGCAAGCTCCAGAGCAAACGCAGAGCTCAGCTTGTCAGCCACCAACTCTTTGTCTACACAGTTAAGCAACTGTGACACTGTGATGTTAATCATAGTTTTAGTATTTTCTCTTTGGCTTGAAAGAAGTGATGCTGACAAGCTCAAGTGACAGCTATCAGAGAGCAGGATGGTTACTGCACTTCCATTTTCTGTGGCCCAAACTCTGCCAGTCCAGGATAGCAGAGGCTTCTTCATGTGCTTTGGGGTGCTCAACCAAGAATCACAAGAACAAAAGATTAAGGAATTTCCCTTAAAATATTCTCTTACTTGAGAAAGAGTACGCTCTGTAACGTCATGAAGCTGGGCCTGCCATCTTCATGCAGTCTCAGAACTGCATCCCCAGTGGATCTCAGAACACCAACCCTGAAAAATATACTTCTGTTCAGCTCTTCAGGCTCCTCCTGTCCCAGCAACAAGATTCAACAGAAGCCAGGATTCACTGGGAGGTCCTGGCAGAAAGGGATTAAAAAGGTTATTTAGAGCTGCTTTCTGCAGTCAGTGAACTGGTACCCAGGGAATTGCTGCTGCTGGGAATGCACAGCTCCCTTCCACCAGGCTCCCTGAAATGATGAGCCTGCCACAGTCTTTTTACTGAAATTACAGGACAGCAAAGGAGACAGATAAAAGCCAGAGAGGATTGTTTCTGCACTCTGCCCTTTGCAGAAGCAAGGCTACACAGAAGGGATGCTCTGGCTGGTAATACACTCTGCCTGTCAAGGCAGCCTATCTTCCATGGAGCACACTTGCATGCTATCTATTATTGAACACTTCTAGAGCACAAAGCAATCTCATTATGCAATGAAAACAGCATCTATGCAAGTGTGATGGGTTTTTTTCCACAGCATTTTTACATTTCTCTTCCAGCCTTCCCCTTTCACAGCAGCTGCAGTCGAGCTACTCTCTGGCCTTGATGCTTACCATGTTGGATGTGATAGGAACAGACTAGACATTGTTTTAACACAGGAAGGTTAATTTAAAATAACCTTCCTAAGCTGTTCATACTGCAAGACAGCAACATTACAAGGAGAAGACATGGATTCATAAATAGGATCAGCTTTCAATCCTCAGAGCAGGGGTAGCAGCACTTGTCATGAACATTCTGTGCCGAGTCTCCAGGGGAAGCGCAGCTTCAGCTGCCGCTTACACAGCTCCTTCTGTCAGTCACTCACAGGAGCAATGCCAGGTTTTCCTACTCAAGAGCCTTGCTCTTGATCTCCTAAAGGTAAATGCCACCACGACAAGAGATGAAAGGCAGAAAATGCTCCACTGCATGCCTGCTACTGTATTTCAGCACCACTTGGCTTTTGATGTATCTGTATCCCCCAGCAAACGAACCAGCCTTTGAAATCAGGTTGATTGTTATAAAATCATCATTTAAAGGAGCCTTAGAAAGATTTAAGAAAAAAAAACCCAGGACTTACAGTCACACACATGTATTAGAGGCAACCAGAAACCACAACTTAAAGGTTGTTATCAGTCCTGCCATAAAAAGTTTTTGAGGGATTTTTGTCATCTCAGTCTCTACTCCCACACGACCGACCTTGACTTTGCATCCTCCCCTTTGAACACAGCAGGAATAACATCTCAGAGTTCTCAGGAGGTAAGCCTAGCCAAAAAGTTACACTGCCTTCAGATGTAGCAAAGGATTAGGATTCCTGAAGCTGTCATGGACTTTGTCAAGGCCTTTTTAGGCATAATTAAATCTGCTTCTTCCTCACGATCAACCTTCTGACAGGTCCACAGAGACAGCATTTGGGCAGCTTTGCATGATGGCCACTCCAAACTATTTTCTTAAATCCCACAATGAAAAGACTGCTGAAAGTTCTCTTTTCCAAGCACCATAAAACCATCATACTGAGTTGAGATGGCCAGGGATCATTTTGCACTACCCCTCTGAAAAGCCTGTTGCTTACTCCACAGTCACCTTTTTAGATTAACACTGTGGGCTTTTTCTTCTGTTTTAAGCAAGTTATAATCCAGAATTACTGTTTCCATGAAAATATGGCAAAGGGGACAATGAAACATGTAACTGTCATGGAATCATCACTAAAGCCCAGAAGTTTCTTAAGGCTTGTCTTTAACTCCGAGGCCTCTGCCATAGCAAAACAAAAGACAAAATATTCCAGGGTAGCAGTTCACACTGGCATAAATCATCCAGAAAGCAATGATATAACAGTGATTTATTCATTACCTTACTTATTACAGTGTAAAAGAACCATATGAAAAATTCTGGAAGGAGCTCTCCACAGATGGCAAGAAGCCAGCACCGAACTGGTGACGATGATCAATCTGCCTCCCATTCGTAACTGCACCTGAGAAGATGCAGATTTTAGCTGTGCTCTGTGGCTACTTCACAAAAAAATCCTGTAGCAGTGCTGAATTCCCCTCCTCCTCGGGGGGTAGCAAACCTATGTGAGCAGGTAGGAAATGCAGGGCTTCTGACTTAAGTTGTATTTTTGCTGCCTGAGCAAATTTTTATTTATTGTTACCCTTTTACATCAGCAGCTTTTCGGGGGGGGAAAAAAGGAACCAGATATCTCACTGGAGAACTGTGAGACATGTCACTTTCTAAGGGTGAAGGACAAGGCTTTTACAAGGCCATGAAAAATGCTAACAGGAAAACACTACTGAATTTTGCATTTCTTTCTTTTTTTTTTTCCTTCAAATTCCAGAATCAGCAAGTCTTTACAAAGATAAGCAGTTTCAGTAAAAAGAAGTAAGATTGTAATAAAAATATTCCTCAAGAGAATCAGTGGGGTGTTATACAGTTGGATTTTTGGTAAAATAGGAAATGAAGGAGGAGAGATGAGGGGAAGAAAGGCTAAATTAACAATAAATAAATAAATAAATGTTTAAAAAAGCTCCTGTAGGAAAACAGCATCTGTTGAAATAAAGAATCTCTGTCAGACAGCCCAAACCACACTATTTCATGGTATCTATTTTTTTCCTCCTATTAGTCATGGTTTGCAGGAGTTTTATAACCATGGAATGGTACAGCTGTAAAAAAAACAATGCCCCCCAACCTTTTCAGTTTATTAATAGTTGCTATAAAAATAAATATTAATTTTTATATTATCTGCTTTTGAGTAGATCCAAAGTAGCACAAAACAAATCAAAAAGCACACACTCACAACAGAGGATATGACTAAGCCACATCAAGTAGATAAGAGACCAAACTTCAGACACGTTGCTAAATCAAACTGGTATTTACATGTAAATATTTTATCTTGCACATAAACTATTTGTCTCAACACCAGTAAGATCAGCGAGGCCTACACAGACAACTCACATTAGCACTGTAAGTATTTTCCTTCTCAGGGCTGTGCTGAAGCAGCGCATCACAGATACTGCAAATTTGAGGAGTAAAACTGCAAACTGGGGAGGAATAGCACAATAAGACAAGTACACACTTTTTATCATTACCCCAACATATCTAAGTATGGTTTAAAATAAATTCTAGATTCTATAGTAGAATATAGTAGAATAGATTCTACTCCAAGGGCCAATTTCAACACATTTTATGAATGCCAAAGGACTATGTGCCAACGTTACAACAGGTACGAAAAAGCCCTTATCCCTGTGTTCATGACTGTCCTTACCCTATACATGATGCAACAAAGAAAACGACACTCTCTTGCCTAGTTTCAACTCTTGGGTTTTCACAGGCAGTCTGGTACGAACAAGAACCAAAATGAATCAGAAGCTATGTGAGAATTCCAACTATGCATTAAAAAAAACGGTGCTGACAAAATAATCCAGCTCATTCACATCCTCCCCTCCACATGCTCTTCTGTGTCTGCTTCCAAAGGTCACTAGGAGGAAGCACAGAGAAGTTTACACAGCATTCTGAACCAAACTGAAGTTAGAAAAGAGAAACCCTAAGAGAAGAAGCAAAACTATCAGACACCTTGCCTGAAGAATTTAGGTTGATGTGATCAGGGCCAGGAGAAAAGTCACTTGAGTTCCCAGTTTGAGTTCTGCTGCCAAGTCACGCTGTGGGAGGTTTTAAGCAGACCTGCAAGCTTCTAGTCCCATCTGTAAATGGCACTTGTCTGGCACTGGGTTTAAAAATGAAAAAACGTTTCAGACAGATATATTTGAGGAAGCCCTCTCTAATCAAGAGTGCTGTTGTTTTACCTCCAGAGTTTTCAAGTACAATGCACTTCACTTCCTGCATAAAGAATGGCAAGAAAATTGATGTCCAGTTTCTCATTTATACTGGAGACATTCACTCCCCTCACCCAGTCTGTAGAAACTGAATTTTTTCATGTGTTCTAAGGAGGGGGAAAAAAAGACAGTTTTTGCTTAGTTTTTTGCAGTGCTCAGTCTTCCACACATGCTGTTTTTACCCTCTGGTTTAAAGAAGACACATTACTGCTTTAGACAATTGCTTACATGAGGAATGGAGTAAAATAAATAGTTTTCAAGTTCCTAATAGGCTTATGTCTATTTTCATACAGGTAACTATGGAAAGTATGGGTAAGAAACAAATACATTATAGAAATTAATTTTAAAAAACATTCATAACCAATAAAGGGCTAAATTCAGTGCATGGTTTATTTGCAAGAAGCTAGCTAACCAGCTCTTACTGTAACTACATGTGACAAATCAGAAAGAAAAACTGAATCAGGAGTTCCTAATCATTGTGACAGGACATCCAATAGGGCATTGAATTTTAAAAATTGAGACCAATTGCAATGAATACGCCTCTATTTTATTTCCATAAATAAACTATTTTCTCTGTACAAACTTGGAAAGGCTTAAGTTCATTAAAACATAAGCCACAGACAAAGCGTGTAAGAAAAATGGTATCAAAGAACAAAGTCCAGATGAAATTTTGCATCTGCTGCATATAAAATACTCCACCCGCACTTAGCTGAGTCAGGAGAGAAAGGAGGCAGGCACAGCTACTTATTTCTGCTGAGAGTTCTTTGCTTCTCAGCGTGCTCCACAATTTTTTCTTCCACATACAGCCCCTTTCTCTTCCTCACTGCGTTCATGTACTTGCGGGCCTGGTTCTCCGAGTCTGCCTTCTCCCCAAAGTGCAAATATTCCTCCTCAGTCGTTGGCACCCAGAACGGGTCACTGGAGATGATCTACGAAAAGAAACAAACAAAAAAGAAAGAGTAAAGCACTACCAAAGTTTATTAGAGTATTTGAAGTAATCAACTGCTGCAGAAGAGAAACGGAAGTAGAGCAGATCAAGTTGTCTGGAAAGCCTGCAACCAGCTAGTGAAGCAGAAAACAAGGGTTAAGACACACTCTGCAGCTCTTGCCCTAAGAAGCCCCCAGTAACTTTCCATATTCAGCTGCAATTATCTGCGTAGGTTTTTTTAAAAGCAATTTTAATTGCCCATCAGCAAACAGTGCCAAATAATGTTCAGAAAGTTCTCAATTTTCCAGAAGGACCTCCTTACTTAGAATACTATTTCCCTACAATTTTATTAGAATTTATCAGAACTGGTTTTTTTAAACCATTTGCATTTCTTTCGTTTTCCAATCCTGTTTCATCTTCTCATCTTCCCCAACACAATCCCATTCTGGAGTTGGACAGATGGTTTAAAAATCACTGTTTCTGGTTCTAACACATTTAGCAGAGCTGTTCTTGCAGCTTTTTAGCCCTCCTCTTGGAACAGATTTTAGATCTAACATGACCAGAGAATAACTGGACATGCCTTTATTCCCAGTTCATCCTATATACCCCAGATTTCTGGGACTGCCATAGAGGGTACTACAAAGAGCCCTAAATATGAACATTAGGAATTGTGTCACACGGGTTCTACTGCAAATTTCAAAACCACTTATTTTACTTGACTATAGATTTCCTCACAAGATGCAGCTGCAGGTAAAATAATTAACACAGTATTCATTTTTTAAATAAAATCCTCATGGAAAAAGCACTACAGACAAGTATTAGTTACTGCAAGAATCATGATAGTTGTAACAACTGAGCACATAACTCTATAATAATATCTGAAATATTAGCACTAGCACTAATAACTGACAGGGAGAGAACAAATCTCCCTCAACTACCAACTTTAGATTGCTGTTATAAACCTTTTCTACCTCTTCTGTTACGCACTTTTTTTTCCTGACAAATCCTGTCAATTGCCATATGGTACTTCAACCTAAGCAAAATTTCCTAAAGCTCAGGTTACACAAAGTAGCAAGAAGAGGAATTAAAAAAATGATGGCTGAAGATGGACAATTTTCCCCAGAAATATCAACAATTGTGGAGTCCTAATTTAATACCTCATCTTAAGTAACTCCTAACATAACCACAAAAATTACACTTTATGGAGAGTTAGGAGAACGACCATGGCAGTCTAGTTTGTGTTAGGCAACACTGTAGGTTCAATCTTGCAAAAATGGGATGTAAAGCTAAACCAACAAAACAGTTCCAGTTTGCTACAGTTAAGCACATGTATAGTCCTGTTAAATTAAGTGGGCATTACTCGTGCTCAAAGTGACAGCCAATCTCAGTTATTTACATGGGAAATGACTGCACAGGGTTGTCTGGCTGAAAACCAAAAGCAAGTAGAGCTCAGAAATAAACAGTCTGAAACTCAGCTTTCCAAATTTTTCTGTGTTTATTTTCACCATAAACGTAAGGACTGTCTAACCACAGAAGAATCTGCTTGAAGAAGAGTCACAGCCACTCTGATGTCTCGCACAGGGCCTTACAACCAGTGCATAGAAACTTAAAAGTGATTCCTTGACAGCTTACATCAGTTAAAAAAGAATGGTGCCCACTCTATGAGAGCTTGATAGTTTACCATTATTTTACAGAAGTACAGAAAAAGGGCAGTGAAGATTGCCTGCTGACTTGATGAAGTTGCACTGATGCTCATCCTGAACATTTTAATGATGTGAAGCTACCAGGGACTTCCCCTTTCATGATCTGCCTGAAGTGCTGAACAAACAAAAACTTTCAAGTCCAAGAACACATGAAGAAGAAAAGGTGATTCATGCTCAAAGGATTTGCTTCAGACTTTACTACTGAGGCAGGTTGTACAGCTACAAACTGATAAGTTAAAGACTGTTACTATGCCCTTTGATGACATTTTTTTGTAACACTGGCAAGAAATGTAACACCCAGAAATTATGCCCAGAGAGAAGCAGTGAGACAGCGGCTCCTGAAGAATGAATGTAACAGAGGAGTCCAAAAGTATACAAAATTGAACGTACAGATCTAATCTACCTGTAAATATTTAGGCACTGTAGTGATGGATGTTTAAGAGAATCCCCAGGTTTGACAGACTGGCTCTTTCAGTAATTGATGACAGACTTGCTTTACTGAAGTTTTGCACTGGATATTCCTTCCACTGACAAGAATTCTTTATGCTCCAACAGGTCTCAGGAAAATCAGCTTAACAGCAGGTTTAAATGTACTATTTAGTATTTATTAGCCAGCAAAGGTAAACCTATTGGAGCACAGGGTTACAGAATCCTGAGTGAACCTTGTACTGCTACACGATGCAGAACAGTGCTGTAAAGAGGTTAATTAGGCTTCAAAGAAATACCTCAGGAGCTAGCTTGGCTTCTCAACCTGTTTTAATAATTCAGCCACTACACACTGCTTCTAGAGCAAGATCTGGTGGCATCAGAAAATTTCTGTTAGAAGACCACGCCTACCTAAATGGTGCAGATACACTACAAAAGATGAATTAATCTGCACACGTGTTACCACGCCGTGGTAAGCAATAAGAAAGAGGAAGCTGGATTGGCTGAGTCAGCTGGAACCTGGGCCATCATCTGTGCATCTCCTTTAAGAAGTCACTGTAACCCTATTATGACACACATGGGTGTTACTGTTACAGTGACCCCAAACAGAAAAGGAGGAAGTTTTTCCTTTTTGAAAGTTCTGATTCTGCGAGTGAAGGCAAAGGCACAAACTAGACTGCTCCTCTTTATTCACATCCTATTAATGAATCAAGGCAAGTGCTTATAGCAGGTGGCATCCATCATTCCCCATGCTCTGTTACTACAGTGCAAGCAAGCAAAAGGAGAACGGTCCCAAAGCATTGTCATCAGTTCCCTTACAATGGGAACTGTCAGAACGGGGGGTCTGGGTTTCCTGGAATCAGAGCTAAGAAGCTTTTTAGGTCCTGAGCTATTGTTTGTATTCATGGGAACCACATAGGGATGGTTCTGCAATTTGTAACAGAAATTGAGTTTTTGTCTGGATAAAGCCCTCAGTGATGAATTAGGTTCTAAATGGACCGAATATGGTATAGTTATTTCACAGAGGGCATTTACTGTGGATCCTGAAAGATGCACAGGACCAAAGCAGAAAAGACACACAGAAACATTATTTATTCTATGTTGCGTGCCAAATTTAATTTTAAATTATTTAAATGCTTCCATATACTAATTTTCCAGTATAGAACTAAAATACATAGCCTAAGACTCCTCTTAAAATCAGAAATGTGACAGCATCTTAACTACACTTTTTCAAAAAGTTACATTCCTAAACAAACTTCAATCAAAAGAGAACTGGACATTCAAAATAATATGCCTTCCACAGATGAAAAATCTTTAAGTGACTGAAGCAATTCAGTTAACCTTCTACCAAAAGTCTGCCTCTCTCTCTCTGCCTGTGTGCTGTGTGTGTCTGGGCACCACTGAGCAGGGGGGACAAGACAATTACCACAGCCAAACCTTATGTCCCAAGTATAACAGACAGAAGATATCAAGAGGCATCAATATTAGAAGTAAGACTCCATAAAACCAACAATATTATGGTATTGTTAGCATTATGATAAAGTACATTTTCAAATACCACCATACCGTGTGTGACTTGGTAACTGGAAAATTCAGCACACCTTTTCTCCAGGCACTTTTCTAGGACTTGGGAATTTTTCTGTATAACAGCATAAACTAGCCAGTGGCCTATGCTTATTTATTACTCAACACCAGAATTCTCTGACAGGAACAACATCAGCCTAAACTGCAAACAGCCCAGCACACACACGATTACTCCTCCAATTGTGCACAACAAAATGCTTCCTCCTTAACACAACTGAGTATTTCTATACATCTGCAAGGCTCTTCTGCAAGACAATTCTTTTAAAAAGGGAACTGTAAATCAAGATCTGTGCAGTGGATCACTGGAGCAGCATTTATTCTATTAGAAAACAAGCATTTTCTCTAAATGCGGCCACATAAAATGTGACACAGGAAAATTCATCAGTGCACAGCAGCTGATACAGTTCTTAAATTTGTTATGGCAAACACAATGCCTAAGTGATGGAAATGTTCCTATTAAAGGAACATTGAAATTAAGGAACATTTTAAATTAATCTTCGTTGATTTATTTTCTAGAAGTCTTGGGTGATATAATTTGCTTAAAGTATGACTATAAGCACACCCATAGAATTCGATTATGCTTAAAAGAAAAATAAAACCCCCAGTCAAATACATGAAGTGTGTCCCATCGCTCACTGCAGAACTATGAGCCCACTCTAGGTATAAATAAAACACTGTTTATAATGTAGTCAGCTGGGATTAGGTATTTCAAAACAAGCAAATAGACTACTTCAGATATTGTAAGTGAAGGGTGCTCTTTAGAAGAAGAAACCGTTCTAAAGCAAGATGTTTCATTAAATGTAACAACTATTCAAACCAACACACCCGAACAATGAAGTCTCATAAGACTTGTTTAGTAAAAGCATGCAGACTAGCACAGGCAAAACAGATGTCACTCTCTTTTAGCCTAACAACCAGACATTAATTATTCAAGCTATAAATGCTTGTATCTTTATGAGTGACATAATCTGAATACCTGTAATAATAATCAATAAAAATAAGAAATACTATGAGCACACTGTGTTAATACTGATAGATGACAGAGTGTGTACTAATCCTGCAAATGATTATGTAAGCTAATCAAGCTTTTCAGTAAGACATGAGTTAGAGCAGACCACTTGCAATTCAAGAGGACTTGGAATTTTAAGCCTTAATTTGAGGATGATTTATTATTTGCATTTCAGTGTCACCCAGATGGCTCCAATAGTGATCCTGGTCCCATTGTCTGGAGTATTTCACAAAATGATGGTAAGAAACAGTTTCTGCCTAAGGCAGCCTAATTATGCAAAACAAGGTTGAGAGAAGCATCAAAAGCAAGCAGAAGGGATCTGCCTAGTTCATCCAAAAGGTCGGGCAGATTTGGGAACACAGCCATGTTCCTAGTAGCATTTCCCCTACTGGTCCTTACTGTCTGATGAAGACAGAAAATTTCTCTTGAGCCAAGTATCATCAGTGTGGAAAATGCTGGACCATGAACAGAAAGAGCAGTCTCACACTGTCTGATGGAGATTGTAAGACCAGCAAGCAACATTATGGACTTTGTGAACTGCTTAATAAGGAATCCCAAGAAACACTAAATTCAGTGTGACGGAGCACTACCACCAGCAGCTGTCAGCACGCCAGGAAAAATATTATCCCAGAAGTTCTTTTTTTCTGTTCTAAAAAAATAAATTAAAAAAAATCAAAAGAACTATTATGCACAATTTCAAAGATGACACAGGCTCCAGTGGATCAGAATCCTCTCTACCTTTGAAAACTTGATGGCAGAAAGATATTTCAAGAGCATTTACAGTTCAGGTGATGTCCATCCCTGAGTAATGACAATGACATAGACACAGACTGTGCAACTTTAAAATGTACAGCAGATATGCACGTCTGAGATGTCTGAAGTGGCCCTGAGAAACAAAAAGTTTTAGGGTAAACTTGCCTTCAGGTAAAACAGCAGAACCTTGCAGAGGTGTATGTGAAAAGTTACCTGCTGTTTTTCAAGAAAACCGTATGTAACATGCTGGGTAATGCTGCACGAGTGGTTCTGCACTGAGCACAACCAATTTAAGGCCACGTGGGCACTGGCAGTGTGCTTCCAGAACAGAGAATACCCTACATGAATGTACTGGGTGTGTAGACACCCTGCAAGTAAAAGAAGCATCAAAAAGCATCCCATAATTCAGAGCTTCCATTCACAATATATAACGGGGAGTGCCAAAGCCTTAAAATGCCTGGTTAGATACAAGAACTCCTCTTCCAAGAAATATTTTAATAATTTAACATTTACACAGTTAGTTATAAAATAAACTCATGTAAGTTTATTTTGGCTCAGGAGCATCCTCCTTGTTTGTGTCTCAGTGACAGCTAAGCTTTAGCCTTGACTTCAGCTAGTAGCTGCAAAAAGGAATCTGGTAACTGGAAATAAAAAAAAAGGAGATGTGTGGCTCTACTGCTGCATTTTTTCCTATTACTTAAGAAACATGTATTGAGAAAGAGAATTAAGGCCACACCCCTACCACTTTTATTTACTGTTTCAATTAGCTTCATATGTCCTTGCCAAAACAATGAGCTTTTCATATTTGAAAGGTTCCAGGTTACTCCTGGAATTCATTTATGTGCCTAAACTGTCGCTGGTGCAATAATGCATGTAAAGTTACAGTTCAAGCCTAGAATAGATTCTCTCTCATTACCTCAGCCTGCTTCCTGTTTAATGCAAGCCTAACAATCTCATCCAGCAACTTCTATATTAAGCCCCATCTTCCGAGCTGTAAAATGGCTTACAATTCGAAAGGCATGAATTAAAATTCAGAATATAAAACTTCCACATTCAGAAGTCTCATATTCCTAGCAATTATCACACACAGTCCTTCTCTTACCTTTCTCCAGAGCCCTGAGGCACGTTCTAGGCACTATTCTACTAAGAAAGGATAATGAAAAAGAATTCTGATTAAATGTGTTTACAGTGCACTCATGCCCCCTCAAGAATAAAAGTGTGTTTAATAGCCAATCTTCATGCAATTTCAAAGATGTGATTTAACAGGAATACTATACATTTCACAACTTTACAACTAGTAGATGTCTTTGACAACTCTTGCTGAAAATTCAATCAGCATCTGAATAGAGCCACATGCATTATTTTTTTTATTCATAACACAGATTTCCCAAATGGGATGAGAGTTCCATTATTCTAAGGATTGTGCAATCACAAATACCTTCTTGTTCAAAACCCTTATGATTAAGATAAAACAACATGACGAAAAGATTTAACTGCAAAGAATTGAGAACAAAGGAAACAGGCTCAAACAAAAACATACATTAACTGAAGCTGTATTATTAATTCAAGGTTTAAAAAAATACAACTAGTTCATAATCACCCCAAAGTTAAATATTTTAAACTAACAATTTAATAAGAAAGTTTATACTGAAATCTAAGAAATTATTGCCAAGTAAACCCAACACACCTAACATTTGTCTAACTTTTAAAATTAGTTTGTTTAGCTGGGACTAAACTGAAAGCTCCCACTAATGGTTACTTGGTGCTGTCCTTCACAGGAAGGAATAAATTGCATAAGCATGCCAGAAAAAAATAATAAAAAAGGAGTATCTGACAAGATAGACCTCGATATATGTATTGCTCTCTCCCTTGGGGTTGGAGCAGTATCAACTACACAAAATACATTCATTAACTGGATAGGAAAAAAAAAAAGGCAGTATCATTTCCACAGAGACCAAAATGGCTTCATTTAAATGTGGGCTCTATCACTGACCTTCCTGTGTTTAGAGTCTACAAATCATGGTAATGAAATATAATAAAAGAGTGAACTCAAACCTCAATTCTTTAAACATACCCTATGCATGTGATTTCCATGAGATTAAATCTTTGGAAGTTCAAAAATGCCCCAAACTGTCTATTTCACTTTGTGTAAAACGAGGTTAACAACACATTATAAGGAATTTGTGTAGACAAATACATGTCCCAGGTAGTCAGCTAATGAGCTGAGCATGCTGAGAAAACACCAGCAGCACGGAGCTCATTCAGAATGCCTTGGAAGGGTTTGGAGAGTGTGCAGTTAAAGCAGCAGCCACACACTCGGTAACACAGGAAATGCAGAACAAAACCAAGTAGCTACTGCACTTTCTTCCACTTTTTAACACTAAGGATAAAACAGGTCAAGATTACACGAAGTTCACATCATATTATCCTACACAATGATGCATTAAATAACAGGAATTCAAATAAAATGCTGGTGTTTATCGTGTAGAGACACACCATTAATTCATCAGTAAAGTGATAATGCCAAAGTCATGCCCAACACCTGATGCACCTTTGTGCAGAACTCAATGAGAAGAAACAGGAGCTGAGACACAAACCATTTCTCATGGCTCCTCTGTCATACTAACACTAGAGATCCTGAAAATTGTATTTATTTAGCCATTCTGTTGATGGTGTGAGAGTAACATCCTTCTGCCATCACTGCACAAAGATAACATTACTAGTAGCTTAGTAAAAGGCTTATTTTATCACAAAGACATGTGAGCACGGTTTTCATGGAGACAAAAAAACCCAACCCTCCCCCACTGACAGATTCCCCAGGTGCAAAAGTGACTGGCTTACACAATAATTTTTCCTACTACCAATACATTTAACATAAAAGCTGCAATTATAATCTCTCCCGGGGGTCAATTTTATAAAACCCTGCCAGTTGTTCAGATCCCCCTCTCCTATGCATATCTGTAATTATGTGTGAGCATTTTCTTACGTGTCATTTGTAACCTCTGAGAAAGTTTATACTGAAATCTAAGGCTTGGGGATAGAAGGGGAGGCTTGAGAGCCACAGGGTTCACGTTTTTGCTCAGTGCTGCAGCACAGGAGCTACCCTAAAGAAACTGGCACAAAACAATGGTTAGCTGGAATTGATGTCATACTCCTCTAGGGCACTGATGTCAGAGGCCATTCAGACAAAAGACCAGTTAAGCCACAAAACCTCACCAGCTGTGCTTCAGAGGAGAACATCCAAAACTGACAAGGTTTCTGTGCACAGTACTGCCAGCACTCAGTGGTTTGAGGTACCTGATCTGTAACTGGCTCTAACCAAGATCCCTACACTCAAAAGATGCAGTTTATCAATTTTTTTGTGTGTACACCATCTGTGGAAGGTTGTCCTTGTTTCTTTTTTTCTTTTTGCATTCTGTGAAGCTCTGTTTTCCCCTTCCCTTCGTGGCTGTACGTGAAGTTGGACTTAGTTACAATATTAAATGAATCAATATTGAGGGAGGAGAGCTAAGTCCTTGGTGCCTGCACTTACTAACACCAGTAAGGTACCACTGCCAAGCAAGACACAATGCACTTTTCCAAGTGTACTGTTTCAAGTACTCTTTCACTTTTCCCAGCTCTTCTGTTAGCAAGTGGCCAGTTTGCAGATGTTCTCCTTTTCCATTACCATCCATATAAAATTCCTGAGGCAGTCACCACAATTACTAACACAGAAATACTGTTAGTGGAGTATTTTACAGATACTACCTAGCAGGACAACTTAGCTGTGGATGAAGAATCCACACCATGTGAAAAACCAGCACATACTTCAGAGAAACAGTGGTAAGCAGCCCAAAGCTGGCAACTGCAGGGAGTGTCACTGACCTCAAAAATCTACAGTTGGTTGTACTCAGAGACTTGATATTTGAGGTGACAAAGTAAATCAGAAGATGAAGCAAACAAACATTTTTTCATCCATTTACAAAAGTTTCTATCTCTTGTTTTCTAACACCAAATAAAGGAACACCTGGCCAAAACAAACAAACAAACAAATACCCCCAAGCAAACCCAGAAAAACCCAGACTTTGAAGTTATTTTAAAAATTAAGGGTGAAAAGTTTGTACCCACTGACTTTTGCCCTTGAAGCCATTTTTAGCTTCTGCAGTGGAGTCTTCTGAGGAGCCCAGCAACGCAGGTGTGTTTGTCTCCAACAAGGAGCTCTGATTTACAGCCTTTTCTTTTCCTCCCTGAAGATCTACTCTCCACATCACAGGAACAGGCTACACTGCACTCTGAGCTGATCACACTCCTTATCAGCTTTCTCACGCGCTATTTCCTTTACACCTTCACATTCAACTCCTCATTTCTCTAAGTGACAAAGATGATCAAAGGAAGTGATTTTGAGGACACCTCTGCTTATTGTCAACAGACATAATTTTGAAAGAAGGAAGTCTATTCCATTTGCCTTTTAAGCATGAAAATTTATGTTGGCTTGGAATATGGAAGGACAAGCGCCTGCTAGACCTTAAGAGGTTAACTTCCATGTGCATTAGATTTACTGATACATTTCTTTTCTGTTAGTGGTAGGTTGGGGCTGTTTTGTGGTTTTGGTTTTTTTCCCATTCCCCAAACAAGTTTACCAGAGAACTCATGAAAAAGGGCATATAAATTCAGGAAAACACATTTATAAAGAATCAGTTTCATTTATGAAAGACTTACTTTCTATTGAAATAAAAAAGCATCCCATCTAAACAAAATATAAATACATTTCTGAATAGCATATCTACAATAAGAAATAATATAAGGCTATTTTTTTCCTCATTCAAAAAAGGAATTAATCAAATGTCTTGACCAAAATGTAACCTTTTTTGCTTATTATTCCAGTCTGCCACATCTACAGGAAATAGATCACCAAAACAGATGGAGTGAATAGATATTTTTACCTCCCAGTGGCTGAACACCAGCTGTGGACTGGCCAGGCCACTGGTCCTCTTCCTGATTTCATCAGCAAACCCAAAGCTTTCTGCTACTGGCAGGACTGCCTTAATAATAAACACGTCCGTCCCCTCTTTCATCTCCTCCTGTAGCACTCTGCCTTCCCTCTTGGACAGCACAGCGTACACACGACCTGCAGGGACACAATTCTCATCAGCTCACCAACATACTCATATCCTGCATCACAACGAGAAACACACCAAGATTTGTTCAGCAAGTTCCAACTTGAAGTAAAACACGTAACTTTTTTGGCTAAAATTCTTTGTTGTAAGGCAATCAATTAAGTGGAGGCACTAAATTCAAGCAAACAACATATTCTGCCATACAACGTGCAGAGCCATCTGAGTAACATTTAATACATTAATAGACCTGTAGGAATCCATCTAGGTCCATTTTACACAATCATATCACTGTATATACTGTTTTAAAAAGGCATTTTGGCAGATTACGTGCCTAACTTGCTTTTTTTCTTACAACCAAATATTTGAGAATCATTACTAAGAAATATTATTGTGTTTTAGGAATTGTATCTTAGCTACTGTTTGAAATTTGTTTGGATCACCACATCCCTACATGGTACTTGTCCCAGACAGTGCAGTGCTATTCTAATCACAAAAAACCTAGTTTATCTGAAATACTATGTATTTATTATGTTTAACGAGTTCAAGTGGTTTGTTAATAAATTCAGTCTTAAGTTAGTCATGGATAATTTCAATTTTCTTTCCCAAGTTAGCATTCAATCTATCAAAATCCAGTGTATGTGTCACGAAAATAGCTGTGAAAATGCCCATGTTTGACTTTACAGTAGACATCATGTTTTTAGAAGTATTTTACAGAAAAAAAACTAACAAATATATTTGTGTTGATCAAGATAATAAACACACAAAGAAAACATGTACATTTAAAAACACTGTGTTCCCCTCTCCTTGTTCCTCTCCTCTGCTTCAGGTCAGTTTATTTTCATTATCAGAAAAGTCTGATGGACAAAACTTTATATTCTGAGAACACAGAAGACCTCACTTTCCCAGAATCTAACATCTTAGAAACAAGCAGATCAATATGGAGATATATTAAACTTCATAGGGTATCAATGTATGGAATGCCAGAGGAAGGAATAAAGATACAAAAGCCAGTGGCTTGACACATGTCAACTGCCAAGCCTGACTGGACAGAAGGCCTGCTTCTCACTTCTCCTAATGAGGATGCAATTTATTAGCTTGAGTTTCCACAATAAAAATGAAACCCATTAACTCCTAATGCACTAAGTGCCTATCCATGGCTATTACAACACAATTCACATTCATTAGACTGGACTAATTTGCTTGCATGTCTGAGTCCTACATTACACTCATTAAATATATATATATATATATGCATTAGAAAGCCATGTTTCCATTTGGGTTTATAGCACAATTGATGAGCCAATGCACATTTATTACTTCACTGTAAACAATCATGCTTTTTGGGTAGTGAGTATTTTGGAAAACAGCAATTTATGCAGTGTTTCTGAGGTTTGAAGAATGAACACCTTGCTTATGGCTTGATGCAGAGACTCAGAAGCACCGTGCCAATGTGCTTCTGGAACAGCAGCATGGAGCAGTACAAAGGCCAGTTTGGACAGCTATTAGAGATCTTGCACATTAGAGAAGAGTTTGACAAGCCCAAGTTCTGTGTCACAGCAGGTGATGGTTGGGGCAATGTGCCAAAAGGCTTATGGCAGCACACCCTTAACCAGGCCTGCTCCAGGGTACCTCCAGCAAAGAACAGGATCCTGCATCTGCACTAAACAGTTGCTCACTCAAAGGCATTTTCTTTTCATTACACACAAGTGTGATTTTTGGTCTTTGGGACTGCTATCATTATGTTTGTGTGCACGGCAGCTGAGGGTTTTTTTACAGTAACCAAATAATTGTTGTACGTGGGATAGGCTGTAATTTCTGTCATGATCAGTACAGTCAAAGTAAAACTGCTGATAGTTTAAATGCATTGGAAGTTAGTTCTAAAGAAAATCTTGGTGCATTGGATCAGATTCAGCGTGCAAGCAACTCCCATGGAAAACTCCAGGAACAAATACAGTTAAGTGGTGTCATAAGTAGGTCATAAAAACAAGTTTAAGTAGGTGGAAGTGGCAAGGTAATATAAATGACACCATTTGGCATGCACTGGGTTGAGCAACTTGCATACCAGAAGGACACAGATGCTACTTAAAAACACAAAATTACCAACTGGACTGCAACAATAATTTAATATTCCTTTTCCTGATTTTATTTCTCTACTATTGTATTAAAATATCTTGATATGGCATTTGCTAAGATCCTGCACTCCCTTTACAAACAGGCCAGGTTTCCCATCTCTTCATGGAACTAATGCTTAATCATGAGGCACGGTATTGATATTCATGGTTACTGAAGCTGGTCTTACAAAAACTTCACAAAAAGGCAATATTTTGTATCTTGCACTTCAAAAAGGTGCAGCATTGGTATTTATGCCTATGGTTCAGATAAGCAAGGAGAATGCTAAATTCTCATTCAGAATACTGTAAATACTACTGGAGAAATATATAAGGCTCCTGACAAAATCTTTAATCGAGTTATACCTTCTGTTTCAGTGTCATTTATAAAACTTCACGTAGGAAATCAGAAAGCAAATTCTTGGCAAAGGTTTATTGTCCCAGTCTTACCTAAAACTTCTGCAGTAGCCATGATTTCACACGTGTACATTGCTGCCATAAGTCTCTGTGGTTTGGCTTGCAAAGCATAACGACAGGCTTCCTTCATGGTGGCAATCAGCTGTCCTGAGAAAGGGCCATAACAATCTGCAAGTAGTAATTCTCCTTTGTGTTTACTTGTTTTCTCAGGTGAGTCTGTACCACTTTGGCTCCTGTCCTGGGGTTCATTTGCACTGGGACCTCCATCAGTGCAGCTGCTTGTTAGAGCATTATCTTCATTTTGCTCATGTTTTGTGGCATCAGATTCCCCTGAATCCTGCCTGCTATTTGATGGTGCATCTCCAGCTTTATTTATTTCCCATTTTTCCACTGTAAAACAAACACCCATGAGAGGCTCTTCACACATGGGACCCGAAAGCGTAGCCAGCTGGAATCCACTCACTATGCTGTTGTCAAAGTCTCTGTATTTACCTACTTCTTTCACAGAGTTCCCAAGGCACTGCCACACAGACCTCTTATAGCCCCCAAAATTATGTAACAAAATATTAGGCCCACATTTCCGTGGACCAAATGACCAGATCTGATCAACAGCATTTCTCCACTTCCTTCCCTGAAGACTTTTCTCCAACTTTTGCTTGAATTCTTTGATTCTATCAAGAGTCTTCTGATTTATCTCATGCGTTTTTTTATCTTCATTCAGAGATGTGTTGAGCTGTTCCATAGTTCGAATTAAGTCACTGTTTTCTTCAAGAAGTCGAGTGACCTCCTCAGGAAGTGGCATTGCTCTTACACTGAGAGTAGCCTGTTTGTTTGGAGTATTAATTGTAACAAGCCCGTCGGAATCAACCTGAATTCCTTCAGGAACTTTATTTTGGTCCTCTTTTGTTTGGTGTATGACAGCAACCTTCTGCTGCTTGCCAATTTCTTCATTCACCATATCGACTTTGGGAGGTCTTGTTATGGTCTCTCGGAAGGGTATAATAGGAGCAGATACGCTAATCTGTACCTTTGCAAACCTGCAAAATACAGTTTAAGAATTAGTTTAAAATCCTGAAACTAGTTTTAAACTTGTGGGTGGGAGGTAGGGAAATGGCCTTAACATGGAACAGATGTTCATGAAGAAATCTGATTGCAACACAGATTACTAGGTAATGCATTTCAAACTCAAATTTTATGTACTTCAAAAAAGAAGCACTGCCTTTTATGTCTTCAGAAATGTTTGGAAAGGAACTCAAGAAAATAAAAGCAAAAGCATTGCTATGCCTCTGCATAAATCACTGGTTCACCCACATCTTGAAAACTACGTGCTGCTGTGCTCTGCCTTCAAATGAAACAGAACTAGAAAAAAAAAAGAGAATAAAGATGATCAAAGGAACGCAAGCACAAGAAGCCTTCAGATGTTCCAAGGGTGCAACAGAGATCTACAAAATCAAGTGGGGCATGGGAAAGGCTGATCAGGATTAACTGACAACCAAGCCACAAAGGTCCCTGGACTGAAAATGACAGAGGCCTGGGAAAGCAGCACAGTTACTCCAGTTTTACCCCTCCTGTCCCTGTTGTTGGCCACACAGCTCAGACACGGTACTGAGATGGACACTTGGTGGGAGCCAGCACATCTGCTCACAGAGGGAGATGCCCTGAGAAAATGAAGCACTGGGAAAGCTGAACAGAGCTTTGTCCTTTTGGGCTGATAACCACTGTTATTATAAAAGCATCATGCTATAGAGTGATGCTTTAAAGTCAGGTATGTCAAATGTTGTGAATGATGGCAAGAAAAAAGGAAGAGTTATTCATTATCTGACAGGCTTAAGGATCAGAGCTGTGTATTCTTCTTACCCAGCCATGAGTTCTGAGCAGAACCACAGCGTTAAATGACTACAGAAGGACTAATGAAAATTTCCCATGTTCTGGTAAATTTTGGCAGTGATAAAAAAAGTTGAGGAAGAAAAGCAAATACAATTGTAAGCTTTATTTCCATGTGAATCAAACCCAGGAGATTTATCCTTTTTGCAGTTCTTTCAGGGATTTGCATTATACCAAAAAACAAACACCCACATGCTGCCATTACCTTAATTCTCTTTGTTTCTCATTCTGAAAAGGGTAACTTAATCCCTTCATGCTTAGTATTTGCAATGTTCCTGGGACAGAAATTTCTAAAAATTTCTATTGTACAATGCAGAAAATAAAACATTTAAAGCTACAAGATCTAATTTCTTACTCCATTCAAAAAGAACTAATTGGGAAGAAAAAATATAAATTTGGCGAAATCGAGCAGAACACCCATGTTTAATCTTTGAGACGACAGATCTTTCAGTTGTTCCATCCACATCTTTGACAATAAGTATCACTTGAACATAATTTTCTAAATACAGAATGGGAAAGCTGAAATTAAACATATGCCTTCGAAAAAGTCTGATTAAAACCTTGACAATGCAATCGAGATTGAATGGAGCAGAACCTCCTCAGTTGCTGTAACTAGTCCAAAAACATCAATCTGCAAAACCCAGTGGATGCAATTGTGGCAGATGCCAACATCAGGATCCTGCCCCCCTACTTCAAGTGTGGCTCCACCTGAGTAACCTTTCCTGAATAACCTTTCCCAATATTTTTGGGGAAAATCTTGTGGGTCACATTTTAAGGTTATTATATGCTGTCTTGATCCCTAGTTCACAATTTGCTATTCCAAATTATGAGCACTTAGAAGTTTTAACATTTATAGAGAGAAACACAGAGAGCTAATGAAAACTAACATTTCAGAGCACTTTTCCTCTTCACACTTTATTGGGTAACTAGTGCCAGTTTACCACTGTCAGAATTCACACAGAATCCATGAGGAATGGAGCAGCACAGGGATCCCATTCTGGACCTTTTCTTCTACAAAATGGGGAGAGAAGGAAGGGACAATTCTTGTCCCATGAGCTGGTGCGTGAGGGGTGGCAACTAAAATATGCCAAATCCTGAGAGATCTAGAAGGAGCCTGAGCTCCACAGTGAACACACCTGCTCCCAACTCCTTCTGGGAGCTGGCACCCAACTGAGAAATCACGAACCACAGTCAAGCAGGACAACGGTGGGAGCCCTGTTTGTCTGTGTCTCCAGGTGTTTCTTGTTTCTGCTCAGATGCCACAAGCACAGAGTGGTTTTGTGCTTTGGTAGTTTGGAACACTGACAACATTTTCTCCAGGAACACAAGCAAGGGATACAAAATGGTCACTTCTGACAGGCTATGATTGTCTTAACAAAAGCCAAATTAGATTACAACTCATAAAAAAACCCAAAATTATGCACACAAAATAGGTTAGCCATGTAAATGTACATAAATGTATATAAGTAAGTTCTACTAGCTGTTCACCATAATCCTATTTCCCTGTCATGGTGTATTATTTCATATTTCCCCCTGCCCTCAGATTTGGACCACTGCCAATAATAAAGAGACATTTATACAAACTTGCTATGCAAACTGAAGCTAAGGACAGGCAAAACCAGTTTTGCTTAAACACATTTGAGCAAATTGTATCGATAAATAATACTGGTTTTAGAAGCAGTAAAAATACACTGCACTAAGTTGTAATGAGGATAACCATTAAAACATACATCCAGTTTTACAAGTGAGCCAGTCTAGTTTTCATAAGAAATTACTGTTCTTTGATATTAACTGAAATGAGTATGGGTACAGTAAGACAAACATTCAACCATTCATCGGGTTTGCTCTTTGGTTTAGAAAGAAAATGACAGTAAATGTATGTGGCAAAAGTACCAGAAATGTTTTAGTAAATGAAGTTACAGGAAGGGATTGTTTCAGACATCTGTTGTTCCACCATTTGAAGAAACTTTGGAAGATACTAAATATATGCATGTGTGCTTGCAAAAAAAACTGCTCGTGAATGAGAACAGATTAACATTTGAAAAAAATAATCAATGAGAAAAGGCACAGGACAGAGTGTGAACATACAGTTTTGGTCTTGGTGCTTTATAATTTTTCAGAGTTCATGAGTCCCCTGTTTTTATTTTGTACAAATGCCACATTACATTACTCCTGAACCTACTGCAACTTCTAATTTCTAGAAAGTGCCCCAAGTGTGTGTTAGATGTTTAGAAGTGATAAGCTGGTGGCTTCTGCCCCACTGCAGATAATTTTATAGCTACAAAAAAGTACATTTATGACCCAGTGGTAAAAACTGTTTGTGGATAAAGCTCTATTTTACCAGAATATAAATCAAAGATATCCATCTGACAGAGAAATACAACAGACACCTACTGAACTAAAAATATTTCTTCCTCCTTGCCCCTCTAACCTTTCTTTCAGGTCATCCAAGCAACGCTGAAGATGAACTTCTCCTGCTGTCACCAGCACATGTTCTCCTGTCTCCTGGATTAAAACTTGCACACATGGATCAGCTTGGTTTAAAAGCTTCATCCCTCTGACCAGCTGAGGCATATCACCTGGCAAAACAGGGTATTATTAACAAAGGAATACTGGGAAAGAAATACTCGAAATAGGGTAGACTTAAACTGAGGAATAGTAACACTCATTTTTATGGAAGCCTAAACACAAACAGGTATTTTAGGAACACGCAAAAACTTTCAGTGGGCAATTTTCTGCTTATGAGTCACAGAGCAGCGTGGGGTTTAAGAGCAGCAGCTGAAAACATAAGCTGTACTCAGAATTTGTCACCAGCAATTTATGTACTGATGACAAAATTCTCATCATGCAATTATAACCATGGCACACAGCACACTTCAATGGACTGCACGTTTTTTGTTTACACAGCTTTACAACAGGTTCAGTAGAACAAGTCAGCTATTGACTACGACTATGCTATGTTGCTTCCTAGACACAATTAACTTCAGATACAGCTCATGAACAGCTCACAACCAATAAAACCCCTGAATTTCATCGAAATGAAGTGATTAAAAAATTCAGGACTTCACTCCTCATTTTCACAAATTATCAAATTACAACCTTTCTTATCTATTGCAACTTTTTAAAGTCATCTTTCAGTAAATAACTGCATTTCCTTGCAATCTTTCATAACTAAGTGTAGCAACTTCTAAATTGCTAATGCTTAAAATGCTCCAAATACATAAATAATAACATTAACTTTACTAAAATAAAAGTAAAAAGTATTCCGTATGGATTACTTAGAAGGTATAACAGCAAGTAAAGCACAGGAAGGATTTTAAAGTAGCTGGAAGCCACTAGAAAGCTTTAAAGCAATTAAAATCTGAAAAGGGGAAAAATCAGGAATGTGAGAGCTTTTCAGTGAAAAACAAATCACAGCTGTCCCTAAAATGAAGGTGTTTAAAAAGAGCTGTCTTAAAGTTAATGGAGAATGAACAAGCACAGCTGAGTCAAATTTGGCTAGATTACATCAAAGCTATGCATAAACACCTCATGTCAGCAGCCTTTCATAATGAACACAACTTAAAGAAATTAATTATGAATTCTTTTTTTATTTTACATACGCACTAGAGAATACCCCAGGGCTTTCCAGGAATGTATATTCATATTGAGAAGGAAGAGTGACATCAAACTTGTCATTCACTTAGAGACTATTAAAAGAAATATGATATTGTTTATTTACTGCTGAGCTTGTAAGGGTATGATAGAAAAGTACCCTTGAAAAACAAACATAAAAATAAAAAGTGGAAAAAATGCAGTGTTAGTTCACATGGCCAACACAGCTGAACAGAGAACTTCAACTTTGTCTCTGCATTTAAGCTCACAGAGTGATGAGTACATATTTTTTTTTCTGTTAGAGCTTATGGTAACCATACAGGAAGACTTTGACAGGAGTGTGAAGACACACAGTAATTTTGTAAAATGTACATAGGGAAATAATTTATATTTCTATGAGTCATTTTTCCACATAAGCAGATGCAGTTTTGAGGCAGGTCTGATGTGGCAGTCCAGTGCACACATGTGACAATGTGCAAGGGCCACCTCAAGACTAGACACAGCTCTCTAAGCAACTGCAGTGGCCACATTTTGCTTGTCTTCCTGTTATTGCAAGCTACAGTGGATTTTCAGGAAACTTCTGCAAGTATAACCACCTTTCAGGCTTCTGTCCCCCTAACAAATTTAGTTCAGATCATAAACTCAGAAGTTACCAAAAAGGACAAACTAAGTAATGGTGAAAGAATGATTCAGCTTCGTTTCTTAAGGAACAAAAATTACCCCCAAATTGGTCAGTAGTTCTAGAATTACATTCCTTTAACATTTTGAACTTAATACTACACTCAGCAGAATCAAAAATTTCCAATACTTTCAAAACAGCTTTAACAAATGTAGGATGTACAATATATGATTATCTGTTACTCAAACACATGGAACAAATAGCTGCCAAGCTGTCCAATAGCTCTCTAAAACAACATGTAATCTTAGTGTTAAGAGTATTTTGCAACTGAACATAAAGCCATTTATTTTGGTTCTAGCAACACTACAACAACAAATGGAAACTGGGCTGGAATTCAAACAAAGCCAGAGATATCCCACTCTCAAGGTTTGGAAGAAGTGGGGTGGGGGCATCAAGGAGAAGCAGTACAGCAGATCTGCACCACAAGCTTAATGACACACACACGAGAATGGCAGCAGACGTGGAGAACCCACAGATCTGCTCACCTTCACCTTAAAGGAACTGTTAGCACCATGTAGGGTCTGACCTGTGCAACAGCTGTCCTAAAGGGCACAGCAAGTTCTCCCGTGTCTCCTCAGCTACTGAGACACGAACCGGGCAGCTGGAACAACTCACATATGGCCCTCCAGGCAAGCTATACATTTATTTTATACTGGGCAAGTCTCTGATTCAGTGGCAGATCATAAACTAGCCAAATCACTGAGGGCTGGAAGCTGCCCTGCTGCCACACTGAGTTGGTGCTACCATCCCCTTTCCCCTTCAAGCTTACTTGGGTGTTTGGGTTCAACAGCTACGCGCACAATCGGGGTAGCTTCGAAGTTGAGAGGTGTAAACGGTGGGCAAGCAGGTGATGTTGACAGCGTTGCAGACTTCAGCACAAAATCTTGCAGGCCTCCTATTCCTAATAGAAATTGGAGGAAAAAAAAAGGCAAAACAACAACAACAAAAAACCAATCACCAACTGTCACATTAAATGAGAATAAAAACATGATTAAGTTAAGAAAAGGTGAAATCATTCTCATTACGAAAGGAGGATTCAAAAATTCCTCACTGTTCATATAAAGTATCTGTTAAGATACTTGTGCATACACTGGGTTCTTAAGTCTCTGGTGTGACATTTGATATTTATGTCTCACAGTTCCCATTGCATTCCCTCAGTATTTTAAAAGGCATGTTTATAGCTCTGAAGAACAGAAAGGACATGAGGACTTTTTTCCCTTCTAATACGTCCAAGCCTTTGTACAGCTCAGACTTAATTCTGATGGTTTAAATTTAGAGAAATTTAGACTGCAAGAGGCCTGCAATGGTCATCTAGTCCAACCTCCAGGACAAAGCTGGGTGAACTTCACAGTTAGATCAAGTTGCTCAGAACCTTCTCCACTCAAGGTTTAAAAACTTTTCACAGTGGAGAATGCACAGCCTCTGTTGGCAACCTCCTCCAGTGCTTCATTTTTATTATTATTGTGAAGAATGCTTTTTTTTTCCTTCCCACCCCCTTATGCCAATTTGGGATTCATTTTTTTCCCAACCTGATTCCTGTAAAAATGAATTCATCCCATTTTAAGCTATTAATTCTCATTCTACATACTTTATAATGCTGACAAGTTGAAGAAAAGAGAGCTTAAATTGTAGTGATAAGAAAAAAATACCGAGAAAATGTTAGCTATAAATCTGCGAAAGAGCTGCTCTAAATGCATACTGAGTTTTGGCTGGCTGGCACTTTTAAGAGAATTTGAAATTATTGCCTTCAAATTCCTAACCAACTGCACATCATTCATAATTTAGTCACAGCTATTAAAACACGACTAGAACTGTTTGAATAATAAAGACAACAAATAAAGCTGATATCAATTTATACAATCACTTTTCCTGATGCTCCTTCAATCACTAGCAATGAGCATTGCAGTTCTAATGGAGTATTAATTAAATGAGCATGTAACTTGTAATACTATGAGAAAACTGAAACCTTCAGCTCATAATCTATACCTGCTTAAAAATTAAATTCACATTGTAGACTGCAGTACATTCGTGCTCCTTCCTCCTCATTCTCTCCTACATGCCCAAGGAGTTTTTCACCCCAACTCCCCACTATCACCCTAATAATTTTCCACGTTTTTTTTCTGGCTAAACTTTCTTCATTTGAGGCCAGAAACAAAGAGGGTCAGCTTCCACCCTATGAGATCATGCAGGAGTTGGAGTTCTGGAGAGCCAGTCTGCTGCAGTTTCATCTGCAGAATCAGGCTGCTTCTCCAGCTCTGGAGGCTGGATGCCTGGCCAGCAGGGTAATCCAACACCCGAAATGTCATTATATAACAAAACCTGCCTCAAAATAACTGGAAGCAGAACAACATTCAATGGCTTTAAATGCACGATTGCAGATGCTACAAAGAAAATAAATCTACATAAACTCTGTGTTGCACCTGACCTATGACCAGCATGTATTTCCTCTTTTTCACTTATTCAACATGTGGTTTGAATGAAAAACAAATGCTGGATCATCATCACCACCAGGGACTGAGAAAAGGGATGGGTCCATTTTATTCTGATCTTCTCCAGCTGGTAAAATGAAAATGATTTAGAATGGGAGGTGAACAGCTTCTTTGCACAGTGTAATGTGAACCAGAGAAATAAAGTTACCAAATCTTACTTCAGATAGACTCACTCTTTTCTTCACACGTTCCTGTAATCTTACTGTCATAAAGAAAAATTGAAGCTTTTTCTCTTTTGTCTCACATTTGAAGGTAAAACTACATGAAATGTAAGCGTCTGGCACCAATAATACACTAAAAATAAAAAACTCTGTCAGTTTTCATGAAAATCTGTTAGGCTTACAACCTGAGTGTTTTAATTGCTGAAGCAATTGATGTGAGCTAGCACAGAGCCGTGTCCAGCCATGCTCAATCTATTTAATTTACAAATTCTTAGTAACAGATGTTGGAAAAAACCCATAAAGGTTCTTGGACACTGTTTTTGCATAATATGATTACTAAGTAAATGCTAACGTGTTTTTTGAATAATATTAGAGGAAGATGTAACACAACTAATTCCGAAGAACCACGTGACAATGGAAGAATTCTGCTAATTAGGATGATGCACAAATCTTAAACTTAGTTATTGTCCAGCCCACTGAAATTTGCACATACTACTTGAGATCACAGCTCTCAAATGTGTATCAATGTGTTACTTGAAAGGTCTTAGAAAAGCCACTCCAAAATTAAGCCTTAATAAAAGCCTGTGAGATAATGATAAGTAAGACCTTCAGAGATTGGTGGTTTGTGCTTTTAAAAGTAGACCAAATAATGGGTCAGGGAGAATTATTACACAGATGGTGAAATATGAGATTTACAAAGGTTCTTTTGTTGAGTCCCTTCTCTGACCTGCCCTAGAAGATAAGAATACTAAATCAAGAATATACCAACCTGTATCACCAGATATTAACCTGTGACAGAAGCTAAATGGTAAAAAGAGCTAAGAACATCATGACTGAAATTTTCAGGAGTAGGAGTTTTAAGACAAGTCTCAATTTACATTTCAATTCTATGTCTTGCTGGTAACTACTACACCTCACACAGTAATTTTGCTGCCTTTAAAGATAAAGTATGCTTTTCCAGCTCAATTCAGCTGTAAAGATCTGAACACATAACAGATCAACTTCAAGGTATTTGTAATTAGTTTCCCTTGATGTAGAAAGATTTAGGCATTTAATGTCCTTTCAAGTTGCAAAAAAATGAAGCAGACACCACCACCATGCTAAAGTTTTTCAATCAGATAAGGGGATAATTTAGTTTGCAGTGTGAAAAATCAAACACAGAAGAATGAAAGCTGTTTAAATTTTAACTTCTGCCACATTGTTACTAGCCTCAGCACATTAGTTCAGTCGATCTTTATCTTCTCTCACTGATGATATCACCACTTAAGAATCCTGGGCTGCTTTGGAATGGAGACATGTCAAGCTTTGGACTAACACAGAAAGGAGCTAAGTAAAGCAGAAAGCTAATGTTAATCTTCCCAGTAAGGCTCTGTCTCCACTGAAATCTGTCATTTCTTATCAATGATACCTCTTTAGAAAGATTAAGACCTTAAAATATGTAAAGCCTCCCAGTTTAAATGCTCCATGCACTTCACTATGTATCAGTGAAGACAGCCCATTCATGTGAATTATGCAGGTGTGATGCAAACTTTTGTTTCAAGGGACTGTACAAACACAATGACACCTCTGTAATTCTCTTTGACCTGTAATACAAATGCTTCTATTACTTCCTGTCAGAGACATTTTGAAAGATCTTTAAAAGGTGATTTAAAAATATGCATGAGAAAAGTTCACAAATCCACCTTAAAAGTATGATTGGCTCTAGATGTTTCCAGTTTATTCTTAAGGTAAACAGGCTAAAGGCCAACTAAAACAAACAGACAAACAAACAGTATTTGCCAAATAATATTAAAATAATAAAAGTTAAGGAAAATGCCTTCATATCAATTATGATTCTTCCTCAAATCTATGCCAATAATTCTCCTCTTCCCAATATCTAGCATAAGACTACAAAAGATTATACCATTAGCACACTGTTACCTATTAAGGCGACTAATATTGGTTCACTGTAGCCAGATAAACTTTTAAGCATCAGCCTCCAGCCTTTTAATTACTGTGCCTAATTAAAAAAAAAAAAAAAAAAAAGGAGGCATTTTGTAAGGGAAAAGTGGCTTTTGGTAAGATTAAACTCAGTTACAATAGTATGCCTTTTATATTTGAGGGACCTTAAAATGTTTTACTAATCGCTGGGATTAAATGATGGTAACTGTAGGGACAAGTAGCTCCTATGGCTTAAGAACACCTTGTGTTCCAGGTTTGTCACCTCAGATTTTAAGCATGTTTCTCTTGCATCTCATAGGCACTACAGAGAGACATCTGAGGGCAGAACTTGACCTTTCTATATTAGAAACTGTTTCTAGAAGGGAAGGGAATGTAAATCAAGACACAGACCACATTCTAGTTGAGATTTCATCAACTCCTTCCATAATACACACCACATGTTAGCACAGATTGCTGCTGAGTCTCCTCTCCTCATCTCTAATTGTGCATTTCCTCCTCAGTTCTTACAAGCTTCTGAGGCAAGTGAAATTGCTTGTATGGACAACAGAATATTGTAAGGTATGCGCATGGTTCCAGCTGCTCTCAGTACTTTCCAATCATTTAACAGAAAAGTTTATTCAGTCTTTTCTTTTTCCGTTTTCCCAATGTGATTTTTCTTTTGAGCTCAATCTCTAAAAGCCACCAGTATCCAACAGACTGCAGAAGCATTTGACCCAGTTTTCTTGCTGAGTTTCAAAAACACAAGCTCTACCTGAGTATGTGCTAGAGATTAACCTGAACTCAGTTTCTCAACACAAAGGTGTTCAGTTGTAATTTTATTACAAAATGTTCCTTTTAGGTTGGCTTTAGCAGTTGGGAGGGGAAATGGAGCCTAACGTGCTGATCAGATGGGAGTGAACCCAGCCATATTATCAATAATGCTACGACAAGACTCCCCCTCCCCAAGGGGCACAACTGTGGTAGGACACTGAATGCAATAAGCAGCTTTTGACACAAGAAGCAACTCAATGCTTTACCACGGAATCTCTGAGTAGTGAGAGATGGAAAAGTGCTGGAGCACCCCACTGAGCTCTTTTAGGAAAAAGCAGCAGTTCAAAGAACAAAGCTGTCTGCTTGCAGAGCTGCAAGGAGAGCAAGAATAGGGTCTAATAGCATGTTCCACTAAAACATCCTATTACTAGATTATAGTCTCTAGCAGGATTGCAAACACATCTAATGAGTAAACAAGCATCATTTGTCTTCTGCTGAGTGTCTTTGGGAAAAAATACCATATATTTCATTAGGCTCTTAGACTGCACGATAACAAATTTCCTAAGTGTTGACTGAGCTGACGATGCTAATTATCAACATTCCTGCACTTTCTCAGACCACACTACGAACAATTTCAAGGAAACTGTAATAAAAAACCCCTTTATATTAAACAGTAACATCTTTAAAATGTTACAGGGAATGGCTTGAGATCTACCTGCACTCAGTCTGTGTGAAAAAGCTGACATCAAAGCCGAGTCAGAAATTTGCTGGCTAAAATACAAATTTACATTAAAGTAAACGGAATTAAACCAAAGTTAGTTAACATTCCAAATCTGGCTTCTGGATTTACAAACTGTTGTAGTCAAGATGAAATATCGATTTCCTTAAGCTGCTTAATGAGACCAATAACTATAGAAGATGAAAGTATTTGAAAGTATTTCAAATAATCATGTTTTTCTTATACCACAAAATTATTTCATTTATCATGCCATACTAATTTTTTGAGCTCAAGATTAAAGGAAATTATCCTGATTTTTCAACATTTAAGTGTCATTTTAGCATAGAAACCTAGGACTTTCATACTTAGATCTGTACCAGGCCCCCTTCCATCTTTATGTATTATGAAATCAATGCACTTGTAGCTCCACAGAAAAAAAAAAATCTTTACTCCAATTAAAGCTACTTTAATCTTTTAACTGCAAAGCATTCTTGATAAAGGCACTGAACAGCACCTTTTGTGGTTTTATAAAATGGTCAGCAGCTGTCCTCAGCAGTATACACATCATATATTTTGCCTGAGCCCACACATTAAAATTCCTTTCCACACACCAGCTCAACTTGACATCACTTGAAAGCAGCAATACTGAGCAACAGCAAAAATGTGGACAGATCTTTGCACAATGTGACCACATAGGCCCTGGCACTCACTTCAGTTATAGCCTGTATGTCAAATTAATGCTTCCATTGCTGCATGTGGAAAGCATTTAGCGCCATACAAAACTCTCCAAGGGTTTCTGAAACACAAACCGAATTTTAGATTTATAATTACTTTAAATAAATTATTTTAATTTGACCCGACAGCAACACATCTGAATTTAGTTAATTTTTTTAAAAAAATTACTACCAGAACTTCAGCTCCAGTTCAGAAAGGTTGTTGTCCCAAACAAATGGAATTTAGGAATAGTTGTTTCAACATATTTACTTTGATAATCTACAAGTCTTTTGAAATGCTCATTTGTTGTTGTTGAGGGTTTTTATTTAGTAACAGTAAATGTGCTTTTATAAATAAACAAATGAAATTGCACATTGCACTGGAAAACAGATCAGCTGAATTCTTATGGAGCATCCTATGCAAGCAAAAAATTTGCCCAGAAATCCTCTAAGGGAAAAGAAAGTCTTGCAGACATCAGAGCTTTAACTACACTCTCTGAAGGCTCTATCTATCTTTTTGTGAAGCTAAGAAATGTTTCAGGTGTAGCTGTAGAGGCCTCCCTGCATTGTTCACACGTGCTGGCCATCTACTGCTGGTTCCTACTGGTCAAATGAGAAAACTATCAAACCAAAAAAACCCCAAGAAATCCCAATAACAACAACAAAACAAAACCTTCATCCATCACCAAAACTCAAGAAAACACTGAAGTGTTCAGTAAAATACTTTAGATTTAGGCTTGATATGAATATTAAGTTTGCAAGAAGAACATATACCAAAAGATCTGAATTTCTTCCCTCAAGGTAGCAGAAGAAAAAGACAAACCTCCATCAGTCATCTTGTGAAGACACATTTGATGCTGCTATTTTGGACTTTAAAAAGGAGAGAAAGTTATTTAAAACCAACTTCTCTGGCTAGTTACATTAGGAAAAAGAAGAGCAATTGTTATTCTACACTTTTGCAGGACCACCATCAAAACATCAGCTGTGCACACATACTCAGTTCTGGAAATATATTAAAATAGGATTGCATGTTATAGGATCATGAATAGATTAGGTATCAGAAGTATTAATCAAAACAATCACTTCTCACTTTATTTCAATGGTTTTTTTTTAATATTTCACCTACATTGAAAGGTACAGCTGTTCAGAAGGCAGAGGAGGGGGAGGCAGCAGCCTGGGGCTGAGAAGGGAAGCCTGGACTCAGTTGTGCTCTATCAGATTGAGCATGAAAATTGCTTAACCTTAAAAGAAAGGAGATGGAGGCAAAGCCTTTCTGCTTGAACACGTAGCAAAGTCCAATATTTATTTCTAAGTAGACAATGGAAGACATAAACACCCATACAGTATTTTAGTATTTTTATGAGAGTACTGGAGGCAAGATGCAAATGAGCAAAGATCTAAAGTTCATTAGGGTTTTCAGCACCATAGAACACTTAATTGTTCTAATTTCTTGACCAAATGCTTCCCATAACAGATCAAAATAACTAATCTCAGCTAACAGATCGATAACATCACATGATTTCTTCATAAATCAGACCAGTTATAGCATATTCTGAAAACCAGCCAAAGAGAAAATGCCATTTTAGGCTTTATTCAGATTTAGTAATGTCTCCTGAAAATGGGCAGACTTCATGTATATACTGTTTTCTTAAACTGAAAAATTGTAAAATATAACTAACATCTGTTACTTCCCAGCATCAATTATAAGTGGTGTTAAAATTAATGAGGCCTTCAGGCACTGATCTTGCAAAGAATTAATTTTAATCTGTAGAAGTCTTGGAGGTTTTGTCATGTTTGCCTACAAAAAGCTACATGAACATATTCCTACAAATTCTGCATTACATATCCCAGGCACATGGGGAATTTAGGATCTGTTACAAGAAGTGTCAATTACTAAAGACAATGGCAGTTAGTTTAAAAGCTCATTAAATTTTGTCCATTCATACGCTGATTTATGTTTGACTGTACAATCCCAATACACTTGATTTATATTTCATCACTTAAAAAAAGAACATAAGGCCTTTATCATTCAATACATCAGGTAAATGCAAATACAGACTAATCAGTTATGAGGATATTTCAGGTACCACAGGCAGAAGCAGCACACTGCCAAATGTGTACAACATCCTATGGGAAATGCCTGAGCCATTGACCATTTATCCTGTTAACTTGTAAGACATGCAAGCAACTAATTAAAATTCAATTTTCCAAGACCTGACCCAATGCCTAATGCTCTCTTTTAAAGGCAACCTCCCCACCCCCCCAACACATCTGTCTGTAAGTGATTTATGCTGGCTGATTCTGCTGCCTTGGGAAATATGGCTTAGAGTCTTCCAAAGCCCCATGAATAATGGACCCCTTCAGTCTGCATTATGCAGAAATTGATGTTTACTTTAAATACAATAATTTTTAAGAGGGATAAAGAAGAATATAAAATTTCACTTCAAGCTAAAAGAAACCTTCAAGTAGCACTTTGTAGTTACACAAGCAATAATATTTTGGGAAATAATTAATCAGAAGGATTCTAACCAAATAAAGCACCTTTCAAATGTCTCAGATGAGGACTATTTGACATAATGGGTGTAAAACAGATGGCATGAGAGGGAACAGGGATGTCTTAAATACACTTGTTATATCAGCAGCTCAGGAAGTTATTGATAATGAGTTATTTACCACATGCTCCAGTTTAATAGCTAAATTAATTTAAAAATAAACAGAAAATGCACTCAAATGTAAAAAAAAAAAGAAGAATGAAAGACGTTGCTGCCACATGAAAACCTATTGCAGGGCCACTAACCTCAGATTGGAAATAATTCTTATTTTTTCACAGAATTAGATTTAAATAAAGGATTTTAAAAGTCAGCTTCACTTTAAGTAATTCTGCCAGTCTGCCTCTGTGTAAACTAAGCACACCAAAATCAAGTATATTTAAAATGTAAGAAGACCCTAAAAGTTAGGAATGCTATTTATCCTCCTTATCCCCCCAAACCTTTTTCCCCAGAGGAAAGAAGACTGTAATTTTCACACTAATTTCTGATTACTTCAGTTAATGTATCACTGAGAGTTATTACTGTAATTTGCAGTCTGCATAATTTTGACTTCCTAAAATATTGCAACATATTATCTTCCATTAGCTCTAGGACAAGAAAAAAATTGGGAAATAAAAATACAGATCATTCCTAAGGTAGGAGAATTCTTAAGACTAGTGCAGAAGACCACATAATTAAATTGGGCTTTAAACATTCCTCTGTTTCAAAATGAAGAAATTAAATAGAACTAATCTGGATTTTTAATGCCTCCTTGCAAAAAAACCCCAAAACCCAACAAAACAACAAGTAAGATTTAATTTTATTGACACCACATGAGTCTGTACGCATTGAGAACATCCCCAACACTGCTCTCTTCGTTTGCTACGAAGAGGCATGAGCCTCACACTGACAGAAGATACTGGGGAGGGAGCTTGGAGCTTTAACACCTCCACATCTGGAAAACCCTGTGTTTTAATGCCCTTTTCTACAGGAGTAACACCACTCAATGTTGGCATCCTCTGCATTAGAGGATAAAAGGAAAAGAGACCCCAGCTCAGAAGGCAGTCTGAGAACACCACCTCCAACACAGCTGCCCCCAAAAAGAACAAGCCTGTCCCCACTTCTGGCTCCCCAGCACCGGCATTTGTCGGACTCCAGGTGAGACAGTTCAGGATACTAAATAAACAGCGTAAAACTAATCTAATAAAAAGCAATTTTCCCGCTCACCCAATTTCCACTCCCTCAACTATCAATGCATTAAGAGGCTGCTTCTGACATTTTGTCCAAGAACAGGCAATTCACCGTATGAATCCCAGTGAAACCCCAGTGGCGTGATGACACCAATGAGAAGACCAGGTTTAACAACCAGCATCTCCTAAAACTAGTTAAGAGACTTTTTCCTCCTTTCCCATCCATGTAGAGGGAGCAGCTAACACCTCCAGGTTTCGAAAAAGGTTCACTTGTCTCCATGCCCCACCTCTGTGCCCTCCCAAAGGAGGCCAGGCTGGCTGACACTGCTGTCTAAGCAGCAGAGCCCACAGACGAGGTATCGAGTGTCACCCACAGGCAGCAGCAGTGGCTCACCTGCTGCTTCAGGACAAAGCAAAACCTTAAAACACTCACACACAAAACAAAAAGTCAGCTGCTTTTCTGAACAGAAGAAACGTGGCTATTTGCCACTGCTCTGTATCAGCTTTGAACGCTTTGGAAGAGTTCCAGGTTGATAAACCTTTTTTACTAAAAACGAGAGGCATTCCTGCTAAAAATGCCTGAGCACTGAATTGACTCGTTTTGGTTGAGAGGCAAGGCTTTCAACACAGTATGTCATACTTCCTGATGGGATTGTGGACACGAAAGAATCTGTTAAAAATGGAGTATGTTTTTAGTCCCATTTCCAAAGTAAACGCAACTCCTGAAATCACACAGGCTCCCCTCAACAACTTTCAAACATGTTGTCAACTTCCACTAAGTTCACCAGCGAGAGAGAGGGGAGGGCTCAGGTGTAATTAAGTTTCCGCAAGTTATGTAAAACCAGTGGCTAAGTGCTGAAGGGAGACCAAAATTGGTGAGCTCGCTGAAGAAAGGGCAGGCAAAACACGATCATTACAGACGCTGCCTGGAAGCAGCTGCCTGGCGGGCAGCACGCGCATCCCGGCCGGCCAACTGGGACACAACTGCGGGAGAGGGGAGGCACGGTGAGGAGGGGAGCTGAGGATTTTAAGGACATCAGTCCAAAGGAATCCAGGCTTTGTTCGTAACACCGCTCAGAGGACTTTCTTTTGGAACATCACAGAACAATTAGCCTTTTGTGAGAAAGCTCTGAAAAATATAGGCATCAGAAATTCCAGGCATGTTATATCCCGTTTTGAGAGCTTCTCAACCGCGTGGGCTTTCAGCTTTCCTTGTCCTCAGCAGCTCCAGCAGGCTAAAGAGTGGGAAATGGGTCTAAATATCTTTGTGTGAGTGCAATAACTGATGGAACAAGAACTGCCAGCAGGTTGCATTTTCATTTACAGTAATGGGTTCACAGCCATGCAACTCACACCGGTTGGTGACCCAATATTTCAATACTGCACAGAGCATGATCTGTACAAATCTTAACATATGACACTCAGAAAACATCAAGTCTTTGGGATGAGTATTTGTTGCTCAATATTATGTTTCAGAAATCTAATTAGTCACTGAAACAGACTTGTACCAAAGCTGGCATTCCACTGAAGCTTAAAATGTCAGTAACAGGTAGACTGACATTATGCCCCATACATTAACTTAAACAACTGTAAAACTTACACATCCAGAGTGGAGTTTTTCTATTTCCCCACCAGTACATTGCCTTGGCATAGGTCTGCCTACATTCAAAACAATAATAATGGACTTAAACCAACATCAAGTGTCTTAAAAAAAACTTCCCGACTTCAAATTTATTGAGATGACAGAAATTACCTCTATTCTGTCTGGAAAAACTTTGGCTCACATCACAGCTGGGGTCCTTACACTCACTGCAGTTTTCTTACTTCAATCTCACTGCTTTCACACAGACAGGACCAGAAGCAAAGATTGCAATATAAAATTCTCACTACCAAATTAGGTGAATTATCTACCAAAAGATGCATGCTCAAAGGAAGGTTACCAAATGTAAAGCCCCACAAAAGAACATTAGCTACAGTCCATAACAGTCACGACAGAGGAACAGACTTAGAAAATGGAACTTTTAATTTTTTAAAAAAATTTGCCCCTATACATAACAGACCTCACTGGAGGGAATTAGGTAGTAGGGAGCAAGAAAGTTTAGAAAAGAACCCTATTTCTTTTAGTCTTAATTAGATGCAAAAAGGTATCTAAATTTGGTTCCAGGCCTTAATGACAAAATTTCAAAATACAGTCAAGTAAGGTAAGCAGGTGTTCTGCATCCTAAGACATAAATTCAATGTTAACAGCCCCATAAACATTATTTCTCATCTATCTATGACTGGGATTAATTCTTTATAAATAACATTCTTACCCATTAAGTTTCTGAAACATGTAAGGTAAAGCTAGAAGTATATCTAGGCTTGCTATTGTCAAATCATGTGGTTTTGACAATGAAATTACAATAGGTTTTACTAGCTAAATACAAAAGGAGTTGAAACTCACACTGCTTAGTTTGCAAACTGCAGAATACTTCTAGCAAATATCAGCTTTTCCAAGTATTTATGAAATAAAAAAGCGCTGCAAGCAACCTGAACTTTGAGCCTAAACTATCCCGTGCTGCCCCTTTAACACTGTTGTTTAGCAGTGCTCCACAGTTTGACATCAGTTGATACTCCTAAATATAGCTCTGCCTTAAGTCCCCCCCACAGTTCACAACCCAGACAAAGCCAGCTCCATGAGTCACAGCCTGACACAGGCCAAACAACCCTCACAACACTTCTGCAATTTGATCTGAGACACGAAACAACATCAAAATTTCGGGAAAATATTTACAAAATAAGTCATTAAAACACAGCCGTTATTAACAGTCTCTTGACTTTTTAACCTTCCCGTTTGTTGCACAGGATTGTGATTCTGTGAATCACGTTCCTTCAGTGGGGTTATGTGCAAAAATTATTCCAAACTGGTCTTCCCCACTCAGACTCCCGTGCCCCTAGTGCAACCCCTCACTACTTCTCAACTCCTTGAAGAAGCTTTGGTAACAACAGACAGTGGAAGCAAAGGAGAAACATGCAAAGGAATACATGAATGCTGCTGTGGCCAGCTCAAATGCGGAAGTAGAGAATACAGATGGTATTCAGCGTAAGGATGCTGTGTATGACAGGCACCAGGTCTGCTACACAGTGAGAGGAACACTTCTGCACATGCAGGTGTGAAAGCAGGCACCCTGCTCCTCTCCCCCTTACACAGGGGCCTGGCTAACATTAGGAAGTGCTCCAGCACGAATTCAGAACACATTCAAGTGAATTGCCCTTACAGATTAGTGGTTTTGCATAAACAGTGCCAGGTAAAAGAAGAGCTTTTGCATTTGCTTAAGGCTGTGGTTAACTAAAATATTCTCATATGGTCTTACTTTATTGACGCGGGATAACTAAGGTAATTCAAATTAAAAGCAGAAGTAGATTAACAGAAATACAGAGAGAAAGGTGTAATAGAAAGGGAAAACAAGAGGTTAACACTAAGATTTGGGCTGGGGAGCTTAGGGGGAAAGGGGTCGATTTCAGAGCCACTTTAACACTCCAAAGACAGCTGAGGGAGGTCCAGCCTAATTTCTACAGTCCGGCTATTACTCTGAGCAGAAGGCAATTAGTGTAGCCAGGAAAGTTAAGGAAACATTCCGAGAGAAGCTCTTTTTCATATAAAACAGTAGCTTTTCTCAGGACAAAGAAAGTGTCAAAAAAAAAAAAAAAGCAGCTGAACAAGATGTTTTCATGGCAGTGGCTTTACTTAACACTACACTGCCTCTGAAACCTGCAAATTTCCAAGTTGAGCTAACAAGTAGGAACCGTGCTGATTGCAGATTTTTGGCTCTCAGACTACTCTGGGAGATTAATTTAATTTAGAGTCAAAACATTTGTAGATTTTCTGCATGAAGAAATGCACATTAAAAACCATAAGCCAAAGTCTTCACTACACTGACAGTGCTGTGAATCCGTATGAGACCTTCACCCAGAGTTGAAATAGCAGCACTTTTTGTATTGTATGAAAAACAGTGCCCTCTGGCTTCACATTAAATGGGAGTGAGAAAACAGTTCGAGGACAAAACAAGTTAACTGGTTCCTATAGCCAGTTCTTGTAAAGAAACATGGACAATTACATGACAATTCTCTAACCACCCTAATTTTTCAAGGAATTATCATCATAACTCAGATGCTCTGAATATTGAGATATTTGATATTCAACTTCAAATATAATCCTTATCAGACAGTTGTATATATTCCTATGTTATAAGAAACTGAAACTCAGTGAAAAACACAAAACCACTAAATTTGTTCTTTACAACTGTTTTGTTCACAGGACACTTGTTTAAAGATGGGAAAAAGCCTTATTCAATCAAAGCCACATAGAGGTGTTTCAATTTTGAAGAACCTTAGAGAAGAGTTTATACAGAAACAAAGAAGATTAGATATTCAAGACAACTGTAAATATTGCTAAAAAACACATAAACAGAGAACAACTTCCTGAGGTACTAAGCAAAAAAAAGGAAAGATTTAAAAGAAAATACTCAGAAGTGAAGAACTATGCAAAAGTAGTGACAAACCAGATTAAACCAACAAAGCCTACACTGCCTAGAAAAACCCTGTATATCCATCACTTATTCACTGCCTCCATCAGGGCACGGAGAGGATGACATTTTGAGACAACTAAATCAATTTCTGGATCCAAGTTTCTCCTTCCCTGCCCCAGGTGTTACACACGGTACATTTCAGCACTGACAAACATCAGGAATGAAAACATTTTCTGTCATTAATGCGATTATTTGTGTTATTGAGGTTGTGTTGGGAAAAGCACAGTGTCCTGTCTGAGAGTGCAAAAGGATAAAGAAGCAGGACTGTATTCGAGGTCTGGCACGAGAGAAGCTGCGTTAGGAACAGAAGTGCACATACATGTGGAACACACCTCTATGATACAGAGAACAATGATTATCCACATGGATAACTTTATGATTTAATGTCAGTTTTTACACCCTTCGGTGTCTTTGCAATTGCACACCTCAGTAAAAGTCCAGCCTAAATGACACCTATGAGGCAGCATTTCAGTTATAATTTTATTTAGTTACCTGCCCCCAAGTACACTATAACTTGATACTCTGACAAATGCCTGCATTTCACACCTTTTAGTACATGAATTGACTACTTTTGCAATGAAGCTGCAGCTTAATTCATCTGATAGAAATTGAACTTTATCTGAGAAAAACAGCTAAAGGAATAGCCAGATGATTAAAAGTACACACATCCTTGCAAGGATGCCAGTATTTGATTCATGTACACCATCAGAGCAGCAAGAGAGATGTATTTTCCATAAATACACTGCAAAACCCAATGTCCTTTTAGAACAGAACTTCTTTTCTGCATTGGTAATTGGACACATTCCTAAACAGATTTGATTTATGGTGTCTTTTTCATGTCTGAATTATTGTACATGAATTTACATGCAGAAAGGCATGTATTTTTAAACTCATTTGTGCTTAAAGCGATTATTTTTAACCTATTTCTGAAATGACACTGAATGTTCTCAGTTTGAAATTTAAACACCCATGGTCACTTTAAATAAGGGAAATGTTCCTTTACAACAGTGAAAGTTTGAGTTCTACAGCAACAACTTCTGCAAAGGCAATTCCCTGGCACGTTTAATTCAGAAGGAAGGAAAGCCTAATGCCGTTTTGTACAGGGGGATGAAAGGTTCAGTTATACAGTCTAAATACAGACCCTTATTAAATCAGATAATTTACACCTCTGTTGAAGACTGAACCTCAAACACTAACTCCTCAAATGAGGCCTGTTTGCTGAATCTCTTGGACATTTACTCCAATGTCCTGATGTCCCAAGTTCATCCCTGGACTGTTGTTTCCTACTTCCTCAATACAGCATTGCATAGCTGCACTAACAGCCAGGATTTTCTTAGAGATGGAATGCTAATAATTTAGTGTACAAAACTGAAGTCACTGTGGTTCCTCTGTTATAGATCCTAATGTAGTAATGGACACTAAAGTCTCTTTAAAGACTGTCCACCTGTCAAGGCAAGTTAGATGGTTTCCCTTAGAACCACCTCAGGGAAAAGGAGGGAGCAAACAGCTACACTACAGACACCTACTAAAAAGTGATGACATTCTAGTTTTAAAGAGGATACTGGCTCTAAAAAAAATACAACATACCAAAGGAGAAAAAGCATGCTCTAAGTAATTTTTATAAGCAGACTGAGGGAGGGTATAGCATTCAGGCTCTTCAAATGAAAACATGAGGTCATTTCCCCAAATCATCACTGAGGCATCTCAGCATGCTGTAAAAAATCCCAAATGTAACATTACAGATGTGAGCTCAGCAAATAATCTCAAAACTTCACCCTAAGATTTCTCTTACCATTTTATATTGATGATATTAACTACTTTAACTTCTTCTGTTCATACAGGATCGGAAAAGAGGTTCATTAGCCAAGCAATAAATATGGCTATTTCTGTAGATAACTGTTCTCCCTTTATTTATCCATGCACTTTCATATAGGGAGAGACTAAAAATAATAACACTGATGCTGACTTAAAGACAGTAAGTGTGAAATACTGGGGGAAATCCCTGTCTTTTTATTTTAATGAGACTTGCAAAATTACACCCATCCAACCACTCACAGAAGATTTGGAGATTTTGGAGATAAGCCAGGTAGCATCTGAGACCTAAACCCAGAGTTAGCTACTGGAAGGCTGAGTAACACCTGCCCAGGGGCAATGACCACAGAAGTCAGTTGTCCACTCTGACACAAGAGGAGTCAGGCCCCTCTAACACCGGCCCTGAATTCTGAACAATGGACAGCAGAGTGGTAGTGGGCACTGGACAAATTTGAAGCCTCACGGCCAAGAATCACTTCTTTTTGCAATAACCACTGGGGTGACAAACAGACAACCCCCTGCACCTCAGCCCCTGTGCCCACTCTATTCCTGGGCGTTTATATTAAGTAGCTGCAGAGCATGTGCCTGCTGCTGTGCTCTGAGCTCCTTCAAGCATGGGATGAAATTGTCTTGATTCTTGTCAGCCCCAGCGCTGCCCACAGGCACACAAGCAGCAACAACCAACACCGACAAGTCTGGGCAGTTTTCCTTCTGGTATTATTTGGGAAAGCTCAAGCATCAGCAAGTAGCTGTCTGCAGACAAACCCCCCCAGAGTCAGGAGCGCCTGCCTCGCGCTCGAGAGATTATATAGAAATCTAATTTCCATTCACACAAAAGCTCAGTTTTTACAGATTATAAAAACTAAAAGTTGCTATAAAACTGACATAGAATGCTTCATTGCATTCTCTCCTTTCCTCAAACACTTAATCATTTGCAATTTTTTTTACATTATAATCCAGCAGGGGTCAAGAACAAATTTACAGGCAATTTTTTGGGTAGATTAATGTATTATGACTTTGGCTTAAATAATCTTATACAGCTCAAATTTTATATATGATTAAAAAACCCCTTGTATTTCAGTGGCAAGACTAAACAAATTTTTAAGATCTCATAATCAACTCCTGAAAATTAGAGCAGAGAACATTCCAGAAGCACTAGAGAATTTAGAAGTGTTTTTCTTCAGAAAGAATTACTACACTTATGATTTCCTTTTATAGTCTTAATAAGCTACAGTCAGAAAAACAGAAAAAATACAGCTACTCAAAAAGCAATTTAAATTCTCAAAAAAAACCCCAACCAAAGAGACCCACCAAAAAACCACAAAACAAAAAAAGGCTTTATAAGGAAACTATTAACCATTCAAAGTATCCTTCCAAAAAAAAATTCAGCTGAGTTAATACACACATGTCAGTGCTGTAACTCTGACCTAAGACATGGCATATTTTTTCCTCTCTAGTGATATCTTGATATTGATTTGAAAACAAGGTAATGAATCACTTATTTCTCTTGCAATGAAGTTTGTCAAGTCAAAGCCCCCACAATAAACCACATGAAATGGTAAGGCAAACAGGGCAAAGGAAACCCAGCAGATGATCAGCCAAATATACTTCTAATTTCATTTGGTGCTAGTTCATTAGCTGTGCTCCATGTCATGTTAGGCTGCCCTCTGAGCAATACTAATTCCTCAGCCTGCCTTGTTAGAAGCACTCACAGCAAAGAGCAGGAACTGCAAAGGGACTAAATCCACTACAGCAGAAACAGAGTTAAAGAAAATGGTTTCAGTTTCCAGCTCTGAAAGAGGCCAAACAACAGATTAACTATTATGTCTTTAGCTCAAAGAAACAACTTGAACATATTCAATTTTTTTCAAAAATTTAACTATTAATAAAACACTGACTGGGTAGGAAAACAATACAAATACTATGGTGTCAGGTAAATGCAACAGTCCACGGAGATTAAATGTCATTCAACAACAAAATCCATTCAATTACATACATTTTCCTCAACAGTGCTGCATTACTAAAAACTAGTTTTAAAAGGCAAGGTTATTTTATAGGCATTATAAGATGGCAGTTAGAGATAAAATCTGTAAGTATTCCAAAACTGAAGACAAAGGTTTGAGTTCTCTTTGTTTCATTCAGTATTTTGGGCTAATTTCAGTAACATTCTGGAGGAAGACTGCCCTCCTGCGTTCACCAGCCACAGCAGGCTGGGATGAGACAGCCCATGCAGCTGGAATCACTTCAAGCTGGCAATTTTATTTATTTGATTTTTTTTTTCTTTTTTTTTTTTTTTAATAATCACATTACTGATTCAGAGAGAGAAATTAGCCCACCAAATGTTTGCACAGAAATACAAGGCTGGTGAACAGCAGGCCTGTTCCTAGCGCTCTCACAGAAGGTGGTAATGCCTGCTAGTTGGCATCAGGCCTAGAAAGCCATTCTGGGCCTTTAAAATGGCACTGCTGCTTGCAGCTGCTCTTTGCTCTTAACAGAGGCTGCTTATTAAAAGCTCCTAAATTGTTCAATGAAGTCCTAAAGGAATAAAATGCTTGTTAGACACCTTGTAATGAGGTTAGCTGTACTCCTTCACACCAGCTCTTCGTGCTGCTGCAGCTCTCTGGCACCTATCTTCAGAAAGGTACCAAAAAATCCAGAGGTATGAATCCACCATCACCCACATTTCCTATGGCACGCTGTTCCCATGTCAAGAATCCTGCAAGTGCTTTATAAATAACTGGAACATGAAAGAACACTGTATGGGCAAACAAGCATTTTAGAAATGGAAGCACCAAGGTACACAACAGCGTGTAGCGCAGGGAGTCTGACAGTGAGCTGGCAACAGGAGGGACTTCTAGATTCCTGCTTTTAACAATGTAATTTGCTAAGTTATAAAACCAGATGCTCCTTATTTGGTAGAACACTTGATATTCAGACAGCAACCTGCATTTGAAAACATTCAGGAAATCTTCTAGCCTCCTATGAGCCCTACACTAAAGCACTACAAATCTGGTGGCAAGGGAAAAGCTTTGCTTTTAACAGCATTCAACAAGACACAAAAAGCACTTTAATAGTCATATAGGCAGCTCTAAGAAAAACCTAGGTTTTGTACACTAGCAAACACAAGTCCGTTGTTATGGTACTTGTGGATAAAAAGCAGCACACAGATCAATAACTTAGGATGCGTGTCATTCTGAACTCGTGTGTGTGCATGCACAACGTGCCTCGAGATAAATTTTATTCCATTTAACAAAAATGTATCACTGAATGATCCTTCAGTTATTCATTCGGGAAAAACATGAGACTGAGCCAATTTTTAGAAAATCCCACATGATTATTCACTTACACAAGTACCTAAACCAGTGTTTTCAAAAATGTGTGTTGGTTTTTTACATCAGCACTTGCTAACATTACTTAGCAATGGTACTCAATATCCAGTATGGGAATTCTAGGCCCTTCATCTGTGCGTGATACGATCACAAAAAACCACCGCCTCTTTTCCCTTATTTCTTAAATACTTTTTTACACTACCTCCAACAACCACTTCTTTGCAGAGAACAAAAAAGTCACTTTGTCTTCAATTATACAACAGCAACAAGAAAAATTTTTAAAAACTGAGGGAGAAAAAAGGAAGCTACTACTCTGTGCATCCGGAGGGCATGCACTCGTTAAATCTTTACTTATGAGCCCACGTTACTTGTTCCTCACATGATTTTTCCTTTGTCACTTTGGGGATCACTCAGTTCTTTTTATAGTCTTCAACCACAAGAATTTCACAACAATTGCTACAAAGTGATGCTTTTCCTGTAATTGTACTTCTTCTTTGACTGGTTCAAGTAAACAAATAAAGTAAATAAATAAATAAATGTATTTATATACATAAGGGGAGAGAGATTCTTGCGTGGGAACAAGCAAATCAACCATTCCCTTTTCCTCTTGCATTCCCCATAATACAGACTTATTAATAGTTCAAAACACTTACTGGTGTGAGACCGTTTTAATTTAGACTAAATACTGTGAACGTAGAAACATAATTGAAATAATTTAAAACTTGCATATAATAATCTCCTTTCAAGGGGCTTTCAACACTGTTTCAATTTAAGTTATTGTTTTGCCTCCTGGTAAACAAGCACCACTTTTTTTCTTTTATGGAAAGACCTACAAAATGCTGCTTCCCCACAACTTTCATTAACAAAAAAAAAAAGACAAAGAAGACTTATTTGTGGTAGTGTTAATTTTTCTATTTGTGTACCTGCATTATCAGTCTCTACAGCTTGTTAAATAATACCTAACACTACCCAGCAAACAGAAGAACTTACATACAACATCCAAACTAAATCAATTAATATATTCCAAGTGGACCATTTCTAATTTTCCTTTTTAGAAGGGAAACCAAGCACTAGTAAGAAGAGCTATGACAATCAAATTAGAGACCAGTGGATTTCACGCTACAGCCAGGGTTCACCTCCTGTCAAATCCAACACCTCTGGAGATGTTTGCACGGCAGCAGGAACCTCCAGAGCCACTGATATTCCCAAGGGGAGTGTCCCAGCAAGAACCTAAGCTTCTGTAGCTCTCACTAAACTAAAGAAGCTAAAACCTCTGGACAGCCAGATAAGATTGTCTAAATCAACCTCCTCCTTCTGTTATTTTTTTGCTGTAGAAAAGAAGGACAAGCCTTTAAGGAGCACGGGACAGTTAGTGTAGCTTGCTATTTGCATAGATGATATTATCATTATTTGCATAGATGATATTTGGAAACAAAGGCCAGTGTTAATTAGAGTGTCACTGAGAACATACATCAGTCAAGCAGTCTTTGGAATATAATATTTAAGTACCATTTCTCTCCTAAAAGTTCCAGAAGGACAGTGTTGTCCAAACAGCACATATTGTGTCCAAGGTCTATGATACAGGACTTTTCTTTCCAATGGGTTTTCTTTTGGGCAGCTTTCAAAAGGGAAGCACAAAATGTGCCTGAGATGTCCTGGAATCAAAAACCAATTGATTTTGAGACAGGGATTTGGGTGGCACACGTAATTGTCACACAATGTCTGCAAGTACAAAGTACAGCTAATACTTGGGATTTAAGCATGGTTCTGGTCTACCTAGCTAGAATTTACAAAGCAGAACACTGTTTCTGTTAAGATAATAAGGCCTCAGCCCAAGTGAGGCTGGTACAGAAGCTGATGTGGCCCTGAAGGCAGGACAGAGTGACACAGAGACAGCCAGCACCACGATCAGCACGTGCAGCTGGACCACTGGCAAGACCAGGAGCTCACTCCCAAAACTGTCAGAGCTGATGCCCACAGGGAGGCTCAAATTCAGCAGCTGCACACCTTGGAAAGGCCTGTGATGTGACAGAGGACAAATAAGCCATTCCTGAAACAGCGCACCAAGACACACGATTTATTTTTGGACCAGTACTTCAACATTTTTCCAGGTTAAGCCTGCAGATACCTCCGTGGCCCATTCCAGTGACTATCATGTTCTTCATTCAGCAGTTTCAACTCAATACTGAGTGCCATTTGGAACCCGAGGGCACATGCCTGATCTGTTATAACCTTATCTGCTGCTCCAGTAACTAGATTCTCCTCCTGCAAGCTCTCTGTTCATTCAAAGGAGTACAAAGCACAGCCTTGCAGTGCCAGCTAACAAGTAAAATATCCTGTCTGCTGGCACAGGACATCTCACAGAGGTGCTGGTGGGGAAAAAGATGACAAATAAAAAGGTGAAAAGTTAAGAGAGCACTCTCTTCTCAGAGGGTACTTTGTTCACATACTCCTTTTTAGTTCTCAGAGAAATCAACAGTCCTTCTATATTACAGATTCCACAAACAGGGTGTTTTTGTCTAAGACAAGGATTTTATTATTTTCATAAGACTATTCTGACAAATAATTTTTAAAAGAAGATTTATTACAAAGACTTTATTACCCTTGGTCCCCAAGAACTTTTTGTTTTCAATCATATTTCACCTCCTACTCGAGGCGTACAAAAATGCAGAGTAGTCACAAGTTTGCAAAGAAAAATTCTGAATTACAAACAGCCCTATGGAAGGGGCTCTACTTTGTATTTGCCATATTACTTAAAAATGACATACTGCTCAAAGCTTTTTGACAAATACTTTTGGCAAAACGAACAGCTAGTTTGAGATGCAAACTTGCAACACAACNTACTGCTCAAAGCTTTTTGACAAACACTTTTGGCAAAAGATGCAAACTTGCAACACAAATTAACCAATGCAAAATATTTTGTCTCTCTTAACTTCCAGGAACTCAAAATAACACCAGAAAATAACTTCCCAAAGCTTTCCAGAATAGCTAAACATATCAGACAAGGACACAGAATTTCTTTCCAGCTTGATATTCTGGAATTCTGTTTGTCACAGCTTTGCAGTTCAAACACACCACGCTTCATTGCCCTTTCTGCTTAGGATATTGTGCAATCTCAGATTTTCATCTTTTAAAAGGAGAGTAGTGTTTTAAGGAAATATTAATTGAACAGAAGGAATAAGGGATTAAATCTTTCCATCTTCAGTAAAACAACCTCTGTATCAAGCCTTGTCTTTGACCATTAAACCTTTGCATAAGCCAGTATAAAGGATAAAAAGGCTGCTTACTAGGAACAAGCAGATCCTTTTAAGAAACTACATATAAATAATAGCAAAAAACCTCAAACCCTGATGAAAAAAATCTGAAAAAAATCTATGTCATGAGTGTTAAAGTGGAAATAGGCAGTCATGATTAACTGTGTATTCCTTAGGGCAATAACTTAATTATACAGAGTGAAACCACAGAGCTTTCAGAAAAGCTTCCTTAATTTACTAGATAATCCACAAGCAATTTCCTTATATGGCTGGAGAGAAATCACTGCTGCGTGCTCTAAAGCTGGAAGACAAATGGCCTTACAAACAGAAATCACTGTTACTAACTGGAATAATAAAAGTCTTGCATCACCATTGTTACACATTCCTTTCATACAAATGCATTGCATTTTCTTCTGAGTGTGGTAAATCATCGACAAATCATTAAATTGTTTCTTGAATTTACATAAATTAACAGTGCAGCCTTACAGGGAAGTGGGGGAAACAAAGGAAAGGCATTTCGGATTTTTAGTCTAAAAACAAAAAAATCTTTAAGATCACATTAGATGTGAAAAACCCAATATACAGACTTGAGCTTGTATGCTTCAGGTAGAAATGCAAAATTGCTTTGTGTGATCACTGTACAATGATGTGATGATAGAAGATGAAATACCAAACACAGTCTGGCTAAGACTGACTGTGAATCCTGATCTTAAAATTCTAATGAATTCTTCTAAATATGACCATTTAGAACTCATATTACTCAAGTAAACTGCTTTTCTTTATGGAAAAGTTAGAGCCCACCGAAGAGCAGCCTTCAGCACTAGACTATCAACAACTTCTGGTAGAATTTGATGGTTACAAAAACCTTTCTTAAAACTTGGTCCAACTAACACTAAAGACATAACGAAATCCTCACAATAGATTTTTTTCTCTGCAGGAGGCAGCTCCAGGAGTATTTCCTGTTTGCTAAACACAAAGACTACATACTTTTATATTTACTGCAGTGTTTTGGGATGGGTTTCTTTATTTTTTTTCCAAACTCTTTAATCATTTTTTGAAGTAAACAGACCATACACTTAATACATTTTCACACATTCGCTCACACAGTTACACACACACACTCAGGCACACTCACTCACCACTTTCATACTGCAAATGGTCAACTACAATCAGACTGCAGTAAGATATAATTCAGAATTTTGAAATATTAAGCTTCCAAATAAAATTAATTCACCAGCTGCTTAAGTTCTGAATGCTAGGCCCATGATAAAAGAGACAAAGCACAGTTAGCTGCCTAAATTAAAAAAATTCAACCCTTACAGAGTACATCTATCTTTCATTTACTATATACATATACAACATAAATTTCTAAAAATCAGGCAGTACACATGAAAATGTCATTGTATTTTGCTGTAGTTCAAACATTTTCATTAACACAATGAAGAAAAAAAGAACCAAGTCATTTTTTGAGTTTACACTTCCTCAATTCTAAACACTACTTTTGTTATTGAAAAAAAGACAAAGGACAAAACCAATGAAGAATGCTACCCATTCTAGAGCAAAGCAGCTCAGAATCTGGCACAAAAGAGCATAACTCAATGATTAAGTTGACTTCTACAACTTTGTCCACGGAGAAAGTGACAAAATTGCCAGAGCCATAAAAGAAGTAATTTTTAGCACCAGAGTTCAAACAGACCCATAAATAAAACTACACTCATCCACATCACTAAAAAAGTCACATAAAAGAATTTCCACTGTTGGGAAAATATTATAAATAATCCTTTCAATCTATGAAATATGAGAATTTACTACTGCCTTTGGCAATTCCAGGCAGTAATGCTTACCTGGCAATAATCCAAACTGAAGGTAACAGGCTAATGTAATCCCTAGTTTTCTCCTAATCAAAGTGCACAGAAATCCCAATTTAATAAGACTGCCTTCCTTTTTTGCACATACAACACATGTAAAAATACTCACAGATTTAAGTTTTCTTATTCATTAATCACATCAAACCAATTTCAGCGTATTTTGGATGACATAAGGATTCAGGCTGTAGGAAATTAAGTCCTAGTTCTTACCCAGAACATTTCCTGCAGGTACTTCCTCAAGATCTTCAAGCTCTCTTCCCATAAGTAAGTAGAGGTTCTCCAATGTACAGCACGCCATATGAGGGACTGCTGGCAGATCATCTGTGGCAGAGCACGGGGATGACAGCTGCACAGAGCACAAAACCAGCATTCGGATATTTATCACTCAGCTCTGATAAAAAACTTCTTCCACAAAACCTCCTTGCATTCCAAAGCTAAAAAATACAACCTAGAGCATTTTCATCTCAAACCTTGGAGGTTAAAAACGTGCACTCCCAAAAATCCAGACTTGAGGCGAACAGGTGAATGTTACCAAGAAGACAAAAAATAATGCTTTCTTTGGCAAATTTTAAGTGGTTACTACTTCTACCTCGCTTTTCATTACCACTGAAAAAAACAAATGCTTTGAAGTAAGTTCAAAAGTAATTAATTTCTTTGATCAGAATCTCAAAACATTTAACACCAGTTTTTCCAATACTATTGTGCACCTTTGTTCCCTAAAAGAATTGCTTTTCCCTTCACTTTTTTTTTTAAACAAAATATACACACACTGGGTTTATGGTTAGCTAATACAACACTGCACTTAAAACTATTTTGGAAATGTTAAGGTTTATAATAAGTTTACAGACATAATCAGCTATTAGCACAATTACCTCAATTATTTTGATACCTTTTTGAACTTTTCACTTGAGCTTTTTTTATCTCTTCTGAGTGAGATACATGAAAGAAGTTAAGTCATCAGTGTTTCAAAAGAATCCCAAGTTATTGTAACAGTTCACAGTCACCTCCTACCTTATGCAGAGACTCGGCAGGATCATATTTTGGTCCTAAAACAAAGATTTTTTGCCCTCTTTTCACCACGCCACTGAACACTCTGGCAAAAGCAATGAAATACTCCTTGTTGTCTGCTTCCTGTTTCACTGCCTTTGAGATCATGCTGTCTCCTTGACCAGCGAGCTGTTGCTCTTCACCTAACCAGTCAGAAAAAATACATTAAGCATAAAAACACTTGCTGCCTCATCATCTGAAGGAAAAAAACCCCCAATTATGTGTTATATTGTCACATGTGGAGAATCACAGCATCGTTCCAGTTAAAACAGACCTTTAAGATCCTGAAGTCCAACCCAGCACTGCCAAGTCCACCACAAACCCATGTTCCTCAGTGTTACATGTTTTAAACATCCCCGGGGATGGTAACTCAATGACTTCCCTGGGCAGCTTGTTCTAATGCTTTACAACACTTTTGGTCAAGAAATTTCTCCACTGAACCTCCCCTGGCACAACCTGAGGAATTTCCTCTTGTCCTACCACTTGTTACTTGGGAGGAAAGACCAACCCCCACAGCTGTTACCCACGATTCAGTCCTGTTGCTCGTACACTGGTTTTGTACCAGTTTATTGGCTGTTTGGCGCTGGAAGTTACAAAGCTTTTAACAGAGCAACTCTTTCAAGCACCACCTCCCTTCAAATAAAGTACTGAGATCAAGCACATTCTCAGGCTAAGGAACATGAATCCATGGAACTATTTCACCATTTATGAACTACCAGCTTTCTTACAAACCCCTCCTCACTCTGGGTTCAGTTCCACGTATTGCACTTGGGGCTGGCAGGTGGATGATTCCCAACGTGGATTTGCACACAGCCTCTTGGCAACACCAAGTCACTACTGTTAAACACCCTCCCAGAAAAACAGGTATCAAGGTGCCACACACCTTTCGCATCACCAGTGCTCCCAGTTACTTCAGGTGAATTTTCACTTGGGGGCTTTTCTGACAGCTCCATTCCTTGACTTGCAGCCAGTTTTTCCGCGTGCCTTCGTTTCGCGAGTTCGCGCCGATGGGCGATTTCTTCTTGAGTTAACGGCCTACATTGTATTTTAAAACATCAGTATTTGGTAATGTCATTTCTTTTAAAACAAATTAAGTAACAGTAATTAGAATACTATATTTGACACAACTAAAAACACATGCAGGATGCCTTTTGTCGCCCAATACCATAATTTCAAGTCAGCTAAAATTAGCAAACGCTTCCTCTACCATATTTAGGCTTTCATTTTTCTTCCAAATACATAGAGATCAAATACTGTCATTTCTAATTACTCATGGTATCTTTATTATTTTACGGTAATCTTTACAGCAAGAGCTCAAATGCAGGGAAAAGTCTTTGCCTGCTAAAGCTACCTTTCATGAAGTGAAGCCCATTAAGGCAGAAGACTTAAAACAGACAACAACAACAAAAAATAATGTTAATAGTCTGATGCATCCATCTACTCACTGGTACACCCTGCCTTAAAGTGAAGTGCTTCAAAGTAGGATTTAGAGCAATAAATAATAAAAGATAAAGAATCTTATCAACATTCTTACGTAAGGCAATATAAAGAGAATTGTTTGTCAATGTAAGCATTTTAAACAGCAAAGTGATATTCATTACACACATAGGAAATCTAACAGCACTGCCCAAAACTGTCCATTTGATTTTTAAATTTGGCCCTAAATAAAAATGTTATCTTCTAATTTAATGATTCCAAAGATAGAAAATAAATTCAGATCCTAGTCATCGTCTCTTTTCAGTTATTACTCTTGTTTCTATTGATTTCCCATGTAAATGAGGGGAACCTAATTGTTGCAGATAGTTTTAAGAATAATCTACTCTGTTTACTAATTTCAGTATCAACAATTTCTCAAGCAATTTGCTGTTATGTGCCTACACTAAAAAAATAATCTTTAGTGCTGTAACTTAAAAGCAGAAGAAATAATTAAGTTATGTAGACATGATTTTTTAAATGGAACCAGAATGCTTTCAGTGTTGGTTTTGTCTTTTTCCTTTTTTTTTTCCTGCACTGGGGGCAGTGGGCATATATATTGCTTTAATTCTAACTCAAGAGAAGGAACAGAAGTCTTTCTACCATAAAACATGCATTTCTACAACACAGCTGAACAAACTAATCACCAAGTCTTAGACCCTGACTTCAGCTGAAGAAGGTGAACACAACCCCACAGCAAAACCTCACCTACACGATTTGTCCTGCATTTGTTCACATGATGGAGACAGAAACAACAGTCCTTAGTGTTCAGATGGTTTAGGATTTTTTCAAGCAACTGCATCAAGCACACAGCATTAAAACAAAAACTGCCCCATTAGTAGCTTTAGCTTGTTTCGTAGCCTTGGACAAGTCACTTCTCCTCTTCAACCTCCACACTTACAAACACAGGTCAAGATTTCCTGAATAGCAACAGCACTAATGAACGATAAGAGGAAGACAACCACAGGAAGCACTACAGCAGTAGAGTCATTTTTGTTTACAGAACAGCCATATAAATATGATCTCTACTAGAAAAAAGCAGAGAAAGATTGAATCACTTTGCCATATCAACTATTACACACTTCAAAATAGGGAAAAACCCTGTTAATCACAGGTCAAAGGTTTTACGTGCAGTCAGTAGAGTTACTGGACATTTAGTCTGCTCTTAACTGGATTAATTAGGGGCAGGAAGCCTTGAACAGATTACATGGCTGAGACCAACTCGCTGCCAGTAACATTTGTATTTATATTGTAATCAGGATGATTTTCTGCATATAACATCTTCTGGAAGAAACTTAATTTAAAAAATGAGACACTTCATTAATCAAAATTCTTCATAGAACTTGAAGAAATCATTTGGAACAGTTATCATGCTTATCTTGAACCCAAATGTTCAATTTGAAAGAGTAAGAAAACCATACATAAGTTTAAACTCTCTCTAAAAATTACCTAAGAGAGGGCCCCAGGATAAAATGTCAGAATTTGAAGCACAGACTTTTAGAACTCAGAATCTGGGACAGACACATTGCATGTTACAGAAAAGGAGAATGCAAGACAAAATTGTCCCTTCAAACTTCTTAGTAACTTAGTTTTGTTTTTTTTTTTTTAAATAAGGAGAAAACTGTCTTTTAAAACCATCATGACAGAATTAAGAATATGTATCTCTGAAATTTCAAATACTGTGGTGTTATTTCTGTTTGGCTTGTTTATTTTATTGCTAAAGAGAGTGAGGCTTAACAATACAAAATGCAAAGCAGATGGTGGAGAAGGAAACTTTTTTATGATTTTTTTTTTCCTGAAGGCAGCTGTTCAAAGTTATTTAAAGGTTTGGAATGTCAGAAAAATTTCTAGAGGAGATAGATTGATAGGGAAAGTACAGATCAGACAGCCAAGGGTGTCATAAACACAGTCTATATATGATGGCATAGTATACCTACAGGGACTATGCATGCATTCCAACACATTTGATTGTCCAAAAATACTTTTCATTTTTGTAAATAATCCTTAGAGTAAAAGAAAAAAGTTTCTTTGCTTTTTTCCACTTTACATGGTATTTTTCAAAGTACCTGTATATTTAGGTGTCAAATAGCCCTAACCATAAATATTACAGGTATCTTAAGGTTCTGAATGCACTGGTCTAAGTTGCAATATATATAAACACACTTAATAATATTCTCATTCTGATAAAAAGCAGATTGAGTGTAGGTGGGACTTCAACTAACAGGTACAGCCTAGACTTCCATCCTGGTTTCTGTCACCATCAAGTTCTATAAAATAAGTCACTCCCAGTAGTATCATTAGAAACTGCAAAAAGATAATGTTGTCAAATAAATCCTTATATAGAGTTGTAACACAATCAAGCAGAACACAGAACAAGATAAATGCACATAAGGCACTGGATCTGAAACAAAACCAGTTTCAAATTATACCCTGATTTATTCAATTTCTCCAGTCGGCAAAACCAATCAGAAGCAAAATCAATTTTGAACAAAAGCTGCCCACACCAAAAGAAAGGTTGTTTCTTCTTCTTCCCCCCTTCCCCTTTTTCACTCCATTAGAAAGGATCAACTGCCTCATAACATTGGCAGGAAAAAAAAAAAAGGGCAACGTGCAGTCACACAAAAACCAGCAAATAAAAATTCTGTAGTAGAGAGAAAGATTCCCTGCCTCCAGAGAAGTGCTACAGCATGCAGAGGGATGGGATTACAGGGTATCAAGGGAACCTGGCACAAGTAATGGAGCTGGCACAGAAGGGTGACCACATCATTACCAACTCATCTTAAACTCAAACATGTGGTAAACAAATGCTATGGAAATAACAATGTGGGGAAGAGTATAATATACATACTATTGACATTTAATAGATTGCTGGTTAAAGGCTTTAGATTTCAGGTAATGCAAGCAAGCTGCTGCTGAACTACTTCTGTGATTCCTACATTCCCCCAGGATAACACATTTAGCTCAAACTGAATGACAACTAAAGTTCCTCAAGCAATCAATCCTCTGAACATGATAGCTTTTCTACTCTTTCACATTATCAAAGACAGACTTCAATCCAAAGCAGTTCAAAAATTCAGAGTGAATAATCAGAACAAAACACCCAAAGACAAATTTGCCTTTGATTATTGAAGTGTTATGTTTATGTTTATAACCTCCAGACCATTTTGAAAAGGAAACACCACAGTCAAAACATCAACTGATTTCCAAAAGACTCATAGCACTGCCAGCAAGTGTCTGTGGTGCATCTCTCATGCCACGAACAATGGTTTGTGAGTTCTGAGAATGCTTTCTCTCCATACAGCTTTTACCAGTCTAAACTGCATGAGCTCACGGACACGTGTGACTTCACAAGGTGTGAAGGGGGTAATTTCTGATAACATCTTTAAATCCATGTAATTTATAGAGAATCCTAATCATGACTGTGCACCTCAGATTTGAGTGAAGTCTTTGGCTGCTGCTCTGCTCACCTGGCACTCAGGAGTTCTGTCAACGACATCTTTAAGGACAGCTCTGTCAAGTGCAGTTTGTTTGTTACATTTCAGCACAGTGTATGTCCGGTGGTCTTCCTAATCCTTTAGAAGCTCATTAATTTCTCGATTAAACTACTTGATGTCTATGGAACAATTTCCATTCACAAGCTAATACACATCTACTAAGATCATTTACTATAAGTTCTATTGCAATGAGACTGCTATGCAATTCACAGTGGAAACAAATGTGTAAACACAAAAGGAACAACTGAAAATTATCCAAACCAGAACTTGCATAAAATTTCATACAACAGTCTTACAGGACTCTTTCAACAGGGAATACTCAACAACTGTTTGTATTACATTATATACCAGCTATCACTCATTCTGAGACACATAATGAAATAAGGTATCAATCCCAAGCTGTCACACTCTGCCTGGAAAAACCCTGCAGGCTGATAGAGTGACCTCCGATTTATCTCACATGCTAAACGTGCAAAAAAGAAAAAAGAAACTTGAAGCAAGACTCCTCCACAATGTTACAAGCTTTACTCACTTAAGCTCACCATTACACAAACTGCAGTACGTCCAGAGATTCAAATTTCAACCATTACTATGTTTCTTTCTTGGATCAGTTGCCAAGGTCTTAGCCAGATTCAAATGTATACTGTTACTGAAATCTATTTCATGATAACCATAATAGGGGGTTTAATTTTTGAAAATTTTGAAAGCATTTATTAGCCTATTAATTATGCAACTGGATGCCAAATTCAGATACTAACCTGTAAATCTGACAGCCTGTTCAGATGATACATGCCCTGTTCATTTGTACTGCACCAGCTACAATTTAGAACAAACTACTAAAGAAAACAAAAGATGATGGGTTCAGATCACACTGAATTCACTGCAAGTCGTATTGCTTTAAATATATAAATTAATTTACTTGCAAGAAGATAGTAATTTCTAACAGAGCTTGGAGCTTTATACAGGTTCTCATTTTGATCAATGTCATTTCAGCTGAAGATCTGACAAAAATCACAGGATTTTTTTTCCAATACACTTTTTATAAAGCATTAGAAAGAAAACAAATGAAGCACACTACAATCTGTTTGCTTAAGACATGCTAACAAGCTGTAGCACAAAACAAAGGAACAATTATCATCGTAATTTCATGTAAAATTGTATGGGGAAGTGTCTATTTCAGGGTGACACCTAAGAAAAAAACCAGTCCTGATTTCAAGCTGACTGAGGAGAGAGAAGAACCTTTCACATTACCTGGAGGAAAACAGTAGAGGTATTATAGGTTTTATATCCCCCAGGGCAGTAATGGACTGTAATTTTAGTGCACTAGCTTATCTGTTCAATAGATTTTCTTTATTACCACTGGAAAGTAGAAATGGAATTTCTTCAGTGCACTTTATTTATTTACATTATTCAGGATTATAAGATGGACTTGAGGTAACATAAAAGGTTGGCTTCCTGTGCTCACATGACATTACATCACTGTGGAATTTACACAAAAGGCTTTCCTAAGTTAGTAGATGACTTCATCATAACAAACACATGATACTCAATTTATATTTTCTTAACATTTAACATTAAATATCCCTAGCAGTTAGTTGGAAGCAATTACAATTAACTACTAAATATTTGTCTTTTACACTGGGTTATATAAAGACAGAATTCTGAACCTCAGGAAAAGCAAACTGGTACATTCATAGACCCTGTACCTAAATGCCAAGTTTGGCTTTTATTTATACACCTACACTCGAGCGTTCTGTCTTAGGGAAGGGCTCAATGTCACACAGCAGCAGAAATGAGAGCAAGGAACAGCATTTGCTGAATGAACACCTCATACTGCACACAGCAATACTTTAGAATAAATAGCCACAGGCATCATCCAATAACCATTACATAAAGCAAGTGGAGGAAGGGCCCTAATCTGTTTGTCTTCTCTGCCCAATCAACAATGTACATTTTTGCCTGACTTGGTGGGAATTAGCAAATAATTTCAGAAGCTCGGACAGAAGAAACTGGAAGACAAAACATTTCCACAATTCTCGTTTCTTTACAAAACCTGGTAAAAACTAATGACATACTGCTACCATACAAAAAGTCAATTTTCAAATCTTTCCAAGGAAAGATAAATATAAGATAACAACTTGCTTTAACTTGACAAGGAACCATTTTCCCATGTATTCTGCTATTTAAACAGTAAAAGCAAAATCATACCAGTTTTACTATAGAATCTGTTAATTTTAAAGTGACCTTCAAGGAGATATTAGTTGCCAACAGCAGTCTCAAAGGAGGTTGTTTTAATTAAAAATCCATCCTTTGTTATCATTTATTGTACACCCTGGACTTAGAAGAGCTTTTTGCTTTTCCCAACTTATGCTTAATAAGTCTTACAGGCAGATGGCAGAAATAAGGCAAACTATAAAAAAAAATTACAAAGTCAATTTGAATCTTCTAACAAAGTTACAAAAAGGTAACCTTACCCAATACTACCTCACACAAGGAAAAAAGAGACACTAGCACAGATCTATATTCTTTTCCCTCTGGAAGTAGAAGACAAGTCTTGCAAAAAAAAATCTGAAGAAAACTGTCAGACTTTTTAACATGCTTTAACATGCTTAAAACCACTCCTTCCCCACTCTCAATGCATGCAAATAATCTTAGGTCTGTCCAGCAGTCAAACATCAAGATACACAAGAGCACAGTTATGGCTCCTCAAAATTGTCATATAATTGAAACACACAACATGTATTAATGTTCTTTAACAGGAAAACATGAAACAACTGGTAATAGACATAGTGTAGATATTCTTTGTTTCTCCCCATGTTCAGACATTCTTATGGAGCACCCTCATGGAATGCCAGTTTAAATATTGGATCTCTCCACTCAACCACCACTCAGTTCTGTTAAGCAGAATCTTCACTGTGTAACTGTAAATAGCACACAATGACCAACACAGTTAAAAATATGCTCAAGAACCACAGGTGCACAATGCTGTGTTTTTAAAACACACGGATTTTGTTTCATGGAGATTGCTTTCCTTCATTAGAACTAACCTCCCTTTCCACTTTCTTCAAGAGCTGCTTACCTGTAGAATCTTAACAAAGCAAGTATTGAGAAATACACATTTAGCTCTGTTGCTGTTTTTCAAATAATGGAAGCCAACTGTCACCTCAAAACAAAATCTTTAATATTACCTAATCAGCAAAATCACATAGTACTAATAATGACTGATTACCTCAAAGAAAAACACACGTTTTTAATATTAGCTAATTAGTAACTAATTGAATAATGTAATTCAAAGGCCAGCAAGAAATATCTTTCACACACTATACAGAGCACAAAAAATACTGAAATTTTCGATGTACTGAATAAACAGGGAGAAAGGAAAGAAACAAAAATTTCTGTGTCCGGCATATGTAAAAGCCACCTTTGCCCTATGTCACATCCTCGTCACCTCAAAGACTCTTGATTCCCCCAACAAATAAAAAACCAGGTCATTATCAGTGATAGAACAGCCAAAAAGTGATGGCCTCGGTGTAGTTGTCTCTGATAACTGGAGCCCATCCCCAGGAAAGGAGACAAAGCAGGAATGGCGCTGCTGTGCCACACCTGAGCCAGAGCTCGTGATTCGGAGACACTTCAGGACAGCACTCAAAGCAAAACTGCACCATCTAGTGTCTGCTCAGCCCATGCACACCGGGCATCTTTTCCCTGAACTCAAACAGTGCATGGAAGATTTTTGGTGGAAGATTTGTAGTAGGTAACCTCGGTAGGAAAAGAATTGAAATAAATCTAGCAAGTGGGAGAAGAACCTAAGGTAGCAGTAAAGCTTTCAAATATTACTACAGGAGCAGAACCATTTTTTGTATAAAGATTAAGCACAGACTAATTTAGCAAGAAAATTCTTATTTTCTCTATTACTTTGCTGTACAGTGACAATCCCCCCCAAAAACATAAAATGGCCAGTTAACACAGAAATTGCCTATTGAAAATGCTCCAGAGGCTTGGAGGGATGAAAGGTTCATTCTTGTAAACTCATCAGAAAAGTACATTTCAGCAGGTGGAAGCAGCACATTTAAATGTGCCAGGAACATGAGATCTAGAAGGAACTACTCCTCAAAGAAAAGAAGATGGCTATTAAACAACAAAAGGCTGCAACAGAAAAATCTTCCAAACCTCCCAGAAAAAAAATCTTTGGAGGTGCATTAATGCCCTTCAGATCACTGCAAAAGTCAGTCAAGATTTGGACTACTTTAATCAACCCATTTTCTTTTGCTGCTGCAATGGACAGGATGATTGCTGAGCTGTTATGCCCAGTTTGATGGGAAGTGTTCCTTGGTACCAGCACAAGCTGCTAGGATGATGCCAATGCAACCTCACTGAAAAACCAAGGAAGTTTTACAAGTCCATCATTTCCACCAGAAATCCTGAAACTGCTTGCACTGCATGCATTAGGATGATACCTTTGGACAGCAGCACTATTCTCCAAAACATTTGCTGTATCTTCTAAAACTACTATGATTAAACAATGACCTCCTGAAGTCATTCAGAAAATCTTTACTTGCAGAAAAGACTTTACTGCATTTCAAGAATTCATTCATTATTTTCTCAGGTTTAAACCAACTTATCCATGCCTTCAACATAATTTTTTTTCACCAGAAGTTACTAACATAGATCAGAAAGTAAAATGTTACATTTTCTTACCGTGGTTTATTCTGTGGCAATGCCTTTGCATCAACAGGAAACATTTTGGAAACAAAGACAATAACTGGGGCTGTTCCTTCACTACTGCATTTCATAAAAGCTGAAAAAAACATAAAATGAAGTTATTTTCACTTTTTTTCCCCCAAAAGGATGGACAAAGCTATGACTTTACATTAATTTTGTAGGCATTACTGTTTATTTCCTGTTTCAGTGGATAAAATGCTAGGGACAAATCAACAGACAGTAGAACATTTGTCTAGCCTAAGCATTTGGTAACACTGCCTGTATCTTCAAGTGTGTTTCACAATAAAATGAGCAAAACTGCAAAAATAGAACTCTTGATAAAAAACTACATATACTCCAATTAAACAAGCTGAGTTTACAGGCTCATTTAGACCACAATGGAAACCAGGGAGCAGCACAACATTAAGACTGAACACCATTCAGTAGCTCAAAGTATTCTCCTTCCTTTCAGACTAAAGGAGGAAGTCCTGCAAATGTCCAGATGCTCACAAAGTCCTAACAACTTCACTGCAAGAACAGATATTGCTCAAAAGATGAAAGATTCACACAAAACTCATTCAATACTTAGGAAATTCCCATAAACAGTTTTTTTCATCCAACTTGAAACACATAAAATTCTAACTACACAATACCATTCAAAACTTCTAACATAGAAACTGAATCATCTTCTACACTTCTCCCTTTTATCTGAAATATGAGAAGATCACAGAGCAGAGACAAACAGAAGCACAAGACTACTACCAAACAATTAGCAAGATACTAATGTGGAAGTCCACTTCTTGTTCATAACCAAGAGCAGTAAGATCTTCTACGTTTACAGAGGCAAATTTCTTCCAATTAACTTACACTAATACAGTGTTGAATACTGTCTGGAGACATGGTTTTATTTTAAAACCATGGTTTTAAATGTTCAATAAAGGATGAAAAGCCAGTTTTGTTACCCCAGAAACCATTCCTAACAGACTGCCAATTTGACGTTCACATCTCATTTTTAATTGACATTTGATGTCTCATCCTCTTAGATTTCTTGAAGTTCTCCTCAAAACATTGCACTGCAATTGATAATTAATTATTAAAAGCTAATCAATACACTTGCAAAAATGAAATCTAAATTCAAACCACTACTGGCTTAAAATTAATGATTTTAATACACAAGTTAGCAAAATACTCAATTCTCAATTACATAACAACTTCTACTGTTAAGAACTAAAAACGAGTATTAACCTTGCATCCTTGTAAAACCCCACATTTCAGAGTCCTGGGCTTTACATCACCTGCAGCTTAACCTGTCTAAAACCCAGGAATATACAGGAGTGAAGAAAAATGCATGGCCATGAAACTACGACAGGTCAGCGACAAACATCAACAAAGCTACTGGAAGTGAAATATTTATAAATTTACATGCAGATCACTACACACCTCACATTCCAAAGACAAACAGAAACAACCTTCATGTTAATGAGAGAACACCTACTCACCACTTTTCAGTTCCCGAGTTTCTGGTGGCAAGGAATCAAATGTTCTCGCTCCAACACACATCAGCTTTTCCACTCTCTCTGCCGTGATGTCCAGAGGACTGGGAATTTTATTACACACCATGGCTAAACACATTGTTAAGGATACATATTTACATTCTTTACTGAATGCAAACAACAGGAAGACAAGTGCTTTCAATGCTTCTTTAATTGAGCCCCATGCACTCACTGCCAGCAGCAGCAGATCCAAAATCCAGCTCTGTTGTCCCAGTTCTTTTGCCATTTATCAGGGGCAGAGTTAAGGAGGGGTGACCCACCCTAAGTGCAGCTGGGAAACTACAAACAGCACAACTGGGGCAAGATCTGCAGAAGTAATTTGTATTTATGCACTGATAATTAGTGCACATGGACCATTGTATAATACCTATCATATTATAAAGGACAGGCACAGCAGAAAAACAGCAAAGGCTGATTTTGGATTAAGAAACTTTAGGCCTAAAATGTAACACCAGACATCTATGGAACTTCATGGATAGAAGACCTCTGATACTATTATAAACAGGAGATTGGTTTCTACTTCAGGAAAATCACCAAAATTTGAATATAAAACTACATAATGAAGATGTATTGTTAAATTACCTCCAGCTTCATAACTTAGTTTCCTAAAAATAAGATGTGCAAAAGCACAAAGTTGCAGAAATGTATAAATAATGGTAGATATGTAACCCATAATGTTACAAGCAAGAAAACACGTCCAGCTACCTTAGGCACAGACATTAAAAAAAAAATTATACCAAATCACACAGTGAAATACCTGAGCACACTTGGAAGCCTGAGAACTGCCAACAGAAAAAAAAATAGTATCTTTTTTAAGGATACAGAGCACTGCATCAGATATTGGTAGCCACTGGCTACAAATGGCATTTAGATGAACTTTTGGGTCTGCATGCCGAGACTCCCGAGCACCAATTCTCAGTCCCAAAGAGGTGACTATCTTTTCTATTTTCTCTTTGTCTCTGTAAGGAAAATAATAACAGATTAAAAAAAATACAGTAGCAATATATAACCAGCATCTATAATTCTTGAGTATTTAAAAAAAATCACCAAAGCACATGGAAAGAGATGCCATGAAAACTTTATATTGATGTTCTCACCTTTTCATAACGGCCTCATACAGACTCCAAATGTTGTCCAGCACCAGCTGCACAAACAAAGGTTTCTTTCCTTTTGACTGGCAGAAGATAAAAACAGCTCATTACCAGCAATTCCTCACTTTTTCAAGAGGCTTAAGACTGCACTTTTCACAAGGAGCATGTAAAACCTTTATTCAAAAATCAAGAACTCTGTCTTATAAGAATGGCATAGGGCACAAAACAAACATAAAATTTAAAAGTGGAGGACAAGGGTTTCAGTTTCAGAAAAAGAACCTGATAAATATGGCACATGACTACCTTGAGCCTCCTTATCACCATTTTTATAGCTATTAATCATCACCTGTGTAAACAGCAAGAAAGTCCTGATAACATGGAAATAGGAAAACTGCTTTCTCCTCCCTTAACTCTTCCTGGTGGAAATGCTTAATGCCAGAGGGACAGAGATCTACAGACTACTGTTGTCTCTACACTGTTAATCTTCCTTTCATCTTGTGTGTTTCAGTCTATGCTGAAACCTTGAAGCTGCAGTGTCCCTTATTTAGTGAGCACTGTTAGATGAGATTTCCTCCATGCAGCATTTAAGTGGTCAATTTTGGAATGTTCTATGCTCCAAGGGGTGCTGTAAGGGTATCCTGGTGACTTTATACCTCCAGTAACACTGAGTCAACAGGATCTGAGGTCAAGTTTCAAAATATAGTATGAAGAATAGAACTAGAAAAAAAAAAAGAACTCCAAAATAAAAATCAGGTTATATTTTTGAAAAATACTTCCATACCTGATCACCTTTCATTATCTTCTTTGCTTTTGTATTTAGATAATAATCTCCCCATAAAGTCTTCAGAAGTACTGCAGGCTTGATTCCAATTTTTTGGCTGTACAGTTTGGCAAAATGCTCAATTCTGAAAGCAAAGAAAACGTATCTTGATAAAAGTGTAATGTTTTTTACAGCAACAGCTTACGTGAAAATCACACAAGAATCTCAAATCCTTGTTTTACTCCCACTTCTCCAATTGTCTTCACTTTAGTTCACATTGCTTAACATTTACACCTGCAAAAATATTTAGTCATAGCAGATCAAAAACATCAACGGCATCTGAATGGCTTTGTTTTGTTTCAAGTCACCTTCAAGGCTTTACTTGAAATAAACACTTGTGTACTATTCACTCTTCAAAAACTCAAAAGCATAATGCAAACCTTATAAATACTTCAGTGATGACTCTGAAATTTATTCTTTGAAAGACTTCCCACATCACATTTAACTATGGTCTGGGACCAGAACAGCATTCTTTATTCTTCTGAGCCACACTTGAGCCATCAGGTGGTGGTAATTATTTTTAATTAACCTATTATGAAACTTCTTGTTGTTTGCATCATTACTTTAATAATGAGTAAACCCAAGGAAATGATACAAAACTGTAATGCCATAACTGTGTTGTAAAGCCAGTTGTGTTGTTCAGCAGTCCCCATGAGTTAACAAAAGCAGCCTGCTTAGGCCCAGAGAGGGAGTCCTGAACATTTTATGGTTTCCTTGCTGAAAGTGTTTAATGAGCAGTAATAAAAAAAAATTTCACATATTTGGTTCCTGTGCATGCAGAAAAAAAATACACAGTTACAACCTCACAAGTCCACTTTACAGAACAGTGCTATTTGATAACCTTTTCTTTGAAATTCAGAATTCGTTAAGTTTTTCCACAGCTAAAAAAAGGACCTGTCCATGTCAGCAGCACATAAGCTGTGAGTTCTCAACTAAACACAAAGAGATTTCTTCTCCAGAAACTACCTAAACTCTCAATTCAGGGTGAACTGTCACGATTCTTGTGCCAGCAGCTCCTGCATACATAAAAATGGCATTTTTCAACACTTGAGGATTATGAGAAAACCACATGTACTTATCACATTGGATGAAGCTGGCCCTGCCTAATAAGTTAATTTTTTCTGCTAATACCTTCAGGAAAAGAACCCATAACCAAGAAACAGCAGTTAAGACTTTCCAGGATTAAGAAAATGCTCCACTGATCCGTATTTCACCACACAGTACTGTAGCTGGCAGTCCAGAAGAACCTCTTGAAAGTAATTAAGAAAAACGTTCCTTTTTCCCCCTTCATTATTTGATTTATCAGAGCCAGGGCCTGACAGTTCATCGAAAGAAACAAAACAGTCTTGAAAGATAATTAAACTAAAATAGCCCATTTTGTTTTCCCTCTCCTCTGAAGTGACAAGAGCTGTTTGTTGTTAGACAACAAACTACGCGTGGCACCTTAATTAAGAGTCTGACTTTGATTTAAAAATCCTGGAGATGATTCCCTTTAAGGGCTCTGCAGTACTCAAGACATTCCCCGTGTCACCACCGAGCGTATCCCTCCTACTACAACTTCAGGATGAAGACAACGCCTCCACCTCGTGGCCAGCGACCAGAACACGGGCACTGCTCACCATGAATGAAGCGCACCCTGAACCAGCTCCTGCCCTGCTGCAGCTTCTGGCCTTGTCTGCTACAGCCTATCCAACGGCAGCAGGTAATAAAATACTGTTTACCAGGCTAGGCTGGACCCTACTGTGGGCTCAGAAGCTCCTGTGTAAGTAAAACAGGGATCCCTGCCCTCAGGTAATTTATACACAGCTGCGTATCACAGAAGAATCTAAGAAACATCTTTAGAAACATGAAGCAACTGAAATACTTTGGGATTAACGGCAGTAATCAATTGAAAAAAAATTCAGCAATTACACCCCAAACTTACCCAAAACCCCAGCCATCAATTGCACTGGCAAACACCACATTTCCATGTTCTGGCGAAAAATAGAGGTGTGAATCATCAGTATCTTCCAACCCAGTACTCCAGTCGTAAATTTGATCTCCTGGTGCTGTGTCTGAAACACTTTCATTTTCTGTTTCTTTTTCAGCTCTTTCTTCAAACACTTTGGAGGTAAAAAGTGTTCCAGTGACTGCATTGATCTAGAAAAGAGTATGTAAAAACATCCTCAGATTCATTCACTCTTTAGCAACCCTTGCAACTAAAATGCAAACTCCCCACCCTGGAAGACATAAAGAGGAGTTTTGTTAACAAGATAGCATGCCTGTGATTCATTTGGCAATTCCAAACACACCTAATTCTACACATTTGAAGTCCACAGGAGTTTACAAGACTGGTATTATTACATAAACACCACTCAGTTTCCAAGTCAAAGTCAGCCACACCAGGACTGAGTCAGATAGATAACACCTGTAACACACTTTGACTCTCAGAACAAGGAATGGTGAAACAGGAACTCATTCCTGCCAACAAAACAAACAACAGAGGGCAAAGGGAAACCAGGCAGATAAGGTAAGCCACCGAGTGAGCTCAGGGGGAAAAAGAGTTTGAGTGCAACTTAAACTACTATTTAGAAGATGAATCAACTTTAATCTTACACAAAGCCATCGATATCAGGAACAGTGTAACATTTGTCTACCTCCAATAACTGTAAGCAATTTAACAGAAGACCAAAACATTCAGCATATTACTTCTAAAAATGAAGACACGTCAAGAGGCATTTACTGCTCTTTTCTCCATCACGGGCATTCTGAATGAACCTCAAAACCAAACAGGAATAAGGTGCATCTCAATGTTAAAAATCAGCCTGGATGTGACATAGTGCCACAAAATCTGCTGTGTGAGACGACACTGCAGCACGAATACCTGTTCTAAGATGTTCTTAAGGTGCAGGTATGCTTCCTGAGGGGTGAGCTTCAGCTCCACAATCAAGCGGTCGATTTTGTTAATCACCAGGACAGGACGGATGTTTTCCAGCCACGCCTGCCGCAGAACTGCTTGAGTCTGGGAAGTAAAAGAGTTTTAAAAAAACCCATTACAGAAAGCCTGATAGCACAAGAAAGATAGAACATTAAAAAAAATTTAAAATATAATTCTAAAATTTAATAAACATAAAGGACGGGTTGACACTCAAACCAGAAATTTGACTCCCACATTATACAGTGTTAGTGATTGAGGAATTCTGCAGAATGGTGGGATTTCATGGCAAACACACCCATAATAACAAAAAACAAACTATTTAGAAAAGTAAGCCATGAAAAAAAGCAACCTCAGTGTTATTTTCTATATTCTTTTCCAAACCCTGAAAGCCCATGTAAATATATGAAATTATTTCCCTTAGGACTTTTCTCCATCAAAATATTCCATTACCTGAAAAATGGAATACTCAGTGTTTTAACCCTGCATCTCTACACCCACTCACCAGCACTGTTCAGTTTTTCAGCACAAATATGATTTTCCCTACTCACTCTCATACCTCAACTGCACTGCCATTTATCAAAAGTTTTGTAAAACTTCTTGAACAGCTCATCTTTTATTTCTGTATAACCCACTTCAGACTTTGCTTACTCCCCTCTTTCTCTACTTAATACACTTTATTTCACCTGTGGACAGACTCCTTCAACAGCATCCACCACTATGATGCAACCATCACAGAGTCGGACAGCAGTAGATACTTCTGAAGAAAAATCCACGTGCCCTGGGGAGTCTATTAAATTAATCAGATACTCCTGATCACCTAGGATCAAACAATAAATTAATATTTCAGAACAGTTTTCAAAAATATTTCTTCCAGCCACCCAGTTATACTGCCTCAGCTATTATTTTTTAATGTCCTGGCACTAACTGCACTATAAAAACTCTTACAGCACAGTGTAACAGGCATTTCAACAAAGCAGTAAGACTGTACTAAAACATGGGGTTTTTTGAAAGAAGGTCTTGCCTTTAAGTGTCATTAATTCAAGACTTAAGACGAAAATATACATATTTATATCTTAAATAAAAAGATGAGGCAACTACTCTCATGGCCTCCACACAGAGATAGGATTGAAGATGTTTTTCCTGACCCTGAGATGGAACTCAAATTATCTTGGCTGACTGCTACTTGCCTAAGGCTCTGCAGAATCATGGCCTAACACCGAGAAACACAAAAGTAAAAGCTGCACACAAAGATCACAACAGCAACAACGAAGAGACAGGGAAAATTAACGGAAATATATATTAAAATGTATACCTGCCAGCATCACTTACCTTTCACAAAGTGCAGTGAAATTGCACTCGATTTCATTGTTATTCCTCGGATCTGTTCATCTTCCCTACTGTCAAGATACCTCAGCTGAGTACAGAAACAAAAGAAGAGATGGTGAGTCTGCAGAAATATCTTCCCTATGTATTTATCAACTGTATGATGGTGAGAAAATAAGCTTTAGCAAGGCTATATAAATGGAATTTCCCTAATGCTCAAGAATTTACAATCCCAGCATGTACACAGCAGAAATGTGTTGAAAGTGACAGTGTAACTCTACCTTTCCTGCCAAGCGGCTGGAGATTATTCCATTGCTAGATATAAGGCAATCAGCTAGAGTAGTTTTGCCTGAAAAGAAAAATAAATTACTTCGATTAAATGAACACAAAAGATGGCAAAATAGGCGACATACAGTATTCTAAGATATCAACATTAATAAAGGATGTAAAACACCACAAAAGTACAAATTAACTTTAAAAAAAACCAATTCAAATTATTCAGCTTCACCTGTTAGGTGCACATGAATTTGTTTTTGAAGAGTGGATGCAAACTTACCTGTCATGACCAGAAAAGCAGTTGAAATAACAAACAGTATAAAAAAACCTCAATATAACAAGCAAAATGTCTGTTCTTTAAAAAGTACCTATTATTTCCACCTACATAACAAATTTGTTCTATTAAGCAAACATAGAAAAACACCATTCTGCCTCTCAAACATATAAAATTCATGCCAACGTTCACCACCATAGTAGAAAACATTAAATTTCATCTATTTCGAATTATTACAGTTTGATGCTCTCTTACGTAAAAGACAAGCTGCATCAGGCCAAGAAAAAGGTGCATAAAGCAGACTTGCATTTCTGAATCAAGTTCAGGACAGCTTAAAGCTAACTCCACAAAAAACCTACTGCTTTGGAACAGTGACCGAAGTGTCTCAGCATCCTTCAAACACACGCAGGTCTCCTCAAGAGGAGGAGACGCGACCACCCGCCTTACCGTGATCCACGTGGGCCAATATACAGATATTCCTGATGCCGGACGCCTTCTTCTGCAGGCCAACCATCTTTTCCACGCTAGTGAGCACCATGGCTGGGTAATTCTGCGGACGGAGCAAAGTATTTTACTGAGGAGTCGAGGTGAGAAAACGCTTTGGTTTTTAACGACGCAAACTGCGACGAGAGCTGTTCTTCTGAGGGGAAACCTCCCGCGACCCGCGGAGCGCCTCACGAACCCTCCGCCGCCACCGGGACACCTGAGAGCAGAAACCACGGGCCGTGCCTGCACTTCGGAACGCGGCTCGGGAGCCCGGCTGGACGCAGTTCGAGCTGGGAGCGAATACGGAGCCGCCCGGAGTGGCACAAACCTCACGGTTCACCCCCGGCCCCGGTTCGCCTTCCCCTCTGCCCCGGGGCTGCCCCAGGAGGGGCGCGGCCCTGCCCGCTCGCTCGGCGGCGGGGTGAGGACCGAGCCGGGGCCAACCCCGCTGCCCAGGCCCTCCCGGCGCGGGGCACACGCACCTGCGCCCGCTCCGCCGCCGTTCCGGGAAAGCCGCGCCC
>VZRQ01004179.1:0-161935 GCA_013397975.1 Machaerirhynchus nigripectus | reverse complement strand
CATGAGCCAGCGTGTGCCAAGAAGGCCAATGGCACCAGGCCTGGGCCAGGAACAGTGTGGGCAGCGGGGCCAGGGCAGTGATTCCTCCCCCGTGCTGGGCACTGGTGCGGCCACACCTCGAGTGCTGTGTCCAGTTCTGGGCTTCTCAGTTCAGGACAGACATTGAGGTGCTGGGGCGTGTCCAGAGAAGGGCTGCAGAGCTGGGGAAGGGTCTGGAGCACAAGTGCTACAAGGAGCAGCTGAGGGAACTGCGGGTGTTCAGCCTGGAGAAAAGGAGGCTCGGGGTGACCTTATCACTTGCTGCAGGAGATCATAGCCAGGTGGGGCTTGGCCTCTTCTCCCGGACAACCAGTGACAGGACGAGAGGACACAGCCTCAAGCTGCACCAGAAGAGCTTTAGGTTGAACATTAGGAAGAATTTCTTCACAGAAAGGGTGATTGGGCACTGGAATGGGCTGCCCAGGGAGGTGGTGCAGTCACTGTCCCTTGGGGTGTTTAAGGAGAGACAGGACGTGACACTCAGTGCCATGGTCTGCCTGGTTGTCACGGTGGTGTTTGGTCACAGGTTGGACTCGATAACCTCCGAGGCCTTTTCCAAGCACATTGATAGTGTAAGCAGCACCCCGGGCCACCGGGGAGTAGGACCCAAGCATGATCACATTGTCAGTAAATGTGAAGTAGCGTATTTACATTTAAATCAGGTAAGGGTAAAAGAAGGTCTTAAACGGACTAAAATAGAACAGAATGGAGAGAGTCTTTGAAAGCCACTCAGACTAAATCAGAATCAAGCTTTTCCAGAAAGCAGAGCCGGCTCCCATTGAAGGACTGCACCAAAGGAACCTTCGGAAGAGTTCTGGCAACGTTGTCGGAAACCTGTGCAAGCACTGCAGCCTTTAATAGTTAATGTATCTGCCCTTCTGCCATCACATCCAGTAGCAATCACTACTTTGCTTTACAACCCATGATCCCAAAAGAGACAAACAGTTCATCATTGTCCTATAGCCTCTTTGACCCAGGGAGGCTGGCACAAGAGGGTACAGTAGCCAATTTTTAATGGAAAATTACTATTACATGTCTATAAGCAACATTATCAATGCTATTGGTAAAAAAAAACAACAAAAAAACACAACAAATCATGTTTCCCAAAATAATAAGGGACTTATCCCTTTGAAAACTTACATATATATTCACAGGTTGAAGTCACAACTCTTAGTATTTTCCATTTCTTCTCTTAAAAGAAAACTTACTTTAAAAAAATCACAAAAATAATCATCCTACGATTCAAAGATCCAGTTAAAAAAAAAATCTAACAACAACATACAAGAATAGTCATCATAAGATCACAGAGGTGTGCTCAATGTGTTTTGGAAGCACAGGGCCAACCCCCCTGCAAAGTGCACCATGACCCACAAGTTTCACATCAAGGTCTGCAGAGCAGGCACCCTCTATCTGTTTCTGTGTGGGAACTCTGTCTATCTGTTCATCAGCCCTTTTTTTTTCATCTGTAGACAGAGATGTGAGGCAGACACTGAGTAGAGCTCAGTTCTTTTTGGCCAAGCCTGTGGTGAATTTTGCCCCATAAATTTGTTTCTAAAGTCCTAGATTAATGAAGAGTTGGAAGGCATTGTTTTCGTGATGAGATAACAAACCTGGCTCGAGCTCACATAGAAAGATGGTGAGATAACACAGCGAGACAGCACAAAATGAGCTTCAGCTCAACCAAAAATTCTCAATCCAAAAACCCAGTTCAGTAATACGAATAATTGAATTAAACGTGCATAAAGCTTGTGGCTTAAAATAAACCTCACTGAAGTTTTTACAGTCAATAAAATTTCAAGCCATTATTGGTTTAGGCAGCACATTGTGTTTGCTTCAGTGTATAGTGTTTCTGTTTTCAGGGAAGGCTGCTTGGTCGCTTGGCAGTGTTACCTGGACACTGGAAGGCATACACAGCTTAGCAGAGACTTCAAAGCAACTATAAATATCTAATGTTTTGTGGACATTATCATTTAGCTGTTTGCAGGAAATTTTATGGAGGTGTAATTACTGCTTAATTCTAAATAATAAAATAGAAGGAAACACTCTTCCCTATCTATTAACAGAATTTAAAAAACGCTGAAAAAACTTACAGGGGAGCAAAGCCAGGAAGACAGAACTTCATTCTGCTTTTTCAAATACAGGATGTTAAATCTGGCTTCCAAAGAAGAATAAAGCCTGTGTGGTAGATGAACTTTCTGCACTCTAGAATAGTATTTGTCTGCTGTGAAAGATAATCACAGCCTACAAAAGCGCAGAAGTTGTTTTGAGACACAAAAATAAACTACTGCTTTATCTTCCTCTCAATCTGTCAGCCTTCCCCCATTTATTGCCCTTTTGTTGTCAGTATCATAAAAAATCTGTATTCCTGAATAAATGTAAGTTAAAAGGAAAGAAGATTTCTCTAAAGTATGGGTTACTTATGCCATCATACTGACCACATGTAAATACCAACAAACCCAATGAAAACTACCAGATCTCCTGTCAACAATAGGAAAGTAGACAACTCTCAAAAATACACTGTCCATCCATCATTTCTGTCTTCCAGACCATAGTGTATGCACTATGGCAAAAAATAAATTAAAAAAAAAAAAACCAACAAAACTTTAGCTGTGTTTGTGGAGGAGTAGTAAGTTTTATGATAAATATTAAGCTTTTCTCATTAATATTAGTCTAGTTCTCTGGGAGGAAAATGCTTTGTGGTAGAATTTCAAGGGTCTTGCTGGCATTGTAGAAAGAAAGATGTATGCCAGGCCTTAAATGAGTTAAAATCACCAGCATTCTACTAAAATAATCAGAACAAGAGCATTTGGCACAAGAGAGCCGATGTACTGTCACTTTTATTTAGCTGAGATTCTATTCAGACCTTATGCAAGACACGAGATAGTCTCCCACAAAGAAGGGAAAGAATAATAATCCATCAAAACAAGTGCCAGTCAGTCATGGGAAAAGGGATATTCTCACCAAATTTATTGGAATTATCAGTAACTCTGGGGTTGAAATTAAGATAAATACAAGGAAGTAGTTAAAAATAATCAGTGTCTCGAGGAGTTCAGGCCAAACTCTAAGCAACATATTTCATTTATCAGAGCTGTAATCTGTCCTCTCTGATGATTCCTAGCATTGATGCATTTACATAATTTGTTTTATAAAATTATTATCTAAATGAAAAATTTAGGTTTAGCAATTGGACAACATTCTAAATTTGACAACATCCTAAAGGAGATTTATCAATTAACTCAAAACCCCCTAATCTCTTCTCCAACTCAAATTCATGAGGCAATTTTGCTTATGGCAAAGTGAAGATTGTCAGAGTGAAGCTTTTGCAGTTGAATGTTTGTTTCCAATCCCTTTGAATTGTATGCCAAAAAATATGTGAAGAATATTTTAATTTGATAACCTATATTCCATCCAGCTTTTAAACCATCCATTCAATGTCTTTTGTTCCTGCTTAGCTGTTACTTTTAGATGCTAGGTGACACAGCATATGCTGTTTATATTTTCTGAAAAAAACCCATTACTAAGGTGAAACTGAATTTCGTGACAAACTTAATGACAGGCAAACACTGTAGTGAGAAACACACACACTTACCTCCTTGTTTTCCTACCTTTCCTGTTCTTTCCCTCTTCTTCCTTTTTCCTTTCCCTGCTATGTTTTGAAAAGGTCTCTCAATTGTTAATTGACTTGATTGAAAAGGAGTAAACGAAGCTTTGAAAGGGTGTGGATTCTTAGACAGGACTACTTTATTTCTCATTTTTTGAACTACTGATCTGGCAAACTCAGGCAGCACAAACTAGTACCAGCTTTAGGATCTCCAGTCTCCAAGAACTTCTTTCAGTGTTTTTTTCATTTTCCCAGCAGGAGTCCTTTGTGTCTGTTTCTGTATTCTATTTCACTTTGCTTTAATTTATTGTTTTCATTTTTGGTATTCAGTTCTAGCTAAAATTCTCTGCAGATCTTTGAAATATTGCTTGGATATCTAGCTTCCTGAAACTTGAATTTATTTGTACTCACTAAGAGCTGTACACTTTTACCCTTCTTGGGTTTTAGATATTTTTTCTTTCCATGTACAGAATTTTACAATAATTGTTTATTTGAAAAATTATTTCTTGTTTTTTCCCTTTGCATTGCAAATTGTCAGCTGTAAGTAGGAGGAAGACCTGTCATTCTGTATCTCCTTGAGGTCAGCCAGATATGTGCATTATGCAAATTAGTATGAATATAACAGGATTTTCAAACTAATAACAACATGTAATTTTAATTTCATAGCTCATTTATGCAAAACAACAAGGTATAAATAATAAATTGTCATTCTATACCTCCCAACACCTTTTTGCACAACGTTGTCATTGGTAGAGGCATCGATGAGAAGCAGGTAGAATTGAAATAAAACCTATTTAGAAAAAGAGATGTCATTACTTCTAAATAAACATGCGTTTTGGATAGAGAATTTAGTCAGTCCCTGGAGAAAAAAAATGTTGACAAGTCATAAATGGCCTGCAGAGCACTAGAAGTGCACATGAGATTTCACACCACTAAAATTTTAATCAAGAAGTGTTAATCAGCAGTGGTGAAAATAGCTGAGATGTACAGAAATCAAAAGAGAAGTGATAAGGTAATACATTAAAAAAGGGACCATATGAGACAAGAAACGAAGCATAGTTAGTTACTTTTACAAATAAAATGAGTAGTGCCAATAAAGATCACAGACAAGAAGTGCTTTTTGGTGGTGGCATCATTTGGAGAACTGAGATCAACTCTATCCATGCTTTGTATTCTGCATCAAGGACTAACTCCCAGCTGATGCTGCTTTTGTTGCTGTGTTAGTGTAATGTGCTCTGGGACCTGTGCCATCAGCACAATATTTTGTGGTTTTATCACTCAGAAAAGATTTTAAACAAAAAACTACTGACATTGTTCAATCTTCCCCACTTGTTATTCACTCCCAGTAAACAGAGTATGGGTTTTCCTCTTTAATAAAACTGTTCCAAATTCTCTGCTCTGATGTGTTTGACCCAGACGCCATCGCTGCTGCCATAAACCCACGAAGATTTACGATGATTCCCTGCAGCCGTGCCACAAAACGGAGTATTTGGAGAAATACCCTGGCTATGACAATGTCTGCCCTCCCGAGAGCTGCAAGCCAAAGCCACAGTTCCCACAGGACCAGGGGAGAATGGACGGCATCTCAACATTCAAGTAAAGATTTTCAAACAATGTTTTATAATTACTCTGTAAAGCTTTTTCCTCTTTGTTTTTCAAGTGGGGACTAAATGTTGTATTGCAATCTTCTCAAAATGCAGGCATCGCATCCTTTGCACATTTTGCATATTTAAGGTATAAGTGCTGAGTATGGAAATACAGTTACCATGAAAAGGTCGTAAAAATTAGCAAAGCATGCGTACAGCAAGATTTGAATTCTTTACAGCAGCCTTTAACCTGTAAAGAGAATCTAAAATTTGTGTCTTTGTTTTCAGCCTGTTAGGGAATTTAGATCTTATGGAAAGCTTGTGGACTTTCTGTAATACATATGTAGAATCTACGACAGTGGGAAAATGAAATCTTAAGAAAAAGGAATAGGGGTATTTTTATTGGGTTTTTTTTTAAATTCAGATGATAAGTTTTAAGAAAATTATTAGTTTTAAGAAAGCAAACTGTAAAGGGGTTCAGTATATCTGTCCTGTCTGTGCACAGACTCTGATGTTAAGCTTACAGAATTAAAGAGCATCTTTCAAAGAATTAGAAAAATATATCACCCATTCATTGTAAGTGACGTGACAGGGGCATCAACGTTTACTTTTTCCATTATTGTTGTTCTTCTTTTAAGCTACGAGGGCATCTGGTGAAACTTCATTGTTTATCAAAAAAAAAAAGAGACAAATAGAAAGGCCAAATGCCATTCTGCCAGATTGGCCATTGTGCTTCTATGGACTATTTAAACATCCACATATGTAATATACACCCTTTTAATGTAATGTGCCCATACAAAAACAGTGAAATGCTGTTTCTGATTATATTCTATTCTCTGCATGCAATCAGTAAATGCTACCACTTGTAGTAATTTGAGATTTGCCCTGCTTCTGCCTTCTGATAATTTCTTTGCAAAATTATAGCAACTTTGTAAGTCTCCTTTCAGATACTTTAAATAATATTGTTAAACTGTGAATGAGACTCGGAGTGTTAATGAACTTACTTCACCGTCTACCTTTGAATAAAGGCTCTATCATGCATCAGAGACCCTAGATTTATGTACTATGGTTTTCTCTCCTTTGAGCTATCCCTCCAACATATGGTGTCTGATGATTTTTCAGAGTAAACATTTTGTTATTTTTCCATATAGTGGAAAAATTACAAAAGTGACTTCATAAGGAAAAATAGAGGTGTTTTTTTTAACCAGTGTTTTCTTTTTCCCAACTCAGATCTGATTATATACCATATGATGTGAAGACACCTTTTCGGCCACAAGCAGAATACAGACCAAAGTCGGGGAAGATTGACCTGGGAACCATCTACCAGAGAGATTATAATCCTCATAAAGTAGGACCAGTGACATTAGTAAGGCCTCGAGAGAGGAAACACACTTCAGGAGCAAAAGTGGATACCATCCCAACCTATCGAGGTAATAATGTATGCCACCTACAAAAAGAGAAATAACCGAGATGAAGGTAGTATTTGGAATTACCTATATGAGAAACTGGATTTTTTGGTTTGGGACAGGGAGTAAAACATACTAGGAAGCAGGTGATAATCCCCTAAAACATTCTGCACTCCAGTTGTTGAGGGGCGACTTCTTGCTTCTAAACTAAAACCCCTCTCTGAGGTTTTCTTGGCTATGAGGACATTCTAACATACACTTGGTCAGGCTATCTCAAGCAAAAGTGGATGGAAATTAAGGTGCAATGGATCTTTTGGGTAGTTTTAGTTCATGTGACTTATTTTTCCACAGAGTAGGTCAAACGTGGAGTTTAGGCTCCTGCTTGTGTATGGTATAGCTTACATATACACCATCCTAATAATGATCTGTCTTGACACAAATTATTCTATTACAACAGTCAGCACAAAGGTGCTAAATGTTTTAAGTAAAATGGAAGATATTGTTTATAAAACTTGTATAGGGCTATTTTCTTTTTAGTTTCTGTTGAGAAAATAGTCAAAATAGGGCACCAGGTACAGTTTTTTGCGGTCTGTTTTTATCACACACTATAATAGAAGACAGTTTTGTCAGATCCTAAACATGCAGATAAAATTAGCATTTTCACTTACATCCATTTTCTTTGTTTTGCAAGATTTCATACCAGAAGAATTTGTCTTCATTTTAAAGGAATGGTCTTAAGTAATAACACCTGCATGGCGGAATTTTGGTTTTGCCTTACAGATCACTATAAGTTATGGAAAAGTCAAAGGACGGAATCCTGTAAGGTGGAGCGTCCGTATGAGCCACCTTCGGAGAAGTTCGGAAATCCTTCTACGTTTCAGGATGACTACATTCCTAGGCAACCCAACCCCCCCCAAAGCTTCAAACCTTGTGATGCCAAGCCACCAGAGGGGCCTTTCGATGGTAACACCATCCACCGCACCGCGTACGTTGTCCATGAGATAGAGCCCATGTTCCAAAGGCCAAAGGAAGAGTACAAGCCAAGTGACCAACCCTTCGAAGATCTCACAACCCACCAGAGAGATTTCAAAGGGATACCTGGGGAACAAGCAAAAAGCTGCAAGCCTGAAAGTAGAAAACTTGGATCTGATCCTTTTAAAGGAACCACTGAATTCCAGGATCGCTATCAGCCATATTTGGTCACCACGCCCGAGTTCTACAAGCCGAGAGAGTACGTTCCTCCCACGGAAAAGATGGATCTCAACTCCTCAAACCGTCTGGATTACATTTCACACAAGGCTGCTCCTAGAGCCCCCATAAGACCAGCTCCTGGAAGAAAAACCACTGGCCCTTTTCAAGGGAAGACTACCACAAAAGAAGACTTTCCACCCTGGAGTGTCTGCCCACGAGGGATTATTAAGAAAGAACCTCAAATTCAAAAACCCACCGGAAGATTTTCTAATTTAACCACATTCAGATCCCATTACATACCACATCAGGCCAATCCACCTCAAAGTTTCAAACCTGCACACACTGTAGGTACTGCAGTTCCTTTTAAAGATGAAACTTTGTATCGCACTGAATATACTCCAAAGAAGCAAGAGGTGTGCCCGGGACTTCACCCAGATGCTCTGGGTTATGTCTATGTAAACACAGATTCTCAGGGTCACAAATTCTACCGCCAGGTGTCCCCAGAACGCTCTGGGTCAAATCGTAGTCCTATTCCAAAGGAAGTAGCTGGTGTGTCATAATACTTACATGCAATATTTCAAGCACCTTGGTAAAATAATTGGAAGCAAACTTGTTAATTTTTTCTTTAGATAACACTGAAAGCAAATTGAAAATTGCACATTTTGCTTTTAGAGTTTGAAGAAAACCAAAGTGAAACCAAAGTTTATTACAAGACTAATAAAGATTTGCCAAATGCTGAAGGAACACTACTCCCTGCGTGGCATCTGTCCTTTTTCTGATTGTGCATTCTAGTTTTCTTGAGTCCCCAGATTTCATTACACTCCAACTCAAGCATATTTATCATATATTTAATTCCTTGAGATTTTCTGCAATCAAATTATTATATTTGTGAAATAGCATCTCTTGATAACATATTTTACACAGCAAGAAAATAATGCTATTTATAATAATCTAAGAAATCAGTAATAATCTGATTATTATTAATATAATATCATATTATATTAATTATAATTACCTGATTACAGTAATCTGTAAGATTTTCTTTCTTTATATTTTATGCCCAAATGACATGCCATGACACTTAGGCATTTCTAAAAACCTGGTTTTAGCTTTAGCCATCACTACTTTAACTTTATTCAGATCTGGAGTATAAAGGTCCCACTGTAATTTCTGGTAGCAGTTAACAAGTGGTAACCTCATTCTTTTTCTGTACACATACATAGTTGAAACCACTCAACCACCAAAAGCAGGTCATTGGGCTCTGTTTCCTAATTTCTGTGATTGTGCTCTTTCTGCCTTACCTCCAAAGGAAACAAAACTGATGCACTTTAGGCACACTGACACACCAAATGCATATGTCCTCCCCAGCTGAATCATTTTTAAACCCAGTGTGCAAACTCAGTCAAATCTCACAATGAGATTGCATAATTTTTTCTAGTTTGTAAGGTAGGTTGCAGTAATTGCATCCTTTGCACATTTTGCATATTTAAGGTGTAAATATTGAGTATAGAAATACAGTTACCACAAAAAGGTAAATGTACAGATGGTGGGGAAGCAGAGAGAATCAGGCTCAAAAAGTTAACATCCACTCTAATTTGAACCTGCTATCTGATTTTTAAAGCTTAATAGCTGGTTATCACTGCCAGAGTTTACTGCTGAGGCAGTGTGAAGGGAAAAAGGGCAGAAAACAACACACATGTAAGTAGAGATAACAGAAAATAGACTAAAGTCAGGTAAAAAAAGGAATATCAGCTGAGATGCAGAAGTCTGTAGGCAGCCTGGTTTCAGTCTGTCTGCTCTTCAAAGAATTGCTTGTTCCAAACACACAGAAACCAAAGTTTTTACAGGAATTTTTATATGAAATTGTTACGCTTCTGTATGAAATAGTTAGTATTTTCTCTATGTATCTTTATCTGATTCTGAGAAATCCAGATGAACCACTTTCAGTTTTATTATGGTTATGATTTATGCAAGTCACAATTAATAGCTCTATAATTAACTGTATTGTCGTGCTCTATCACACTACTCCAGTATGATTTTCTTCTTGTTGCATATCTTGTACCCATTGGTGTAGAACAGTATTTGGGTTCTGCAGAATCATGTGGCTGCTGTACTTCATAAACAAAGTCACTGATAAAAGGGCTAGGATCAATGATGGAAACATTTTTAAAGCAGGAACTTGGTCATGTGAAAGCCAGAAATCTGAACTGAGCAAATCAGCTGTGCACAAAAGCATTGCATGACAGGGATCCAGACATTATCAGTCACTTTTACACTACTTTTGTCTTTGTACTGTGTTTTTGTAGTATCACTTACTCTGTTAATGAAATGGCAAATCAGTTTTACTTTTCTGTCTGAAAATTGTTCACCTCCCTCACATTGTGAATGAACAAGGATGATGTAAATCTGTGAGACCCTAAAAGCAGGACAGGAAAAAGGCCAATTCACTGTCATCTTTCTGTACCACAGAAGAAAAAATACAAACACCCTTTTGAGTCATTGTCTGTCGTGCCACCACTGAGGAAACAAAGTCAAAACTTTGCACAGTCACACCTACCCAGGTCCATGTTCTATACACAGTCCTGGTACCTCTGGAGCAATTTACAGAAGCTCCCAATGTCCTCCAGCTCTCCTTTCTAGGGAGGGAGAAATGCAGCCTGAATCCATGAAGTTACATGTGCCTGCATGTTCTGCTCAAAATGGTGCTTCTGCTGGGTCTGTGAGGGAGCCCAGATGCTTTTTTAAAATTTTCACAGCTGTTTTTTCAGTTCTGAAGTCACTTCCCTCCCTTAAGTTATGGAAAGTGATTTGCTGCCACCTACCAGCACAGTACAAACACTTTGAGAGGAAGGGAAGTGGAGGGCATATTCAGATACATTTAACAGTTCCTCTGCAGATGTGTTTGAAGACTTTCTTAGGGTGGAGGGGCATATTCCCTTTCATTTTGTCCTTAATGTTTTCCCCTAAGTTTAATAGTGAAAGAGAGAAGCCTTTATTACTTCACAATTGAAAAAGCCCCAACACACTGATGGTGCTTCCAGGAAAAGCATCAGATGATATTATAAACCTTCAGACACTATTCAATACCTGACGTCAACTTTTTCATAAGCAACAAATTACTGAAATGCAGACCAAATGAAGAGATGGCTGGAAAAAGAATATTTTTCCAAAATAACAGCTGTTAAAAAAGCATTTTATGATGTCATGCTAAACCAAGATGTAAAAGCAGGAAAGTTATTCATGGATTCAGTTGCTGTTCTGAGAGTGCTTTCTGTGCACTCTGCCATCCAGCAGCAGGCTCCACAGCGCTGCTGAGCAGAGCCTTTGCTTTTTTTAAAGACTGCACAAAAGGAATGCAAAAGGAAAATTAAACCTTTGCCAATATTGCCATCTAGGATAACTCTTGAAACACCACCATTCCATTGCCAGACATTTATTTTCTATTTAATAAAAAATTTTTGAGGCTTTTATTGCTCATACTATTTCCTAGACTCTTTTTTTTACAGACTATTTACACATATTGGATATTCTGAAACAACTTTTTCATGAAGTTATTCCCATCACTCACTAAATATAAAGCATGGAGCTGTTCTGTCAGATCTAAATGAACTCTGCTTGGTGAAGGCCCAGCAAAGAAATGCAATTTTATTCCACATTTTACAGAATCCTGATTCTAGATTTCAGTCAATCAGAGCTGACACATTTGGATTTTGGCAAATTACCTTCCCACTTTTTCAGGCAGGTTACTTCTGTGCTGTCTCTTAATAGCAGTGCAAAACAGACTGCAGTGAAGCTGACAATATGTCTGATAAACTGTTCAAAATAGGAACTAATCCAAAGTTTTGAAAAAAAATCCAGAATTACGGACAAAGTATGTTGAAAAAAACCACAAAGAATGAAAGCACAGTTACTATGTAAATCATGGCAATAAACAATGTCAGGGTAATCAGAGTGTTGAATAATCAAACTATATTTTATTTCAGAAATATCAAAACTACGTTCAAGAAAGCTAAAATCTTCAGTTACTGGAGAAGCAATAAAATAATCTACAGAGGAATGTCATGCCAATTGCAATCACAAACATTTACAGCACTGCTTCTGTATAGCATGCATATTTAACCAAAGTTAACACAACAAAAAATGCTATGTGTTAACATTTGAAAACTTTAAATATAAAGGGAAAACATGAATAAGAAATTTTGGTAATAAGAAAAAATATATGTCCAAAAATCTTTATTAAACACTGTACAAAAAAAAAATATTGCACTTTTAAATCAGACAATAAATATCTACAAAAGTATCTTACAAATGCTTAATTTAAAAAAAACTGCTTAAACAATCAAGACCCATTGCTGATAAAAAAGGTAATGATCAGGAATATCCTCTCCTTGCAGTCAGCCTTGGACACGATAGTCCCCCCTAAACATTTCCTATACAGTAGTGCTACCCTAATTCTCAGTGATGCAAACCCTCCGTGCAGGGTGCTGTGTCCGAGCTGCCCCCACAGCACTCCCAGCCCCCCGCCCGCCACGCAGCTCAGGGATGGCACACCAGAGCCAGGTCAAAGTAAGCACCCAGGCCTCCAACATGAGCAGTAGTTTGGAAACTACAAAAGAAAAAAACATCTGTTTTCTGCCTCCCGTGGGGTCCTCTCTGCCTGAAGCCCTGGTCAGACAATCTGCAGCAGGGCAGATAATTTACCCAGGAATATCATGATAAGAATTTATCAACTTGCAAACGACTCAGATGGTCAATGGTCGTGATGAAAAAACCATCTCGATGGAAAAATGCTCAAAATAGATTTCTTGCACTTGTCTATCTTCACAATTAATAATTCTTCCTTGGACATTTTTCCCCATTTATGGAGAAAAATAGAATGATTGTTCAAGACGAGAAATCTGACAGCCATTTTGACCAGTTACTGGCTCCTCATTTGACTTGATATGCAAGAGAAAAGTGCTCACAAATGTTTCTTCACAGCTCTGACAAGGAAGCTTCTGTCTAATTTAATATCACTACAGAAGTAAAACCACACCAGAACTTTGATTGTTCTTCAGAGACTGGAATTAGAATAGAAACAATAAAAAATGGCACCTCATTTATTCAAAAGAGATCTATTGCTGCTTTGAAAATTGTACTAGGATCTCTAGTGTGTTACTGCACACACATAAATACAAGCAGGAAAAATTCAATGTACTTCTGTGTATCCAACTGAGAGCTAGTATCTGTAAAGCATATCCTGTGAGATCAACCCTTAAGCTCAAGCTGTTTATGAAAATGAAGCTGCTGCCAACATTTTACAGCTACAAGCCACAGCTTCCATAAATTTAAAAATGGTGTTAAATATTATGAAAAAAAGCCAAACCAAAATCCTGGGAGTCAATAGTTGCTGAATTTCAAAAAATTTTTGAAGAATTATTGTGACTCTTCCTCGTAAGTTAAGGACAGTAAGCACTACTTGCTTCTTTTAGGTAATGCCTTTTTCACTGATAAAATTATAAAATGATGGCCTGCAAAATTTTTACTGATGATATTATCTTGCATATCCAGACACATTTAAAACATTAGAGGTTTCACTGCAAAGAATGAAAAATGAAAGCTCCCAGAAACAATACCTTCTCCAGCACATCAAGCCACAATACTGTGTTTTCATTAGCCCCACGTTGCCATTTAACTGTCACAGCTAATGTCTCATTTACAAGGATATATTTCGAGCAGGTTAGTTTAATGAACCTCTCTTCTCATCTCTTCACTGCAGCATCATGAACTTGCCATAGAGGACTTACATTTCTTGACATGATTGACAACATCTTTGTTTGTAGGTGTCTATCAAGCACAACTTTAGTTGCTTTACAAATGTACAGTAGTGAGTTGTATCCTTGCATTCGCCTTCTGAAAAATATATTTAAACATTACAAGGCTTTATAATGAGCAAAAGAGAAATAGCAGAACTTGCCATAGCATTTGTAAACAACGGATGGATTCCTGCTAGCTTTGCAATTATTTTAGTGTGCATTTCTGGCAGCAGTGGAGTGAAAGCTAAACAAGGTCACAAGGAAGAGGTGTGATCTCACTGCATCCATTTACTCATTGTCTGTTTCAGAACACTACCCCCTCTTGGAGGCATTAACAGCTTGCTCAGAGACTATTGAGTCACAACTGGCACAGTCATGTAGGGAAGTTTGCAAAAAACTTCCTAAATATCCTGTTTCTAAAAGTGCTTTTGAGGCTTTAATATCCAACTGGCCTACTTAGAGAAAAGAAACCCCAGGACCACGAAGTGCTCCTTGGAGAGGATAGTTTTACCTTCGATGTACAATCAAACGCTTGCGGAACCAATAGTGTACAACCGTGAGTCACTTTCTAATATAACTGCTACAAACTATGACTATGCTCATATTTAAATAAACATTTACATACTGCCACAGGATGTGACATTGCAGCGTTGCCAGGTCGCTGGTCTCTTCCTCCCTGCGCAGAGCTGCCCGGCCGCGGGCGCGTTGCTGTGCCTGCGTACGCAGGACACCCGCCTGGACTGGAAGCCGCTGCCACAGCCCACGCTGCAGGGCCTCCAGGGGCCTGTCCGCCAGTACACGTCACACAGCTCCGAGGAACAGCTCCTTCTGACAGCAGGGCTGTGCGGGGAAGTAAGTGGCGGTCAGGTGTTTGCTTTTGTGCTAAACCCTTATTCACAGAACTACAGAACCCATCAGCCCCCACAGCCCTGCTCACAGCACAGCCAGCTAGTCCTGCGTCCTCAAGATTGTCTCTGTTTGTATCTTGAATATCTCCAAAGATGAGGACTCCACAACTTTCTGCATAACCTGTTCCATTTTTTTTTTATATATTAAAGTTGAATTCCCTTTATTTAGTGTTCCTCATCATGCCTTCTCACTCATGAGAAAACATGAGTTTCTTTAAGGCAGTTTCTTAACCCTGGAATAGAAAAGGTATTTTATCTTTAGGAAAACTTAGCTGACCCTGAAACACTGCATACTGGATGCTCTGAAATCTTCAGGCATAACCTCTCCTGGGTTCCTGAATTCATCCAGTGTCCACAAAGGGATGACTGTCTCTACCTCCTTTCTCCTTTGTTTGACACAAAATAATTTGCCTACTTGTACTGCAGTGACAATCCTGTACCTTAATTTGATCATCTAAAGAATGTAACTTGTAACTTCTTCTAACTGTTTACCTCTTTCTTTCATCACACGAGGAGTTTGGCACCAAAGATCCGTTCCGAAGCTGACACAGAAACTGACGGTGCTGCGAACCTGCAGGGCGGCCAACACAGCGACCAGAACACTGAAAATTGAGAGCAAAGGGTGAGGGGAGAGAAAAAAGAAACAGCCAAGTTAGTAACAACAGAATTACCCTCCTTGGCAGCTACCCAGCTACACAGCCCAGCCATAATTTTTTGCATTTTGCCTTCTTCTCCAGCCCTGTCACACCTCAGTTTGGATAAGCACTACATATTTTTGGTTCTCTCTGTGCAGTTTTGCCCAGACACTGATTTTCCTGCCTGTTCCTAAAGCTAAATCCTTAGATGAGAGCAGTGTCTGCTCTCATCGTGCCACATCCCTACTGCTTCAGCCTTCTTTCTGTAGCTCTGACCATTACAAACATGTCTTGCTACAGTCCATATTGTGAATGCAGCAATAGCAATTCTAATTAACTACTTTGCACATTGAACAGTAAATACTGGGTTAATAATTTAAAAAAATCATATAAATATGAACACAAATTTGCTGCTTGAAGGAAGAAACAGAAAATACAGGAAAATAGAGTGCATTAAACACTGGCAACTGCCATTGAAGCACATCCATGTATCTTTTCTTGGGGACTTCCCAAGTACAGCTATGCAAATTGTGTTCTTATATGACTGCAATAAAAGCAATAAACTAGCTTGGAAAATGGAATACATTGTAATGGCTTAGCTCATAAAATATGCTGAAGTTAATACTCTGGTTTCAGGTCATGTCTTCAACAAACAAAAGTTGCTCAGACAGCACAAAATGAAAAAACCTTACAAAAGAGGATTTCTAATTGACTGAAAGGTAATTACAGACACAAAGCTCCTCCCTTGTGTGAGAGGACAGATGTTCAGCCACAGGACGACAGGCGCTCAGCCAGTGGCACCGTGACACTGTCCCACTTTTATAACACAAGGAGATTCCAGCCGAACGCCGTAGCTCACCTGTGCTCCTGCCTGCGCTGGCCCCGGGGGACAGGAGTGCCCCGTGCAGGGTTTCCTCCCCACAGGCCGCTCCCTGTGCGTGCAGGCCCCTGGCAGCAGGGCCAGCACGCTGCCGTTGGCTTTGGCTTGGTGGCACGACAGCTGCCGGTGGCGGAATCCACTGCCACAAGATGCAGAGCACTCAGACCACGGCCCAGCCACCCACCTGCAGGATGCACAGAAGGATTTACGGCGATTATTGCAGCCCTGCTGGTGGTTGGCAGCAATTGTTTGCAAAGAGAACACAAAAGAACCCGTCCTTGCAAGTTTTAGATGTGAGAACAGTTAGAATCAGCTTCTTCACTTGAGCAGGGTCTTCTAAGCGTGGTTACCTGATGGCAGCAGATTTGCTAACAGAGGTTACTCTCTCTGTCACCAGGAGCTGTTCTAGGTGAGCCCTACAGACCCTGCTGGATCTGACATTCCAGGAGGAAGGGCACTGTACTTCTCCATTACTTATAAAATGGTTGGTACCAATTTCGTTGGTACCAAAGTGACAGCTGCCATAACTCATCCAAATTTATTACATCGAGATCTCACCAGATAACGGCTCAAGCAGAACGTATTAATTACTGATTAGGAGTTGCAGATATTTAGTCTGTCTTGGCAGCTAGGAGCAGTGCTGGGGAGGCAGCAGGTGGTAATACAATCAACTTGACTTGCTCTTCGCATAAATCTAGGCTAGAAATATAAAATGGGCTTTATGTGTACCACAACAGTGATAACAGGAAAAAAAAAATCTATTTTCTTCAGCAATTATTTCATTTTCTTACATTCAAGCAGCTTATATTCATTCAAGGAAGATTAATCTTTTACAGTCTTCACCCTTGTCTTTTTCTCCCTTTTAAAGCTCGAGTACTTTGGTAAACACTTGGTGCAGTGCATGCACAGCAAAGCCCAAGTTAAGTACATGCCCAAGCCCTTATATTTGTTTAACTGCACCTCTCCACTGTGATGGAGAGAAGTGATTAAACAGATGCAAAATGCTCTGAATAATTAAGGGCCCGTGCCACTGACTGTCTATCTAAAGCCTTTATAATTCTATGGATGCTTTCTAAAGAGGGGCCTTGAGATGAGAAGGTTGTGCAGAAATCAGTAAGTGGGAAAATGGGAAGGGAAGTCTGGACACTTCTGGACAAAATCACAGGGAAGGAGAGAGGTTAGAGGCATCAAGAACCAGCTACAGGCATCTGGGATGCTCTTCCTGTATAGAAAGCGTGGAGTATTTAATAAAAGAAAACCAATTTACATGTTAGCACACACGTATGGCTAAAGGCAGAGTTAATTATGTTAGTAACACACAATTGCCTTCCATTGGTGATTACATGGAGCCAAATTAAAAGCAGAACAAATCTAAGCATTTTAAAAGACAATTCAGTTCCCATTCTCTTTAGCCATATGAAATAACTGGTTTGTTTATGTTGTGAATACTCCAGGGCCAGTGATAATCAGATTATTCAGTCATGCCCTGTAATCCACCGAAAGGCATGACCTGACTCAGAGGAGCCCCAGGACCTCTTGTACCCTCCTGTCATCTGCTCCAAGTGGCTGGAGCCTGAGAGGGAAACCTGCAGCTGAAGCTGTGTTTCAAACTAATAGTTTGATGTCAGTATTTTTCTAGTGGCAAAATGTTTGCTTTCTCTGGGCTGGCTGGAGTTCAGTCTCACAATTTAAGATGATCTGCTTTTTGGCTGCTAATAATGAAGTATAAACAACTTCTCCTGATATGTATCTGTTGCTACGTTTGCTGCATTTAGAACAGAATTTAGAGCGTACTGGCAAGATGCACTCTCACAATGTCAGCTAAGGTCTTCACACTTCCCTGCCAACATTTCCCAGTGAGGGACAACTCCCAAGTGTGTGCATCCCTCACAGAGTTTTGCTGACAGTGATGAGCAATTCTTTAAAGCAACAAAAAGCACTTGTTTAGAGGATCTTGTGGGTTTTCCTGTTGAAAGCCTGGAGAAACAGCCTGTTGAGCTGGAAGGCTCAGTGCAACTCAAATAGCCTAGAGGTATGGCTTTGGCCTTTGGAATCAGATGCTGTGATATACTTGTCTGTGATATAAATACCTTCAGCCCCATGATCCCCGGTTGAACCAGTGAGAAAACTGTCAGGGAAGGGCATGCAAGGAGCACTGTGGTGAGGGGCATTAGAGATAAATGAGGCATTCCACAGAAAACAACTTACTCAGAGCTCTGCTGGCACAAAGGAGAGCAGGCAAAGACAGAGCTATTCTGGCCACTCTAAACACAAGTTTTCCTTCTAGGGTGGCACAGATCCCACAGAACTGCACATCCCAGTGTCTCAGAGAGATCTCCAGTTTAGCATTTGAGGTGTGGTGTGGTGTGGTAGCAGCAAGACTTGCTGCAGCAGCATGGAGACACGGTCAGGTCTTATTTACTCAGCTCAATCAAACGTTTCCCTACTTGCCTGTGACCCATTTCCACATCTCTCATGCTTTAGGGTTCATGATGAAATAACCCCCACATTTCCCATTCAGAGCATAAACACAGAAACAATTCCAGGAGGTGGCGAGTGCATTTTGATACACAAAGAGCCCATGGAAATGGAGAAGAAGGGAGTTTACCTGGCAGGGCAGTCCTCTGTGTTGCAGGGCTGGTAAATAATCACTGGCTTTTGCAGCTCTCTGCACTGTGACTCATTTACTTTCTGTTTCTCTGCGTTCACGCACTGCGGGCTCCTGGAGCGGGTTCCCGAATGCCCACAGGTAGCAGAGCAAGGACTCCACTCAGCATATTCCCAGGTGTAACCTGAGAAATACAATTGGAAGCCGTGTGAGAGAGGCACTGCACATTGTAGCTGTGTCACATTCTGGTTGATTTGGCAGCACTCTCTGTAAGCTGGATTGATACCACATCCTCTGGAGAAAAGCAAATATTTCAGCACTGTGAAAAAGGGACCGTGAGCCAAAGGGGAATTTAGTTCTGCTCAGCTTCCCCCCTCAAGTTCAGCCCTTACCAGTGAAGCTCTCTAGAAGGCAAATGAGATCAGCACATGAAGGGCAGAACCTGGCTCACAGTAGGAACTGATGAGCTTCCTTTAAAACTTTCATAACATTTTTATACAATGAGCATTAAAAAGAGGAAATTGTAAATCAGGCTCTCTGGGTTTCCTGCTGTTCCACAGCAAGTTAGTCCTGAAGAAAACTCATCTTACTCCAGACACCTCACATAATTTCAGGATTTAAGAAAATCCTGTGCTAAACTACAGAGAAGAATTTAATGTAAAAATAATTTGCCACTGAGGCATCTGGCAAGATGAAAAAGGAATTTGTTTTAAAGAGCATTTTATATTAAAAACCGATCGCCTCTAACAATTACTACCTTTATATTTAGTCAAAATTCCACACTTACCCCTTCCTCCACAATTTTTTTTTTTTGACACTTGGTAAAAGATGAAGTACTATGCAATGTTGACAGATTTTTATGTGATCACAGAAGGAGTCAGGTTTTTCTATAATAACCAAGAATAATTGATAGCTACCAGCTGTGTCCACAGGCTCACTCTTGCAGCACATAATGAATTCTTTAACTTATTGTTTTTCAATGTTTCCTTATTACTTCTGGATTTCTTAAAATAATACAAAAGGGCCTTTTTCAAAGTAGAAATAGTTAAATTTACTGACTGCAGCTATGATGGAGAGACTGTATTGTTTGTTTAACTAGGATGACACTGCTCAGAAGTGCCCTCAAAATGCCTACTGTGCAAAAACCACCAAGGGAGGTTTTACAGCCTCACAAATGCATGGGTATGGCACTGATGAAACATTTGCATAAGTGTCCATCAGAGTTACAGCTCAGAAGTAGGAAACGGAATCTCCCCCAAAATACTGCCCAACCTGACTGGAGAGGGGTTTGGGCAACCAAAAGGCAGTCCAGCTGAAGACTGCAGGTGGACAGTTCAATAACTGGCAGAAATTCTAACTGTAATGAGGTCTAAATTAGGATCTAGGGCTGGACCTAGTTTTTGAAAAACTCTTTTAGGATATTTTCTGATTTATATTTGATTTTAAAAATAAATGTTTTGCTCATTGATACGTCTCAGTAAGATTCCTTTGCAAATGTAACTTCCTCCATAACCCCAGGCACACCAGAACCATCCTCACCCACAAACACACCGAGAACACCCTCACACACAGCACAGGGGAGCTGATCCTACTGCTTGTGTCCCTTGCCCATAAACCAAATCAAACTGATAGGTGAAGAGATAAAACATACAGCAAAGCTCACAGTGTCAACAGATGCTTGGTTTAAATCTGAGTTCCTAATTATAACTGGGTTTTAAAAAAGAGAACATAATTATTTTCTAAACACTTAGAATGTTTAAATCATGATAAAATGTTTGCAGATACAGCTGATTGTCCTGCTGGTGCATATGTAAGGTTGTTTTCAAATTCATCGATTGTGAAATTCAGTTGCACATTTTATAAGCTACTGATAGAAATGTGGTTTTGTGCGGGTGCATTACACTGAGGAACCTTACAAGACATTCTTGAGAATTTCACAGGGGAATCAAGGAGTGTGCAGTGTGCTCTGGTACATTGATGTGATTAAGGCTGTCTGCAGTAAGATCACAACCATATCAATTGTAATGGTGCTGAAATGTGACGATTACATTAAAATTATTTTTATTATAATGAAGATATCTCCAAAGATGACCTCAAAGTCAGTTTTGTTTCAGGTTGGAGACGTTCGTTGAAGGGCAAGTTGATAAAACCTGTCTGATTTAAAACTTTTTAAGCAGAAAAACACATTCTCTCAGCTTCTCAGATACACAGGCAAGCAATCAGAACCCCCACATGATGCTTGGACACACATTAATTGCCATATCCAACTCTGAGCATGGACATTTTCTACTGACTTAAATAGGTTTAAAGACTTAAATAATGTCTATTGACATTCCCATATGTGAAGCCAATCATCTATTTCTGAATTACTTTCAACAGAGAAAAGCAGGTTAGCTATCAGGAAAGCCTTTACAGAGCGAAAGAAGATCATTTAAAATTCAAGAATTTGTCGTATAATTTTCAACAAACCTTCCTTCTTGACATTTACCCAAACTGACATTAGTTTTGCACCAGCTGAAGTCCGACATTGGAATTGTCCAGCAAATTGACCAGAGTTGGTGTTCACCTCTAGGATACGCCCCCCAACCAGGGTTCGGTATTCCAAGGTCTTACTTTCCTCAACTGGGCTATCTCCAAAGAGCCACTGGACTGTATTTCTGTGACTGGGCAGCACCGGGCAACCTAGAAATCAACAGCAGTTTAGCAGGTTTTTCTCAGCACACTGCTAAACTTGTGAACAAGTATGGGGGTGTGTGTGTGTGTGTGATTCTACATGAAGGACATTACTGTTTTAAATAAAAACAAGAATATGCATAAATTCACTGAAGTCCAAGCTATGGCCCAAAATCCTGACTGCCCCTGGGGGGGTATGAGCTCTGTAAGCTGGTGTGTACTTCCCACACTTCTCCATAATTTCCCTTTCAGTAAGTTCTTACAAACTTAACTTCTGTATGAACAAAGTGGAAGGGGGGGGACAATGATTTAAATGGAATGAAGATTTCATCCCAGACTCTACAATATGCAAATAGGTCTGGAATTAAAGAATTCCCATCTGTTTGGGAAAGGAGTCATACACACATCAGGTGAAATTGCTGCATTTTCACTCCACAGGCCTGGGCAGGGATGGAAACAGAGGCATTTGCTTAAGTGGGAAAAAAGCACAAACATTCTAGAGCCCAGCTGAATCCCTCCCATTTCTTCAAGTGAAGCTAAAAGTGTCAGGGTGAGACACCTCACAATGTCTTAAGGGAAGCTATTTTTTGAAAAGGTGAATAAAAAACATGATTGTGTGTCTTAATCTAAGGTTTCCTCCCTGGAAACCGAGAGCTGACCCAGAGTTAAGAAATCCAGGGGCCACCAAACCTGGACTCTTGGGAACTGCACTCACTTTTTCCAGGGGGCCCCCTCCATTTGAATAAAATAAATAAATAAGATTCATGAAAAAGCAGAAAAGACAACACACCTATTCTTAGTGGATCTCCAGGCACCACACTGACATTTGTACCAATCCCAGATGCCATCAGGACACGCTTTCTTCTGCTTCCCTTCAATAACTGAGTGTTATTCTCTCCAAGTCTTCGTTCTGTGACACAATGCATAGGATCTCTTCTTAGCACGAATTAAATCATGATGCCAAAACCAATTTCATATCAAAATATCCAGCATGCTAGTTATGAAGCAGAAGGATAGTAGCAGTGTGGAATTCTTTAGGATCAGCTTCATTTATGCAGTTGAATTATCTGTCTAACAAATAAACTTCAGGTATGTGTACAGGGAAACAGAAATTATTTATGTTTATGCAAGTTTCTGCATTAATGAAATTTATTGAATTTATTAGAACAAAAGGCCTGTAACACTTAGTGTGAAAATAAGATTTACAGGATGTATTTCCTGTTTTTCATGACAATGTTATTTATTAGTTCACTGCATGCAGAAATATCAAGAAAAATAACTCCCTCAGTGGAATCCAGCCAATTCCTCTGTTCCATTAGACGGAATTATGACAAAGTGTTACAACAGAAAAAAGAAGAACATCTTTTAAAATCTCATTATGCACAGAGAAAGCATAATGAATGCAGAGTCAAATGCCCATCACTATAGCAACTCCTCCTTTTTATCATATGCTGGCAGAATAACTGCCAAAAATGTGGGCAATCTGTCAGTAACACACAGTTCTTACCACTTAGTCAACATTTCTGTTTTAATGAATGTACATAACATCTCCGACTCTCCCTCCAGAAGGGTTTAAATCTTTTTCTACATTCTAATTTCTCTGGGTCACTTTACATTGGCTCAACCCTTTTCCTCAGCGCGCAGTTCCTGTGCAAAGCCTCCTGCCTGCCTGTAAACACCAGGACAAAAGAAGTCTCCACAGAACCACGGTGAGGCCAGTTCCACGGGCAAAGGACTGGCTGCCTTGTCAGCCCTTAGGAACTTTTACTGGAAAGGCAGCAAAGACTTTGTGTCCTGCTGGACTGCCCCTGGTCAGGCAGCAAATGCTGCAGCCAAGCCAAAAAAGCTGATGGGATGTTTCAGACAACACTGAGCCAGTGCAATCTGCAAGTCCTGACAGCAGAAGTCCTCCCATTTCACTGCATTCTTGCACAGCCAGAAACTTGCAGAATTTGGCCCTCTCCTATCCACTCCAGATTTATCTGAACTAATGCCACATGACCAGGAATCGAAACAAAATTCAGACTCTTGTGAGTGATCTTCCAGTGACAACATTATAACAACATTCCTCTCTGGAGCATCCGAAGTTTTGATGTACTCCAGGAAAACCAGGAAGGGAGCTTCAGTCTACACACATCCTCACACACAGACTCCTGTTTTGTCTTTGGAACGTCCTCCCCGGCCAGCAGACCCAAACATGCACAACCTGCTGTGGGTGTGTGCCCAAGAAAGGGAACTTTGTGGCAGGACTGGTCACGGGGAGCTGTGCTGCACTTTGCACTGCAAGCTGGTGAGACAGCTCATCTCTAGAGCCAAAAGATCCATTGACTGTGGTGATTTGCAAGGCATGATTGTATTTACAGAATTACATCATTCATCTACTTACAACAGAGGTATTTACAGGGAGATTTTTTCTTAACATTTTCTATTCTGAAAGTTAGCAGCTCATAACCAGAATTTTTTCTTCTCCATGCCCCTACATTTTATTGGCCTCTTTAATTAAGAAAAACAAACACCAAACACCAAAACCAGCCTTTGCTTTCATTTTCCTGCATTTCCTTGAAGATCTTCTGAATCCTCAAACCTGCCCTGTTTCTCTAGTTAGAAGCACTGTAACATGACAGTGGGTTTAGCTCCTAACGTGTCAGCTGGTTTAAGGGCTGATTATTTGTTGCCTGAAAGCAAGAAGATGGAACAACCCTGAAGTCATGAGTCAAACCATCTGTACACAGACCCACATCACAGGAAACACAAAATAGAGAACAGATCCCAGGGAGTCAGATGCAATCAAAAATTTCAAATTTCTAATAAAGTGTTAAATATGCCTCCAACTATTCTACTGTCCAGCTTTGATTATGAAGAGGCAGACTGCTGTTATCAGTAAGGAATTCCCATTCAGCTCTTACCAGTTACGTGGAGAACAGATGCAGCCTCAGCTTTTCCGAGAGCATTAGCTGCTCTGCAAGTGTATGTTCCTGCATCTCCATAGGAAACATTCCTCAGAAATAAGGAGCCATTCAAAACCAAGAAAGAATTGATTTGGAAAAGGTCTTTCTTCTTCAACCATGTTACATTTGGTTTGGGAACACCTTTAGAATGAAAATAATTAAAACATTTAATGTGAGAGAGAAGCCATAGGGTTTATGTGGCTAACTGCTACTGCAGCATCCAAGAATCCCGAGTTCCTTTGTCATTCCACAGAGAGTGAGAACCGAAGTTACAACATCACAGGAAAACAAGCAGTTTTTACACTCACAAGAAAACCTCTCAGCTGTGAGCCCTATTAATAATTCAGCATCCCACTAAGAATAAAGGTTAAAGGTGAAATACTGCAAGCCCAGCTCAAAGACAGCTTCACTGACTGCTCCCAGTCCTACAAAAGCCATGTGGTCACTGCTGAAAGATGTGAGACCACTAAACCCAGTCAGGACCAGCCGATGTAAGGATCTGCACAGTACCTTTTCATTCAACCTGCCTCCCCCAAGGAAGGAAGGACAGAAGGGAGGAAGATGAAATTTTTTATCCAAAAAAAAAAGAAAAAATAAAAAAAAAATAAATCAGGGCAGCAATATTCCTCTTGAAGAAAAAGAATAGATTAGAAAATACAGGCAGCAAATTTATGTCAAAACACTTGCGACAACTTCTGCAAGTTGCAGAGGTGATTTGTACCTTGCAATGACAGAGTGTGAAGGGAAGGGAACAGAAAGAGATATTAATAATATAAGAGGGGCCCTCTTGTTAAGCAATCTCAGTTACTGTGGTACAGAAGCCAAAGGTCTATCATCATTCCTGCTATAGTGCTTGAACTCTGAGAGCCTCAGCTCTTGCAGATAACTTGTCATTTTAAATTTTAATCAACAAATTACTTTGAATGCTTATTTTTAATGAACCTATTTTTCCACTGGCACGCTACCAGTGGGAAAACTTCCACTGTTTCATTTTCCTCAAACACTTGCCTTTAAAAAGGCATTTTGCAAGCTGGCAAATCAGACAGCTCGTTGCCTGTGCTGTGGTTGAGCTGCTGCAGCAGGAATGCTCTTTCTAAGTTCCAGAATCCTGGGGAAGTCACTGGGTAAGCTGGCACACGTGGCACAGCGAGCAGCCACAGACGTGCACAAAGGTGCAGGGGTGGGGCAAGTCAGAGGTGAAAAAATCTTTCACCTGAACCCTTTTCCTCGCTAAATAAGTTGGTTAGTGCTCTCTGAAGGCTCCCCGACCAGGTTCTGCCACGGAAGCTGACCCGAGTGGAAGCTCCAGCCATGCTGAACGCTAATTCAGCCTCCTCTCCTCACAGATCGTTTTGCAGGATTACTTTACAGATGATGCCTTCATGATGTGGAACGGCCTTTAGGAACAACTTTAACGTTTCAATCACTGGCTTAGCACTTCCAATGCACACCTCAGGTTTTTCCTTTGCTGTAATAGGAACCAGACATGCTTTTTGGAACCTGCTACTTCGCTGAAGGAAAAAGCTCCCCCCGCCATTTTGTCCAGAAAGGCAGCGGAGAGAAACACTCTCTGTGTGATCACAGATTTTATTCTGGACAATTTAGCAGCTGTTCCGTGCTTTTAAACTCATGTAGAATTGTGTTTTACTGGGTAAAGCTGCATACAACGAGATCTGCAGAGTGCACAGGGGTCCAAACACCAGGCTGTTTTTCAAGTTTCTAGAAGAAGCTTTATGCCACTTTGAAAAACCCTTCTGGAATTAGGATGAGGTCTTGTTTTAAGGGTCTTTTTTCCATTTTACCCGGATTTCTGGCTAATGTGTATCATTCTCAGACATATTTTTCCTTTACAGTGTACTTTCCACAGCCATTCAGGCATATATACTTACTCTGCAGATGGGTGAGGAGGTGGTGTGAGGGTCTGAGCTGTTTTACTCTAAGGCCTAGAGGTTTGCAGCCAGACAACCCTCACTGGCACCAAAACCCAGCAGGCCAACCAGTGCCAAAAAGAAGCCAGAAGCAGCACAGCTGAGATGGGACTGAAGTAAAAAGCTTTAAAGTCAAATTCCACAAAACCGTTTGGAATGGTTCAAATTTAAACTTTTAACCTGAGCCTCTATCAAACATCAGCCCAACATCACCTCGTGATAGTCCTCCCTCTGCTCTCATGACAGCATTTAGAAACGTAGCTCATTCCCAGGATTTAACTAAAGTCAAATATTTTTTTTCCAAAAGGTTTATATCCTAGAGCTATCCCAGAAAAATTGCCCTGTCTCTGGTCTTCTACGTGTGTCTCATTCAGAGACACGCAGAGCCTTTTAAAACGTGAACTGGAGTTCAGTTTGCAGAAGACATCTGCAAAATAGCTTTGCCACTCATTTTAAGTTCAAAACTGGGTATCTGTCACACACCTTAAACTCAAGTTATAGCAAATGATTCCTCTTTCTTCCTCCAAAGAGCTGTATTTGTTTCTCTTTGGGGGAAACAAGCGAGTCATACCACACACACAAGTAAATCAGACCATTACTCAAGTGAATAATGCAAGCACGCAAACATAAATTGTAGGTCTGAGGAGAAGTGCAGACAGAGCCCTGCACCAGAGGCCAGCAGCCAGTCCAGCTCTCATGCACCAGGAATCCACCCAAGCCATCTTACGGGTGCTGGCACTTACAGATAAAGAGCATGTCCATGGAAATCCACAGAAAACAATCATTTAAATAGGTGTTAAAACCACCAGCAATGCTTTACACACAGGCACCACGCAGCGCTGTTCTCCAGCAGCTGATGTTACAGGGATACCCTCAGGGTGCACACATGAAGGCAGTCTTTGAGCTGAAAAGAGCAGTGGGAATAATCACAACACTCCTGCACTGTGTTTTACTCCAAACTACAGAGAGGTAGGATTTTTATCCAGGAGGTTAAGAATTGTTACGTGACCTGTGTGCTGAGCCCCTCTGAGCCGGCCTCCTCACGATCATTGTGAAGACCCTTCAAGATTTTCATGGTTCCATTTCTTTCCCCAACCTTTGTATTACATGGATACCAACTCTCTGTCTGAGAGCGAGACTGGGAAATGTGGGACTGTGTGCTGAAGAACAACAGGTATTTGTAAGCAAGCTCCTTCTCTGACCTTTTCACAGGCTTTTGGTTAGAAAGCCATTAAGAGTGTCAAGGCAAATGCTCAGACTGAGTCCTAAGCTAAGGAAAAAAGGAAGATTGCTTTGGAGAAGAGTTCAGGGACCTCTTACAGACTGGAATAGAGCATGAAGGGAGGAGAAGGGAGAAGAACTCTGCACACTCTGCAGCCAGGACACAGCTCCATGCTAGAAATCAGGAGCCTCTAACCCTGCCTTTCAGGGGAACCCAAAACTGGAGGGCAAAAATGTGATCTAAAGCCATCATACCTCCTAACAGACACCCTAGAAACAGATTAAAGGAATAAAGCTGAAGAAAAAGCCCTATAATCCAGCTCCTTCACATTTTTGGGCAAAGCAGCACATGCATTTCAAGCTCTTCTGGACAGCTGCACTTTATCTGTATGTTCATATGGCCAGTGAAAAATCCTTTTCTGCTCTAAGTCTCGTGAGAGACAGAGTTCTTGTTTATATTTTCATTTTTGGAATTCCTATCAGGAGTAACTCTTACTGTTAGAGGACACTTAGAAAAACTATTTGTAGGTGTGCATTTACCTTTTTTTGCTTAAGGGCACCTTGCATAAAACTCCATCTCACAACCCCTCACAACCCCAGCACGCAGTCAGCATTAGCACATTTCAGGTGAAAAAGCTTCCATCGTGCAGGCTTTCAGTGCTTTAGAAATCAGACTCCATATTCACTGCTCCCAAGATAAGATTTCCCTTCCCTGTGGTATGCAGCACCGCACACGGAGCTGAGTCTCATCTAGGAGCTCCTGGGAGAGAGCAGGCAAAGCACACGATTCCCACATTCCTCTTGTGACAAGGCTCTTGCAGTTGCACCAATTTTCCTACACACGAACTGCAGGACAGGGCTCAAGCATGCCATCAAAACCAAGAAAAAGCTCTTTTTTTTTTTTTCTTAGGCAAGTATTTAAGGCCTAAGACCTCTGGTTTACCCTTTAGAACTCATGTAAATAAAAACCTAAGGATTTTAAGCAGTTTTCTTATCCAAGCAGAAACGAAACTAAGCAAAAATAAGCCACAGCCAAGTTGTTGCTTTCTTTTTTTTTTTCCCTTCCCTTGAAGGAGCTGAAATTACTCTTAAGCTTTGGGACATATTTGTAGGACTTCATGGAGGATTTTGTCCTGTGCACGAGGTTGAATTTTACTGCTGATGCTTGACTCTCACTTAAAGGTTGTTTTACACAGGGACTGGAAATGAGCACAAGAAACTTCCACACTGCCTACAAGAGCCTTTTTTCATTACGGAATTGTAGCAAGAAGATTTTCAAGCTGGTTTGATCCCCAGACAGTATGAAAAGGGGAAGGAGGAAGAGGGAAGAGACGGCCTGTAGCCACCTTTGTTTCCTTCCTACCCCATCTCCAAGCAGATGCAGCTGAAGATGAGCCCAAAGGTATCAACCCCCCCGAACTGCCAAAGGTTCGGAATCCCCGAGTGCTGTAAAGATCCCAGGGATTCAAATGGGAGACCTATCACTGGATCCAGACAGAATCAAACAATTATATCCTACAGCTCCAAGTCAGGAAATCACTTAGGCACGAGACTAAATCCATCCCTATCAGGGAATGGAATTAAACACGTACTTAAAATTCAGGATGGCTGTGATTGTCCTTCATGAACAAAGATGCATTCCTAAACTCAGGCCTTCTTAATCTTAGAAAAACCTTGAAAATGCAAATCTTACTCTTGCAATGGATCTAAATCCTCTTAAAAAGTTCTACTATAGACCTAAGTGGCTATAAAACTTTAAAATTAGTTTAATCTATTTTTCTGACCTCAAACACAGGTTATTTTCCACTAGCACTGGAGCAGTTCTATGATACTCAATGTTCCATGAAAAAAGTCATTTTCCACCATGAGTGGCCCTGGGACAGCAAATGTTGTGGAAAAAAACTCTAGCTCCGGATGGGACTGCAAAACACGTGTTTCAAAAAAGAGAAAAGAAGGAATCTGCACTATAGGGTGCCCTTAAAATATTCAGTGTTCAAAAACAAATTTCCTCCAACCTTGAAAGCCCTGTGAAATATTACACACCATAAAAACCTTGGCCTACTAACTACTTGCTCTAAAACATTGGATATGTCTTCAGAAATTTTTCCCCCAGCTATGTAGAATCTCATAAAGTATTCTGAATTTCCCATTCAAGAGCAAGGCAGAACTGCGCTGGCACAAAGCACACTTTGCTGCACTTCACTGGAAGTTTACCTTATGGCAGAGGCTGCATTTGCACGTCAGCTTTCAGAGGAAAACAATTCTGGGACAGCTGTATGTACACCATGAACATCCTCTGATTATTGTTTACCCTGCACCCACTAACACCTCCAGTGCACTGAGCGTAACCTGCAAAGCAATTGCTTCCACTGGTGCACCTCCCTATTTCCTCCAGCAGAATTCTCAAACTGCCTTTATACTCACCTGGATTATGCTTGGGCAATCAACTTCTAGTGAACCCTAAAAAGCCTAAACCTGCTGTTGCTGAAATTACCAGTATGAATCTTGCCAGCTTCACCAGGAACAACAGCCCTGAGGAGAGCACCAGCGTGAGATGTTTTGGCACTCGGCGTGATCCCCCCACCTGCCCTCTGACACCGCCCCTTCCCTCGCAGTCTTTCAAAGCTGTACCCCTCCTGCTTCCCACCAGCCATGCAGCAGCCCCTCTTCCTAGGTGGTAGCAGCATCTGGCAGGATTTAGGTAGTCTTGCCAACATCTGGCGACCTCCTTAGAGGGGTTCCCAAAGCAAGACCCCTTCCCACCCCACTCTTGCTACGGCTCTGTCGGGTTCTGTTCGCCTCTCTGGCTGTCAAAGAGGACTTAATCTATTTTCCAGCTGCAGAAGTTTAAGGCTAATATTTTTCAAAATCAGGCATTTAAAACAAGGCAACTCTGTTTATCAGCTAACGACTGCTAGGCTGCATTCTGCAGTTGACCCCCAACAAACACACCAAACAGGTGTGCGTTAGGGCACTTCCACAGTTCAGCACTGCCAGCAGAGACTGGTTTGCCCAACTTACACTTTCACTTTACTGAATAGCCATGCTGCATCACCAAGGACCCAGACATTTATAATCATAAAGTACACGCACACGCAGGGTCTTGAAAAATGCAATTTTATCAGAAATCAAAGCACTGTTCAAGAATTGCTGTCTTTAGTTAGACCTGAAGTCCACTTAACTCTGCACTTTGTGTCCAACAATGGGCACCTGGGGAAGTGTAGGCAGAGTACAAAAATAATGGCACTTGTTGAATAACCCTTCCTCAGCATACCTTCCTACCTTCCAGGACCAGAAGCAGCCTTTACATCATGCCTGTTTCCTCTGCTGCTCTTCTCTCTACCTCTTCTAACTCTACTATATCATTTTTGAGATGAGCTGAGCAAGTTGCAAACAGGATTCACCACAGCTTTGAAGAATGGCCGGTTTATATTTTTTATTATTTTGTCTATTCTCTGCCGTTAGTTTTGAGCTGGACAGCACCCAGCAGGCGTGCTGGTGTTCCATGGAACTGAGCACCGTGACTGCACAGACCTTCCTCCGAGGGGCAGTCCTGCAGGGACAGCCACGTGCATTTGTCTTTAAGGTTATTTGTCCTATATGTACAATTAATCTGCAAATACCAGCTTGGAACGTCATTTGAGCTCATCTAGCTTTTAAATGTTACTTGTGAGATCCTGCTGCAACTCTTCGCAGGGAGTTTTAGACACATTAGCCTTTATAAATCTTCATTCTTCACAGTTTTAGTCAGCTGACTGATCACATTCCTTTCAAGGACTTTTATAAAAATGCTGAGCATCACAAATCCCAGAACACCCTTTGGGGCACCCTACTCTCCCTTCACTGTAAATTTAACCACTTGTTCCTCTCAGTCATTCAAGCAGGTGCTAACCAGTGAGGTAACCTATTCCTTTGCATAATTAGAATTTGTTAAACTCTGCCTAGGCAACTTCTCAACAGCTTTTTGAAAGCTGAACTAGAAAGTATTTGAAGTTTTGCCTTCCTCTAACACAATCCCTTCCTGAATTAGGAATTTAAAGGAAATTTCTTTTCAAATTAGCAATGCTGTGAGAGAAAAAGAAATCAGTGCTGTAAACAGTTTCAATTTATGGATTTCCTCCCCCTCCTTGAGGCTCTATCTACACCAGAAAGGAGTGGAGGGCCTCAGGAATGTGTTTTTATAGAGACCTAGTAGGTACCAATGTCCCAAAAGACACCCAGTGTGTGTTTGGATGAGGGTTGCTTTGGACTACGTGGTCACTCTTGCCTGGACCCTCGGACAGACTGCCCATTAGTATTGGCAAAGTACCAGGTACAGCCCCCAGGGCACCCTTCAGCTTGGTTACATCCAAAGGGATTCAGTTTTCAGGTCCCCAGACTCTTACAAGACACAAAGCAAAGCACAGTTAAGCTTTTGAACATCTTTCAGCCCTTCCTGCTTAAGCTTGATCCAAATAAAAACTGCAATGAAGGTACACTTACTGTAAAAAGTGTAAGAGCAACAGATTTTCCTTCTATTATACTAATTATAAATACTGTCATTCCTTCCTCATAAAATAAATCTGTACTTACTCCTTTAAACTTTTGAAATCTATTATTAATATCCTTTAGAACACAGAAGAGCCAAAATCCTGTGTATTAAACTTCTGTATTTGTTCACTGATGTCTTCTAAAGGGGTTAAGCATGGAAGACAAAGAACAGCATCACAGTTACATTTGGAATAGCATGGGTAAATGAAGCAACAGATGGAAAATCAAAATCTTGATTTTTCTGGACCTGTTTCAAGGTTTCCAACAGCAAGTACTTGGTCCACCTTTGTGAAACTTCCGTGCACAAAGATACAACGGGCTTTGTGTCTTTCTCACCATTTTTTATCAGTGTGTTATTATTAGAGAGCCAAAATGTATTCACAGGAATGCAGAATTTGGATGAAGGTGCAGATTCTGCTCTTCGAGGCCTGTGTGCCAAGACATTTCAGAGCTGCAAAGAGACGTGTAAACAACCTCAGCAGCTCAGTGTGTCTCACTTCCCTGCTCTCACCAGCAAGGGGCAGACAACGCACATTTTATTCCTATTTCCACTTTTCCCTCTATTTAACTTCAGCTTAGAACTTTCAAAGTTTTTACAGTAAATGGAGTCTGACAGTTTTAGTTTATTTTAGCAATAATCACAAGACGGTTTTTTTCTGCAAATACAATAAATGTTATCCAAGAGCAACTTGGAGCAATCGGTATTGATATTTATACCACGTGCGTTGATTGAAAAGCTCTTGGCTGTAAGAATGGAATATGAATCTATCCAGAATGCATGAATATCTTCTAACGTATGCTCGCGTGGGAGCTATAAAAGTGAGTTTATTATAATTAGTCGAAAAATAGTCTTGTCATGAACTAAAAAGAGAAAAGAGATACCACCAGTTTGAGCAGTTCCGCTAACTTCTCTTAATCTGTTCTTTGATGCTCTTCTGTTTATTAGGACACACTGAGCTTCAGCAATTCAAAGACTTTTTTCATTCTCAGTATGATTTTTGGAGTGTGAGAGAAAGGCTTTCAAAAGGATTTCAAAAGAACCAAACCAGTAACGATGAAAAAGAAAAAAACTGGTACCCAAAAGGCCAGCGCTACACAGAATATTAAACTTTACATCTTCAGTAGGTCAATTTCTTCGCAGAAGAAACTATGGTTAGAACAACTCTAAAAACGTCTTGTAGGTTATTCATTCTACAGAAAAAAACCCCAAACCCTCAGAGGTCACTGCAGCCAAGAAATTTAAAAGTAATTTAAGAATTCTGCTACTGACATGGCACTAGTACCCTTCACGCACATGGACACTTCATCCATTAGATGATTCTTCTTGTGGGGGATCTCTTTTGTGGGCTAGCAGGAGTCCCAAAGGCCAGATGTGACACCAGTGAGAAACCTGCATGAGCAATGTCTGTGCAGAAGGATCCTGAATAAGCTCCTGGCAGAACATGGAGAACGCAAAGACTCATCCAGGGATGCTTCATGCAGCAAAACCCACAGGGCAAACACATCCTCTGCTGAGCAGTCAGGAGGAAGGGCAGTGAGGAAGAGGTGCTGCAGATCCAGCCAAGGCCTCCCTGACTCTACAAGAGGGGCCCTCTTATCATTACTTTTGCAGGTCTGATCATTCACATCACGTTTTATCAGCATTCACAATGAAGTTCTCATCCTCCTACCCTGCAAATGGACAGTTCTTGGGTCCCACCCACCAGACAAACGTATCAGCATAAGGTGCTATTAAATTCAATCTTCTGAAGTCAGTGGTTTATTACTTTCCATTAAGGAAAGGAGAACAGGAAAGCTCTGCTTACATCATCGCAAAAGTTTTTCTGTTTCTAGACTTAGTGACATTTTAAGACATGCAAGCTCTATTTTATTCACAAACAGTAATACTTACTTCCTTGGCAATGACAGGAAATAAAGCAATTAGATAAATCATTTTCTAAGTCAACACTGGTGTCTCAGCATAACTAAAGTTTGGCTCACCAATATATACAATTCCAAAGCATTTGGAAATCCACAGTCCCATGTGAAAATATTAATTTATATTTAAATGGCTAACTGCTTACCCATCCTAACAATATTAATATTAACAGTGTGACATGAACTCTCTGCTGAATTTGAGATGTAGGTCAGTTATACAAGGAGTTGCCAAACTATAGCTGGAAAATATTACTTCATCAAAGAATTAGCCTTGGTACAACGGTGAATAGCAGAGCCACATGTCCTAATATATGTCAGCCTGGCGCCACTATTGTATGCAGAGCTATTTGCATATATATATTTCTATCACTACCCTGGTTCAGTATCAACACCCTCTGATATGCATTTCCCAGCACATAAATGTGAGCAGCAAACTGGCTGCTCTGAGGTCGCTCTTTGCACTCACTTGCGAGGTTCGTGGTTATTTGCACTTTCACACATCATCTTCACAAAAGGCTGAGCTCAGCTTATGAAATGTTTGACAGAATATTGCTGCTGTGACTGAAATCTTACACTTTAAACTCCATAGAAAGCAATGGTAAGATTAAAAAGAAAACATCTACCATTCCAGCAAAGGGCTAGAAAATAAAATGAAGCAGTGAACTGCTTAATGCATGTTAATTCTGATTAACATTATTCCTCCTCCACAGATGTTGAGCTAGAAAATATCTGTATTCTCTCATAGCTCGGCACTTTTCTTTGTTTCCTCCCTGCAGCTGCAGACTGATGAATCTAAAAGGTGAGTTTACTTCACCATCAGGTTTAAAGTTCTATTAAGCTACGGCTGGAGATTTCATTCTCAGTTTTAACAATCGTCTGGACAGATGTGCATCTCCAGCAGGGATAAGGAAAGTTCTTTGATGAGCAAGTCAGCTGGCCATGCTTGCTATTGCAGCTAGAACCCCACACTCTGGTGGGCTTTAAGCTCTGCAGAGGAGCCCTAGACCACTTTTTGGAAAGAGAACCCATTTAAAGGAAACTCTGAACATATAGATGTGTATGTAAATTGAAGCGACAGGCAGAAAATAAATAGGACTGGTGTGAGTGACATGTCTAATAAAAAAAGACTAATGATCAATGATTTTCTGCCTTCACTGGTAATTTATTTCAAGATATAAGGTAAATTTCTGATTCCAACACTACAAGCAACATCAGTGCAGTTCTTACTTACCTTTCACTGGACATTCAATCATAATATTTGCTCCAATTCTTGCCACGATTGTACCTCCAACAACTGCCGAGAAACTGCTGGCTTCCAGATTTGTCATGTTTAACACAGAGGACAAGATGACAGGCATCTCTTTGAAATTAAAGGGATAGTAAGTTTTAAAAGCTTTATTTAACTTTTAAACATAGATCCCACATTTAAATTCACCATGTTTGGAACAGAGTCCGGTCTGCAAAGCAGCAGCCAGAAAAGACGGGTGGGACAGATACAGGCGGACTGAGTTCACACCTGTTATGGTTTTCAGAGCAACAAGACCATCTTGCTGCTGCCTATTAAATCAGGCAGAGTTTCATGGGTTGCCAGTGAAAGAAACTATTTCACACTGCAGTGGGCATGGGGGTTTATATCCATGTATTTATACACATATATTTGTGTATGGGTACGTGTGTGTGTATCAAAGCCCAGTTCTGTGCAACGCCACAGTTTTACCTGCACGCAGTAGCAGTGATGTTTCCATATCAAATCCTGAGTCATTCACAACCAGGCATCCATAGGTACCAAGTTCCTTTTGAGCAGGATTCCGAATCTGCACTTTCCCAGCGGAGTCCAGGATCACCCTGCACAATAACCAAGGGAATACAAGGGTTACCACCCTGGGACAAGCCCAGCTGAATCCCCTTGCAAGAGGTACAGACACAGCAGCAAAACTCCTTTTTAGGAGTTGGCAGTTCCAGAGCAGTAGAGGCAGTCACAGCTCTGCCTCCTCTCTGGTGACAGAAGGGGAGTGCTCAGGGATACACACAGGGAGGATTGTTCAGCTCTCCTCCTTCTCCTGCAGAGCTGTGTCCTACTTGCAGCCCTTTGAAGGACAGTGCATTTGCTACCACAAACCAGGATCCCCTGGGAACGACAGTGTGAATAAATCAGAATACCACAATTAAAAGTATTAGACTTGGCAAGAAATCGATCTCTCCAGAGCGAGCTTGGTTTTCAGCAGGATTGGGGAATTCACAAATCTATGGCCTGATCTGACTTTCAAATTACTATGGGGTTGGGGCTTTTTGTTTTTTTAAATATCATCATTGAAGTTAAAATCTTCCACCAAAATCTCACAGGTGTCTTGAATACCTTGCCTGCCCTCTGAGGGGCAAGGTATTAGAGACAGCATCACAGGCTGGGGAAGAGGCTGAAAATAACTTTTCTCCCTCGTTACCTTTCTCAGCACTAAGTTACAGGACTTGCCATGCACATCCCAAGAACCTGCAGCCGGTGTTTTCCCACACTGAGCACACTTACACCACAGATTAACGAAAAATTATGTTAAAAATACTCGTGTCTCAAAACAAGCCACCTCGTTCATGGCTCAAGTACATCCTTCTTTACTACCCTGACAGATAAAGAGCCATTGACCTCCTCATGCTCTTTTTCAGATGCAATGCTATTAACATCACTGGCTTTTCGGTCCACACACATCCATGTGGATTTGTTTATAAGAAACCTTACTGGGAAAAAAAATCTGGAAATAAACCTACTTTGCTAATATATGCCTTAAGTGCAAGAATATCAGTCTGGGCTAAAATTAGGAAGCAAACATACTTGTGAATAAACAAAACACCATCATGTCCAAAGAAATCAAAGTATCACTTGCTACAAATTAATGGAAAATTATGCGCATTTCACAAAATAAACATAACTGGTGGGAGTTACATGGTTCCAAAAACATTTGCACTTTTAAAAATGGCTTAGTTTTGGTGTCTTTGCTTTAATTGATAGCCCTGCAGAAGTATATTTTTCTTGGCAGTGCATTTAATCAGTTAAATATGTTGAGAAATATCCAAAAGCGCCTTTATCATTTCAGAACCGGTTTCTTCATTACTCAAGAGCTAGCTGTAATTCCAAGAGGCTCACACACAAAGTTAATGTTAATATTACCAGGTGAGCTTCTAATTTATCAGCACTGAAGTAGAAGTATTTGCTCAGTCTTGAGCAAATATCTGATTGTAACAAATTCTTGCTGCACTCGTTTGTCAGCTCTCAAATGTGATGGTAATACAAGTTCTTTATTATTTTGAATTTCTCTGTCCTCAACAGAAATATTGTAAAGTACTGAATAAAATCCATAAAAGCTCGGGTTTTTTTCTTTTTCAGTTGAAGTTATGCAGCTCCAGCTATACCCAAACAGTGTGTTGAAGAATGGTGGGGGTACCAGCAATATCTTCCCTTCTTAAAATAAGAGCTAAGACTTTGTTTCATCTATACCATGGCAGATGTTTTTAATGTGTTCCCAGGGTATTTAGTATCTGAATTAATCCAATAGCCTCTCTAATTTGAGGGTAAATCTGCTCTTTTTCTGACACAGCTGAAATGATTAAGGCAGATCAAAAAATACAAGCCAGGCATTCCAAAACACTTCACCTTGTAAAAACAGTCAATCCTCCTATGTAGTATCCTGGAAATGGACAAACACTTGGACATCAGTAAAGCCAAACAATGTGACAGACACTTGAAAGAATAAAATAAATTGCTTAACTAAAACGATGGAAGGCCCAGTGGCCATGCTTATCTCATTTTTACAACATTATGTTCTAATATTGCACAGCAGGGTGGATTTTTTCCGTCGATAGCGACATAATAAGTCATTCAAAAGTGAAAGAGAAGCTATTTACTTACTTCTCAGAGGCTTTTAATGTCTCGCCATCTTTTGTCCAAGTATATTTCACTTCACTAATACCAGCTGTTTCACACAGTAGATTGACAGCATGAGTATTCTTGGTCAGAAAAACTGTATTTCCAATTCGTACAGTTACTGTTTTGTTGAAGGAAACTTGAGGAATTTCCTTTTGCCTCATAATAACTGGAACCTTCTGGTCAAACATTAACTTATCGACCGTTTTTGTGCTGAAACGTTCAGACTCGTTTGGCGATTTGCCTGCGAGCTTTGAGGCAACTTTCTCATCCTGGGCCCCCTTCCATTTTTCAGTAGTTGGTGGCGGAGGCCTGGATAACTCAGCAATCAACTGGTAAATGACCTGGGACGCCAAGTCATCACTGACTTCTCCAGTTTCAATGAGCTGACTCATGTTCCTCATGAGCTCCTCGAACTGCACCGTGTCCATGCTGTAGGCGCCTTGGAGAACCGCGGCCTCCAGGCGTTTGTTCCTGAACTCACGGGAGCCGAAGTCTTCTGCTGAGTTGCTCCCAAAGCTTTCGAGGTTTCTCAGGAGCGGCTGATCATTCACATGCCTCTCGCCCAGGTAGAGCTCGTTCTTCTTGCTCCACATTTGCCACATTTTGCTCATCTTGTGCCACTTGGCCCCGAAGCTGTTGGCCTCGTTGCGGTCCGGGTCGCTGACGGCGCTGGGCTGCTCTCGGAGGGGCGGGGGCTCGATGAGCCTGTTGTCGGTCCCGATGAGTTTGAGCACGAAGGTTTCGTGCGCGGAGCCCGCGACGCAGCGGTACGCGCCGATGTCCGCAGCTTCCAGACAGTGGATTTTCAGCGAGCCCGACTTGGTGATGCCAAGCCTTTTGGAGGTCTGTAGGCGCTGTCCGTCTTTCTCCCAGCGGATCAGGGACTTCTGGAACCTTCGCACGGGGCACTTAATTACCACAGAGGTTTTTGGGAGTAAGTAGGCTCGGCTTCCTATGGTAAAATTAATGCGCTTCTCTGGCCTGGTCTGGATATAGACTCGGTGAATGCTGACAATCTGAGGTCCATGGGCAGAAAACTTGGCTGGAAGCTTGGGCTTGATCTCTGCGAGAAAACAAAGTGTTGAAAAGCATCTAGTCATTGGCAGTCATGCTTACAAAATCTGCTTTTCACAGAATGCTTGAAAGAGCTTTTCCTGACTTTGTTCGAGTCAGACTGCAACACACACACACAGAGCTTTTATCTGAGTCACAAAAATGCAGAAATATGAACAACATGAAACCATAACATTCCCTTGCCTCAGCCAAGAATTCTATTGCTTCTTCCCCAAATCTCCTAGCAATAAAAGGATAGAGGCAACATATACCTACGTGAAGGACATAGATGGTGCACACATATATGAAAGTACATATACATGTATTATATATTACTCCATATATATGTTCCTATTATGGTTGTATTTCCTACTGCTGCCTCAGAAAGGCTAGGCATGATGGAAATGAAAAAACCGAATTAAAAAAATGTGAACACATTATCACTTTCCCCACATTTGAGCCCTGTTGAGTGCAGAACGACCTAAATAAAACAAAATCTATCCAAAAAGTAAGGTTCCCCTTGACTCTTATTTAAAATGTTGGCTGCCTGTGCTGGTTGCCTGAGTCAAGCCAAACTGATAGCAACGCAGGAGGTGAAAGAAGCAGTCAGTGAAGACACAGTACATGCAACAGGCAAAGCCACCCTGTAATCTTAGGCTGAGGGTAATTTATTAGGGTTGAAAGACGAGTTGCTGACAGCGTTGTGCCAAGAAAAGTGGGGAGGGAAGGGAGGAAAGAGAGAAACAAGGCATAATTTTGAGAGGCTGAATATAGTGATCAGATGAACTGACAAAAGCAGGCAACAACAGCATAAAGGTTCGTGCAGGCTGGGTATGGAGACACCAGGTATGGTGAGGCTCCTCCTGCACCCAACTGCAGGCACCTGGATGCTGGAAGGTTTCTGGGGAGCTGCGTGGATGAACCCCACCACAGGCAGGTCTTCCCCAGCAGAGCTGGGGAGGCACAGGGGGGACTGCAGTGTTTTGGATGCCACTGTGCTGACTCACTGCTGGCTGGCACGGTGCCCCCGCTTTGAGCAGCAGAACTAATCTGGCTGAGAGCAGCGGGCCAGGAGGAACAAAGCCCTGCAGGAGCAGGGGCACGCAGCCCCAAGCCCTGCCATGCCAGGTTGGATTGGGCACATGGGAAGAGTCGGGGAATAATGACGTTGGCGCTAGAGAACAGCCCAGCTGTGTTTGGTGTGTTTTGGTACGTGACAGAGAGAAAACTCAGAGCCTGCAGAACGAGCTGAGGAGCCAGGAAATGGACACACAGATGACAACACTTCTCAGCGTGTCTGAATCTGAAATCTGTGCTGCTTTTCCACTTGGGAGGTACTTAAATAAAAAGACAGCGACACTGATGGCACACAAATGATACCCGGAAAGCTGCATATACATGTGCTCCAAATATGCTGTGAAGAAATAGGTGAAAAGCGAAATGCTTCAAGCATTCAATAAGTGTGTACACTACAGGAACTACACCCTGGAGTGCGTTCTTATGCTTATAAAACAAAATGGTTATTTTCAATGTTTTGGGTAATGAGTTCAGACCTGTGGGGATATCATGGTTTCATAATTACGCAGCTTTTAAATCGGGATTCGTTATCCAGATACAAGGTTCCCTCAACCTTTTCACATGGTACAACAATTGAATTGTTTTAGGCACTCAGTTCACTAAAATTATTAAAGTAGCGTCCTGTTTTTAATAAGTTATTGGGCCCCAAATATTTATTTTCGGGGAAGCGTTCCAGCGTTAAATCTTCCATTTCCAAAATCCAACTTACAGACACAGTAAGTGTAACTTTAAACACACAAATTAAAATACTTCAGGCTGTGGTCTGTTTACACTAGTTATTCCAACTTAGAATCAAACCCAGTGCATACTTATAAATATGTTAACAAGTCTCATCCATTTCATTTCTTTAAAAAGGACAGACCACTAACTCTCGTTAGCAGTTCAACACTAAAGGGTGTGTGTGTTTTTACTGGTGACTGGTGAGCAAGGCTGAGAGTGAAACAAAGTTCAGAGCTGTGGATGGCAGGCCATATAAATATATAAGGTCATATGAATTTATGAGGCCACGTAAGTACGCATTCTCTAGATCCTTGGTGTCATTCAGTCTTGCAGCTGCTGAGGTAATGGACTGTTTGGGTGAGTAAAGGTAAAACTTAAGGAATATATGCTGGAGCCATTAAACCTCATTATCACCTGATACAAATCCACCTGCGTCTGTGACCTGTGATGGTCCTGAACAGCTTCAGCTGGGTTTCAGATCCCGGTGACCTCAGGGCTAGCCTGGTGCTATTTCCTATTTCTCAGAGCCCAGAGTCAGGAACGTTTCTACTTAATAAGCACTACTAAGTCAGAAAACAGCTACGATTACCAGTCTCAGGGCAAAAGATTAAGCCTAAAATGACTCAGCACTGTCATGAGACAGGAAAAAAGGCACTCATGTGAGCCACGGAAGCATCACCTTGAGGAGGGCCATTTAGAAACTGTTCTCCAAGGCAAGAACCCCCTACAGCACTCACACCTCACACCACGCTGCTCCTCTCCCATCCACATCACTCCTCGTCCTACAGCCACACTCCGTTCCTACCTTCCACTCACTCCCCCTTCAAGGCAGCCTGAACCCACGGCTGCAGGAGCAGGAGATGCCTCCTGCATGTTCCCAGGAATCCAAAGCCTGAAGCTGGCCCAGCCCTGGCTCCTTCTGCAAGACCCAAGCAGGAACTACAGGTACGGAGCAGCCTCGCAGCTCCCGCTGCCCTCCTGCTGCACCGCGGGAGAACCACCAGGCAGATCCGAGCTGCAGAGGCTTCCCTGCTCCACAGGGTCGTGGAAATGGAGGGAGAGGCCAGAGATTCTCTTTATGACTTTGATCTGCACCCCTTCTGGCCAAAGGTGCTCCCTCTGCAGCCCCGTGTGCTGCTCTCCAGGCACTGTGCTGGAAGCTGACGTGCTAACATTAATATCAGCCTGAGCTAAGCAATTTGCAAACCAGCCCCACTGCCATTCAACTATCCACAATTAATTAAATTCAGATAGATATGCAGCTCAAAATATTTTATTAAACCTTATGCCAAGGACATTCCTGGAAGTCCACAGGGCTTTATTTAAGTGGAGTTTTGAACCTCAGGATTTTGGCATGTTAATCTGAAATGCAGGCCAGGAAAAGAAGTTTCATATTATGTATGAATCAGTAATTATTCTATTTCTTATTTTGTTTTGTGAATAATTTTTAAAGCAAAGCTTCAAAATGTATAAAGTAGCTATTTCTTCACAACACTACGAGTTGAGTCAAAACATGTCTATCTGTGACCTGTGATCAAAACCAGACCATTGATAAAGGCTTTTTGTTTTCCCCCAGCTCAAAACTAAAAGCTCTTTTTTTCTTTCTCCTTTCTTCCCAGCACCCTGCTCCCCAACCTGCAAACCAATATTCTGCTTTATAAAGGCAGGGGAGCACAGGTTCAGACGTAAGGAACCTGCAATTAGAACTGCCTATTCTAAATTAGCATATGCAATTTAACATACTCTGTGTATCAGAGAGGTTTCCCATCAGTGTTAAACACACAATTAGTACAACTACCATCAGTATCAAAGCCCAATTGTGCCTAAATTATACAATTTCTACAGAAAATAATACATTTCTACAGACAGTAATAAAATATCAGATTTTTTCGGAGAGTGTCTGTAGGGTCACCACTCCCTGTACAGCTAATGAGGCCAGGATTCTAATTTTTACAAGGAAAGATAGAAATTATACCTAAAATTATCTCTGGCACAGAGTTTCAGGTTTTGAATTCCACCATGTTCAGCAAAATGTCCAGGGTAATACAAATGTACAATGAAAAGACAAGGCAGCAGAACTGGATTGTTATCTTTTCTAATGTCCTTTGTAGTTTATGGTAAATTTATGAATTTTTCTTTTCTTGTTCCCAGTTGGAATAGTGTAAATGATAAAGGAAAAACCAGATCAAATTGTGCATAAGAATGAGGGTGACAGGTATGTACAATAATACATTCAAAAACTACTTCTTGAGATCATAACCTTTGCTTCTGAGTGGCAGAAATAAAAATAACAACGATCCTGTTATTAGTGGTGTAGTAACTGTGACACTCAGCTTGTGCCAAGTTACGTTGTGATGGCATAGGGAGATGAGTGGATTAATGTGTACACAGATTTCTCTTTATAAATAGATCATTCCAAATCAGCAAGGAACCAGATAAAGTAACGTACTTACTGTTGCAGGCACTCATCTGACAAGACCTTACAAGCAGTGAAGGAGACAGACCACTACACATCGATCCATTCAATGTGACATACTGGCCCTTTGCTGTTAGGTTTTGGCAGGCAAGTTTCCTCCTCTGGATTCCAACACCACAGCTTACTGAGCACTGTGAAAGGAAGGATGCAGTCAAGCTAAACTTGGTCCTCCATACCACACATGGTAATTTTAAACTAGTTTGTTTTGTGGGGTTTTTTTTTAATTTTCTATTTTTTTTTTATTTGTTTTTAGTTCGGACAGAGTACACACACTCTAGTTCACAGGAATCCTTGTGTTATCTAGTTATTAGACTCTAATATTAGTTATTAAACTCTCTCCACTTTTCCAGACAATAAGAATATAAGACAGTTTTTCCATCAAGCAAGTAAGGAATTAAAATAACATGACAGTATTTATGTCCAGCCACGGGCAGAACAGAGCAATGAGATCTGGTACCCGAGAGAAACAATTCAGCAGGTTCTAAACAGTCTCTGCCAAGTCTCTCAACCCTCTCTCTTAAGTTGTATTGCATGAACCTGTAATTGCAGCTTCTAAATTCAATTTTCTAAATCATTTTGAATGGGGAGTGGCAGCAAGCTTGCATTAAACAGGAAAGGAGGAGGATGTATTGCAGAATAATGCAAAGATTTGCTTCTTGGAATCTGTACCACGTCTGGGAGAAAGCATGCAGGTCATTACAGCCTGTCCTTCAGTGACTGAAACACTGCCCAGGAGGGGGGCTGTGATCAGGCTGGCTGCAGGCAGGGATGCACAGCTCAGTCCAGTGCAGCCCTTGTGAAAGCTCCAGCTGCCCTGGCAATCTACTGCTCCGAACAGCTCGTTCATCCAGGCAGAAACCTCCAGAGCTTCTGTTGGATGGGAGGGTTTTGGTTCATCATTACCAGGCTTTGCTCACCTTGGACCATTCTCCAAAGACCAGCTGAGGAGGACAGTCAACTTTGGCACATGCTTTACTAGCTGGCAATTTGGGTTCCTGGCAGGTGCCATCAGGGTGTTCCAGGAAACTTCCGTCCGTCAGCAGCTGCTTGCAGGACACTCTGCGGGTCTGCACCCCTCCTCCACACGTATGTGAACACTAAGGAGGAGGAGAATTAAACACAGCACTTACGCCTGCATGCACATCTGTGCTCTTGAAAAACAACATCTACCTTCAATGAAAAATCAAGCAGCACAGAAAATTCGTCTGTTAAAATATTTACTACGTTAGAGATGAGGAGAGCTGGAGTTCAAAAGTCAAACATAACAAACTGAATGCAAGCAAGTAGTAGAAATCTTAGAGAAAAACATGCATCTTATGCATAATCTACGATCCTCACCAGTTAATGCATCAAAAAAAAAGAAAAGAAGGTAACTGTGTTCAGAGAGATGATGTGTGGAACAACTGGTATCCAGTTTCTGAAATCCTAACAAGGACTTCCACCTCATCCTGTGACTACCCACTGGCACAGGAGTCTAAAGCAGGTTTTGGGCCTGGCTTAGCCTTGATCTAACGGTGTAAGTTGAAAGACTGACAGAAGGTTGGGAGCTGCCTTCTGTGCTGGAGAGTTTCAAGCCCCTGGCCAGAGGAACACATTCAAACTCTTTCTGTGACCCAGCCGTACCTGCTGCCACTCCTCAGCGTGCCAAGCAGGGGGACAATCGATCTGGTTACAGGCTTGTAAAGAATGAGGCTTTGGGTCTTTGCACTCGTGGGCAGCAGGAGCAGATCCCCCGGGCTGCTGGCAGGACACGTCCCTCGTCTGGATCCCGACCCCGCAGGTCGCCGAGCAGCGGCTCCAGGGCCCGCTCTGCCACCTGTCCCAAAAACACAGCCAAAAGCTCAGCTTTAGCAGCCCACCTCGTGCTGGGGAAGGAACAGTCTCGCCTAAACAGAGCCTAGAAAAAGCACGGCTGCAGGCGTAGTTATTGCTCGATGGCTAAAAACATCCCTTTGGTTCGGCTGGAGTTTATAAATTGCATTTATGCACTTGCAGGTAACAAGCAAGTGCAGGATTTATTAACAATAAAGTAATAAACAGTCATTTTCAGACAAAGTCTGCTCCAGTATTTACCTTCAGAGTGCTCCTCTTGAACAGCCTGTTGGCAACCTGCCAACGTTTACATTTATAAATGTAAATACGTAAACAGACCTTCCTTATATTTACAAAACCTCCTTTAAATGTGTACATGTTTTCTACAAAACATCCTGTTCCTGTTAACTTCTTCCCTACATTTAGCAAGAGCGGGTTTCTGCGAGCACATAGAAACAATCTGCAAAGGATCTGGGATGTCAGAGATCAAAAACAGGTAAATAAGGCAGTACACATCAAAATTTCACATATGGCCCTTTCAAGTGATCAAACGACCTAAAAGTTTTCCTGGATTTGGACTGGGTTTGTTCTTTCCCCAGATTCTCCAAATAAACACAAGAACTATATGGGGCTACTAAAGAAGCATCAAATTAAGGTACCTTTAAATCACAGTTCCACTTTTTTTTTTCATTGAGTAAAGATAAAAAGTAAATATTCTCGGTGCGCTTTTTTTGTGAAATATCTTCAAAATTTGCCTTCTACCACTAGGAGAGTTAAGGCTCTTTTTCCAGCTCTGGCAGATATTCAGCACAGAAGAGATTTATTTCAGAAAACATCCCCTATTTCATCAGTGAGACACGAAGAGTGGAAAAGGAGTGAGCAAGACCAAAACAACACCCCAACCCCAAAACCTCGCTAAAAACAGAAGCAGTGAAATTTCATCCCAAAGCATGACCACAGTCCTGCAATCTGAACCCTTCCTGAGAAAGCCAGCATTTATTTAAGTCCCATTAACCCTTCCTTTGCCACGGTTTCATTGTCACAGGGTACCTGGGGGGGCAGAGCTCCGTGCTGCAGGTCCGAGTCATTGGGGGCGGCCTCTTGGAGTTGTCACACAGGGTTTCATTGACTCCTTCCTTGGTCTCCACATGCAGACACATGGCAATGGCCTCCTGTGTGCCTGCACCCAGAAGGAAAACACTCATGAAACTGTGAAGATGGGAGTAGATTTCTGTAACTCTCACTCTTGAATAATACTCAGTTAAAAAAGCTCTGAGCACTGAGTTAGATAGCAGGCTTAAAAGCAACATCTCAAGCAGAAAGGAACGCAGAGGCAGTTTACGTATTCAATGCTCAAAAGATATTTGTGAATTATATCTTAGCTTTACTGCTGTGATATTTAAAAGGCTTGATTTGACACTCTACCTCTCTGAAAACCAACCAAAAGAAAGGTTTTTCTGTCAAGCCACTACCAGAGGCTGCATCTGCTGGCTCTGTAATAATGGTCCTAAGCCGACTCCTATGTTCATTGCCAAAATCAGGGTAAAAGTGATTCCTTCTCACTTACCTTGCCTTTAATAAAGAGCTAAAGATCCGCAAAAATTGCTATAAGAAAGCAGAAAACTTGCAAAGCTATAGGCAGGAGAAACGTTGTGTGTTTAGTCAGCCATTCTCAGTGGCCAAGAGATGCAATGGTTTTGCTGAAGGCAGCAAATCTGACCCAGCCCAGAGCTTTCCTCACTCGTTACCGTTCTTGGCACCTTCTGATCTGCAGCTCTTGCTACCTGGATCTTATTACTGAAGCATGGAAGATTACTAATGCTCAAATTCCTATGAGTCAAAATGAAACGTAATATAAGTCTCCTTTAGAACAAGACAGCTTAGTGAATGCACATTCTGTGAACTACTTCTATTTTAAACCTATGCAATTATCCAATTTTAGATATCATATTTTTTAGTACGAAAGCCTTGCTCAATTACAAAGCTCACTGACGTGCACATTAAATACAAGAAGGTTGTGATGTGCCTGGGGGATTCTGGGATGTTCTGTACAAGTAATGCTAATGATCAAAATCCTATTGAACAAAAGAGCTGAAATCATAAAATACCTATATTTTTTCCAGGTAAAAATGGCTCTTGAAGAGTTACAGTTTCATAGAATTTAAATCAATTTCCTTCTCATCTTTCACTTATCTTCAGTGATTTTGTAAGGACACTGCTGACCAGCGGCCATTCTGATTCCAGACACTGAAAGTTCCACCCCTAGGTCAACATTTCTCTCCTGTACACAAGCACTGTCATGTTTTTCATAAACCAAAGATGTTCCCTCCATCTATAAACAATTTTGACTCAGTCCAGTGTAACAGCCAGCCCAGGCCACAATCCCACCTGAGCCAGTCCAACTACTTCACACACCTCAGCAGGGGTAAACCAGCAGCAATTTTCAGAATAACACAGATTCTGATTTCTTTCAGGCTCTCTGGTACACCTCGAGATTCCCTCTGGGACTCATTTGCAGTTCAGAAAGACCTTGTTATATAAATGCTTTGACCACATCTACAAAGTGATGGATTTTTATAGAACAAAAGACCTGACCTTAAATATGAGTGACAACCTATTCAGTTCTCTTGTATCAAAGTATTGATAAGTACATTAACGTAGAACACACACACGGTGGGAAAATTATTTTACTAGTCAGGCTGAGAATAAATATTTAACAACAAACACCACGACTGTAATGCAGACATGAAAATTCCTGAAGATGACAAAGCCATAAATATCTTTTTTGTTATAGAAGTAGGGCAATCAAAAGTTTTCTTTCCAGTCAAGCCTCAAGTGTTTGTTTAACAGGAGCAGCTTCCCTTTCCCCTGGCATAGGAAATGCACATTTGACTGTCTACAGGAGAGAAGGAAGTGTTTAGAGTTGGGTTCTGACAGAAACAGATTTGCCTTACCAGACAAGTAATCAAGTCCACGTCAAGCACCCGTATAATCTATATTTTAGGTCAAAATCTACCCTATGCTACACCAAGCTTTAGCTTTGCTGACCTCACCAGTGTTCTTGTGAGAAAACCACGCTCCAAGGTGATGCTGCTGCTCTGGAACAGGTTGCAATAGATAGAATTGTCTTAATATCTCACACAAAGGAGGGGAAGGAAATGAAATTCCCTTCAGGCCATCTAAACTGGCAATAATGTCACAGGAACTTTTTATCTTGGTGTTATAGTGGCTCAGCTGTCCAGCCAAATGAACAAAAGGCATGTCAGAGCAGGTGATGGGGTCTGACTGCAAACTGCCACCTGGAGTTCATTAAGCCATTCCTGCCTTGCAGCAGGACCTGCGTAGCTTTAATCACATTAAGAGAAGAAAATGTTGATATATGGTGTGTTTTTCATTTGACTGAAGTACAGAGCACAAACTGCATTAGCAATTCTTTCCCACAGGGGCCTCAGCGAAAGAAAACTTGCAGCCTGTTTTGGTGCTGTAAGCACAAAATAGATACTAAAGAGTTGTTAAAAACCTACCATGAAGTCCCTTCCTGTTCCTTCATTCTCAGTTCAAGAACTCTATTCAATAAATAGCTGCTCTTAATTGATGTTACATCTGCTCAAACTTATCTGTCAAAATGTCTTCACAATTAATCAGATTTCTCACTCCAAACTGTAATTTTCCATTAGCTGGGAAGTTCAATCTCTGATAAACTTATTCTATGTCAATTGGAAAATGGAAAAATCTATTATTCAAACAAGCAAAGTTTTATATGTATGACTTTCTTGGCTTATAATATAAACATAGTAGATAATTTAACTAAAACATTATGTATGCAGCAGGGAGCATTAAGTATTTTTACTGTAATCTGATGCACTATTGTAGTAATTACCCTACTATTCAGTGAAACAGAATATTTTCTATTTTAACCCAACATTCAAACCACATACATTTACATTCTTTTACAATCTTTTCTGTGCGATGAAATACACAGTGCTTCAAGCTGTGTTAAAAGATCAAAACGCTTGAATTAAGCCCAGAATTTCTGTTCCTGCGTTTTTAAAGTACAAAGGAAATGGGGGTGGAATGCTGCTGTGCAAACGTTAAGAAGGTGGATCTGTTCTCCATACCTGGAAGAGGAAGGACAATCATTTATTTACATCAGACAGTCTCAGTTCGCTGGCTTCTTAAAAGTATGCACTCTAAGTTGAAAATAACTCAGAAGAAGTCCCAAATTCTCCATATCCTTGAGCATCTCTGTGCATCTATTTTATAGTTCTGTAAGGGAGCAAACAACATCTGCAGCTCATGAAACAAAGGGTACCAGTGACCTGTTATCAAGGTGACGCCAACACCAGCCGAGAGCAAATTCTCTCAGCTTTATATGTGAGTCTCTGAACGGTCATTGTTTTTCTTAGAGCCCTGAAGTTTGGCCAGAATCCATTAATATTCTAAGAATCTCAGGTTTCTCATAAATAAAATGGCAAACTTTTAGCCCTTATGGTCCAGACAAAAGCCTGAAAACACAACTTGACTGCACCCTGAAGTTACCGAAGCCACAGAGGCTATAGAAGAAATAACAGGAAGTGTGTGTTATTTGTTGCTTAAGCTCATTATTTTTAGGCCAATCTAATGACTTTAGATGGCCCAAATAATCATTTTTGAAGCACATGGAGCATAAATAATAACAACAATTATGTTTAACCACCAAAATCTGCCTCTTGCAACTAAAGGTATATTTAAACATGAAAATGTTCCGATTTTTAAAAGGAAAACATCCCTTTAAAATACTGTTGAGTAGTTAAATGATTGACAACACTAAAGAAATCCTACAGATTGGAACAAAAACGTTTCTCTTCAGGCATACTCTTTATTCTCATAATGACTATTAATTCCCTACCGACAGTATTATGAAAATTAAACTTACATCTGGGACTCTCACATCATGGCCAAAGTCCTTCAGGTTTAAAAGAAAACAAAAAACAAAAACAAAGAAACCCAAAACACATTCTGGGAAAACGAAGGCAAATTTTGAGATCCCCAAGCATACAGCTGGCTTGTTTTCAGTGTGGGATTTCTTCAGGCACTGAAGAAAAAAACAGATCTTTAGATTTCAGAATGGTTACAGAGCTTGCTACGGGTATTAAAGGTGATGCCTGCCTGTGACTAACAGGCCTCGATGACTTTTATTTACACTCATGGAAAGACTGATGAAGGAAGCATTAATTATGCTAAGAGGCATAATACAACAGGGCTGCTCTCAAAACCTTAACTTGTTTGGCTCCTCAGGTGCTGTGTGAGAAGCCACAGAGGTTTGGTGCAGAAAGCACAAAGTGACCCAAGGCTGGTGTGACTTTTGCTCTAGAACTGGAAAGATGGTGTTTGATAACGCCTGGCAAATCACGCTCTGTAAGTCTAATACCCGAAAACCCCCAGTGTTTCCATCTGCATTTTCTCATCTGCTTTGCAGAGGGACCAGAGGAGACTGAATTACAAGTCTTGTCTGTATGAGGATTAAAAAAAAGGTGCAAGTGACAAGCTCTGAAACAGAGATTCGGACTTTGCTCCAATAGCGGCTATAAAGCTTCCAGCCTACTTAGACCCTGCAGACTTTCCCCTCATTCAGAAAGAGTTAAGCACTAAGAAATGGGGGTAGGGAGTGCTGAGGATACAGAAATCCACAGGAATTTGTTTTAATAGCCACTGCTAGATGCATACATACTAGAGAAAAAGTACCTAATATAATTTACATTACACTGGGTTATTCCAAACTCAGACAACATTTATTCCTTGTAACGAAAGAGTTCATCTAATTAAAATGAGATTTGAACATAAAACTTAGCAGAAATGGATCAGCTCCTTTGAACTACACAATGGAAAAATAGTAGACAGTGAGATCATTAGTTAGTACATTGCAGTGAGTTGGAAACTGAAGAGATGTCTGGTTCCCTTAAAACTATTTATCGGCAGGTAATTTTTGGTCTGTTTGAAAGCCTTTGCCAAGGCAGCCAGAAGACCAGAGCTGATAGAAGGGAAAAATCACCTAACTAGCACAGCAACATGGGGGCTTCTGAAGCTGCTCATTGATAAAATACCCTGACAACTTCCCACATTTCCCAGGAGCATCACATAAGGAAAATGTCTAGACACAGTACCAGTGATACCACAGAAGTCTTAAAAAAACAAACAGATATTGTCTTTCAAACTTCTTCAAGTGAGTCATTTCTACTGCGTAGCAAACAAATTGTTAGATTACTATGAGCACCTACAGGAAAATTCTGGGTCAGGGAACTTCAGAAATTCACAAAAGGGTCAGAAGTCAACGATAGATTTCATACTCTGCTCCCTCAGGAACAAAATTAAGCTGAACACAAGATTCTGCTCATCAGTCATTTTGAAGTTCCTTCCAATGAAACTGCTGCGTTCAGTACAGGCTCCTTAAATTACCACCAGCCTGCACACCAAGTGCAAGTTTTTATGGGGATGCCTCTGCATGGACAAACTCACCCTTGAAGATGCACAATGAAATCGTGCACATGTGCAATAGCAGGCAAAGACTAGGGATTATTTCAGCCTACATATCTGATGATGTCCTCAAAATTCAAAAATCTTGGAGTTTTAGAACACCTCTGGCAAAGAAGTTGGCAAAAATGCAGTCAAGTGGATTTAGGATAGCAAGAAAATGGTTGTATGTTACAAAAATCAGTCGAGATACCAGAACTACAAATTTAGAATTAATGAGAGGTTTGTTTCTGCTTTACAGCACAATTTCCTTATTTCTAAAAACATTTCTCTTACAAAATGATGCAACAGAGACACTTGGCCACAACAGCTGTCACTACCATCTCATGTTTGTGCAAACATGGACTACAGTCAGTCTCTCCTCCCTTGCCAGTCACAATGCCCACTGCAGGTAGCGCAGGGAACGGGATGTTGCAGCTTTTGTGATCACAGGTGCTGTCATCCCTATGGATCAACCCCTTCGATAAACAGCGGAGTTAAATGATAAAGGAGGCACTATCAGTCACTTACCAGCCTGCTGGTCCCCTTCTGGGGCATCCCTCCCAGCTTCTGCCTTCCAGGTTTGAGCGGGCAAACAGCACAAAGGAGGCTGCTGTCTGTGAGCTCTATCTCGCTCCCCGCTTCCTATTGTTTCTGTTTTCCCTTTTCCTACATTTTTTTATTTCTTCCGTGGGTACAACCGTCTTCACTTCCCACTGGTGTCAGCAGTCCTGTCATACGTAGGTGTGTTCACAATTCCACTGCCTCCACTTAACACTTCATAACTCACTTGTGCTCAGTCCCAAAGTACAGCAAGTAGTAGCAACACCAGCAGCCTTGTCTGGTAACATGTACTTACGACGACAGGGAGATTCGATTACATCCAGGAAGGAATGTGCCTAACTACTTGCAGACAGATGTATGGCACAGAGCTCCTAAGGAGTGATACAGTGCACCGAGACCGAACCGGCCCCCGTTTGATCTCCATGCCCGTCAGGCTGGGAGCAAGGCTCCCTAATTACAACTTTGTATTCCTACTGTCCTGCAGAAAATGGCAGCGTTTTGGAAGAAAAGGAATAAACACGGGGATTTTTACTCTGAAACGATACGCTTTTGGTTCCTAGGAAAAGGTAGATCATCTAAACATTCCCACCACTGATGCATCAAAAGTGCTGGTACCACAGCTGGCCTGGCAGCTGACACTCCTGCAGCAGCAAGGCTAAAGCAAGTGGCTGTATCAACTTCCTGCACCTCACTTAACCCAGTAAGTGTTTGCTGAAGCAAACAAAGTAGTTTGAAATACTCTGCTGATAACCAAAAATATGTTAAAGCTTTTAGCTGCAGGTTTTCCTACAGCTCAACACAGCTACTTTAGGGTAGCAGCAACAGGAGATGCAACAATACCAAACAATGCCAAATTCTTACAACTCAGGATAAATTAAGAAAAAAGGTACCTCCAAGACATGTGGCTGAACACGGAGTAAACCCAATGTATTCCCAGTCGTAAATCACACTGCCATCTTCAGCATGAGGAAATTCTGGTGTGTAGGGGGCAGGATCACTGTCACAGGACACCTGGTGACACTCTCGTTCTGTTGGTGGCTTCACATCCTCACACTCCTCCTCAGGCAGCTCGACCTCGGTGCGAGTAAACGCGAGGAGGATCCGGCACTTCACGTCTCGCACCTGGATGCCGCTGCCACACGTGGCACTGCACGGAGACCAGGGCTCAGGGATAAACCTGCAAATCACCACAGCACCGTCATTTATTCCGTGTCACTGCGTCTGGTGTGCACAGTTCAAACACGGCCAGCACACATAAATGTGTTTATACACACAGCAGACAATACATGATACTTACTGACGCTTAAATAGAATGCATAATCAAGTGTATGAAGTCTTTCACTTGATTCTAATCCCAGACCATTTACCAAGATTCACACAAGAGGGTGCAGGAAAAGAGGAGAAAGAATCATGAGGAACAGGGAAAGCTGCATCCTTTTTTGAGGAAAAACACCAAAATCTTTTCTCAGTCTCCTTCAACAGGGGAAAAAAGAGGAGAAACTCCAGGAAGATCTATCTATACAATATAAAATAGCTCCCCAGGTACACAGACTTGGGCATATGCCAGAAGTATATTTGCAGTCTGCCTAAATCTGAGAGGCCCTCACCTTTTGTCATACTAATAATCAGCAACCAGAGAGAAGAGAAGCACTTTGCAAATGGAGCCATATCCAGCACACACCACCGCAGGCTGCTCTTGAGATTCAATCTTGCAAGCAGCCCCTCATCTTCAATAAAGAGGTCTAACCAGCCTACAGTCCATCATTTTTATTAGAAAGCATTTATGCTCCTGATGAACTACAATAAAATCTTGTTTCACAGGTCATGAATTTGTTACAATATTCTCTCACTTTGAGGGTCACATTAATATCTGATAGTGATTTTCAAAATGGCACTAGAGCCAAGGGGTTGAATTTCACTAATAAAGTCATCCTGGGTGGCTCCGGGGTGAAATCAAATACAGAATTTCCTAGAACTATTTTTTTTCCCCATGAAAAAGCTGCAGTTGCTCTTTATTATGTGTCCAAATGCAGCTGATGATCAAAACACCAGCAGGAGATAAGGAGGATAATTTGACCAATGTTAAAAATGTATTTGGAAAGAAAGATCCAAATTAGGATTCAAAGATTTGGCCCTCATCTTGGATAAAGGATTATCTTTCCCTTACTGCAGGAAAGCTGCCCTTACAAACATAAAAACAGTTGTGTAAGACAAAAATCAGTATTTACACTCTGCATACACAGTAAGCACAGAAAAATGTCAACAGCGTGGTTTGATTGTGTGCACAGTTTATCATCTTGCCAATAATTTCTTGCCAGTATACACAGAGGAAGAATCAAGCAGAAGAAAGGAGAACAGACAGCTGGATAACCTGTAAGGATACTCTACATCAGTCCTTGGGATAGTCACCCAGGCTGTGATTGGGACAGACCCCAAAAACGCCTTGTTCCTGTGGAAAAGACTACTCCCATTTCCAACAGAGGCTAAGAGGTTAACTGGTTATTCTTTAAGGAGATGTTACTGAGATAGTTTTACAGCTCTGCTACAAAGATAAATATATCTAAGCCCATCAGAGTTTCCTTGAGCTGTCTCAATTCTTGTTAAGAGCTGACTGGTCCTCAACAGTCTTCAGGAAAGGGCACGCTGCCCCCAGCTCCTCCTAACACCAAAAACTGCCAGTGCTCATCCCTCCACAAGTCTGAGCGCCTTCCAAGATGGCCAGATTGATTTTTATTGGAAGGATACTGTCAAAATAATGGATGGCTGTGTCCTACAGTGACGAAATCTGAGCAAATGCCAGGTTAGGTACAACCTAAGAGCCCACTGAGTCCAACGGCACAGCTGGTGGGGGTCAACGTCCAGATGCTTTTGATAACAAATTCTAACGAGTATTCTGTGGGAAAAGCTGCAAAGGAAGGCTTTCTCTTACCCCAACAGACAGAATCAGCTTAACCCTGGAACATCAGATCTCAGAGTCTTTTCAAAGGCAGCCATGCAAACTACCTAGGGTGGCAAAATCACCCTCATGCAATGAAATGCTTAAGCACGAGCCTAACTTAAGCATATTAGCTGTGCTTTGAAGTCAACAGGACAATAATGTGTTCAGAGGGAAACTTGTGCTTAAGTGCTTTATTGGATCAAGGCCAGTGTGCATAGGCTTAACAGAATGATTACTTCCTTCTCCTTCTGTGTAAAAGAAAAAGAATTCAGTCCATTTGTACTTATGTACCTAACTGGAAAAATAAAACTGATGGACATTTATAGTTGAAAACAGTTGGTTGGTCTTCCAACCATACCTAAGTTTACAGTCTGAAAGTAATAACTTCTTTTGGTAAAAGCATGACAGCAGCATACCAGAGATTAGTGTTAGTTTTGTGTACTGCTACTTGAGTGCATTTAAACATTCCAAAAATCATGTATTTCAAAAACATTCTTTTGAAATCCTGTATAAATTAAAGGAAAGTTTGAACCACAGCAATCATTTCAATCAGCAACCAACGGATTTATAAAGAAACTCAGTAAATTCTAAGCATTTTTTTTCCCTTGACTTATAGCAAGCCTGTATTGGAACTGAGGTTTTCCTGTTGAATATTAGTGTCTGGTATTTTTTCAGTGAAGAGCAAGATAAAAAACGAACACACAAAATACTTTTTATTGTGCCTTGGCATTAGCTAAACTTGTCATGTGACTATTTACCTATTGAAATCCTAAACTATACAAAGCTTCTCCAAGGATGATCATGTTCAAGTCGCACTAAGTACCTTCAACAGAAGCCGATGGAGACTGCTAACATGAAAGCAGAGCAAGGAACTGACTGAACACTGAGAGAGCTGATTTTTATCTAAATTTTGAGTTCAGGCACACGGGGGTTTTTTTATCTTTGCTTTATATTAGTAAAATATTTGCAAAACCAAAGCCTGTGACAGATCATTAAGGCAAACTCCATCAGCCTCAGATGTGAAGTGTTTTGGCATTCAGAGCATACACATGGTCATGCTTTGGACACAATACTTCACTGAAGTAAACTCAGTCTGCCTTCAACAGGCACACACTCGGAGTCATCTCAGGTCAGGATTAAGAAGCATCAAAGTGCTTGTACTACAGTGCTTTGTAGATCATCAGGAATTTATAATGGACGGGACAGTAACTGAAAACTTTCTGGAATCTCTGAGTTCATAGATGAGACTCCTCTTCTGATTAAAAAAAAAAATGCAAATTTGAGCAGGTACAACATTTTATAATCAGCCTTTTCACCCAGTCATTCTTCTCAATGCTACGTAGAACTAAAATGCCCCTATACTCATCTGAGCAGGTCTAAATAATGGAGACACTACAGATGCAGTGGAGGGCACATCCACACTGCAGTGTTATCAGTCCAGCACTAATGGAAATGTGCATTCACCTGGCACATGCTGTAAAAGCAAGTGTAGGATGACCTGGGAAACGAAGCAGTGACCTAAACTAATGATGATAAACTGGGACAGAGCAGCCCAACTCAACCAAATCACACCTGAACTGAAAACCGAACTCAGTGCAGCCCTCTGCAGCTTTCTAAAGATTTGGAAAACGTGGTGTCTCTGAGTTTTTTATTTTCCTCATGGCCATAGTTCTTGCTTTCAGTTGAGACAGGAAATGCCTAAATAATGAAAAAAAAAAAAAAAAAAAGGCTGCTCTTGCAATATTTCCAGTCCAATCCTAACCCACCAAGGGTCCTGGATAAAAGTCTAAAGAAGCATCCAAAATGCTGGCTGTTACTGAGCAGGACTTCCACGATGCTGGCACCCAACCCCTCCCTGCAGCACCACCCTTGCCTGCCCTGAACAGAGTCACACTGCTGGTTTTATCAGCCTCCAGGGTAACGTGTTGGACAAAATCACCAGCCCACTTTCAGAGAAGGAGCTGTGAGAAATGGGTAATTCTCTATCACCAAAGGCACAGAGGGGACATGTCTGTGAAAACCACTCCAACGCAGTAAGTGGGACCCTTTATGAGAAACACTGCATTTCACATCACTTTTTAGCTCATATTGCTGGAAAAATATATCAGCTTTTGAAAGCATTTTCGTTTTTCCCTAAGCCACGACAGACAAAGGCAGTTGAGGTGTCTATTTCTTTAACTTACAAGTAATAAAAAAGATGCAAAAACTTGCTGGAGCTTCTCTGCGAATCCCACTGTAACTAAGAAGGCTCGAGGGAAGAACATTTAAAATAATGATTGGTATCAACTGTCATCACATTCCACAACTGAAAACTAAAAAGGTCAGACCTACATTTTTCTTGGCCTCACTTTAAGGACAGTCATTTTTTATTTTGCTAATAATAAAAAAAAAAAAAAGAAGCTTTTGAACATTCCCCCTCTATGTAAATTCAGGACACCAGCCGTGGTAGACCACAGCAGCAGAAGTATTTATCTTCCACAAGCTACTTTTGGCATATCCCTCACTTGCGGGTTCTAAAACACAGCTGCATTTATTCTCTTATTCATTATCAACTAAAACATCACACAAAAGCATAGAGAGACAGTTGTCATGAAAGGATGGACTAGGAGTTGGGACTTCATATTGTGGTTTAAATCTGGATGACAACAGAATAACTAAAATTAAAAGTGATGGCATTTTACCAAGGAAATCATAAGTCTCCTGCTAGACAGAGGTGGGCTATGAGTTATCACTGTGCCATGTTTAAATTACAGAAAACAAAGTTAAACAGATCTGAACCAGAGGAAAATCTTGTTACAATTTATTCTGGGAGAAGTAACAATTTATTGTCACAGGTTCTTTTTAAATCTTAATCCCTGTCCCAAAAATCTGACTCCAGCTGGAAAGGACCAGAGCAGTTTGGGCATGAGGCTTAAAGCACTGATGGAGAAACTCTCTGGTTGCAAACCATTATTGCCCACATGACCAGCAGACAATCTGCACAAAGGAATGAAGTCAGGCATCAGTTATTTCTCATTTCTCCTTACCTGCCAGCTTCCTTAGAAGACTACAGAGCGAGCAGCTGGCAGCAGTAAAATGAAACTAACGGGGAATCTGGCTCCAGTGTTAGAGCTGGGTCCCAGGAGAGCCCGGAGTGCCCAGACTGGGAACCACAGCTCACCCCAGCACCCCTCAGCACAGAGGGGATGGCCAGAGGAGTCATCAGCAAGAAGTGGCTGGAGAAACCTTTCAGACTTAGGTGGAGATGCTTCTGGAAAATGTGAAAGGAAGTCTAAGGATGAGGATCATGAATGAAAGGTGAAAAACATCGAGGTCTCCAAAGTGAAGAAGAAAAGGCTACAGTGGAATATATGGGTCACAGCTAGGAAGGATGAATAACTGCTCTCACAGTCAGGACAAGGCACAAGGCAGCCCATGACAAAGTTTCCGGCTCAGCTCTATTTTATTCTACATATCCTCTGAATGCTGTGTCCCTGCCAGTCCTCCCTGTCTGTTCTGTCAGACTGATGCTGAAGGATCCTAAAAACCCAGGAACTGCATTAGCTCATGGTCGCCACAGCAGGATTTTGTAATGCTAGAGATAATTTTCTTTATAGCTTCATGCTGAATCCTCTCTAGAAGTGACCTCATATACCTTCATTCTGCTATCCTGACACTTAAAAGGCACATTTGGTTGCATCACCCCCTTGGACAATCACACTTTATTTTTATATCTTTGCTACCACCCTGCCTGAATTCAGGGCCACTGATCTGGAGAGTGAAATAACTGCTCACAGTAGGTTGACACTTGACTTGAGAGGCTAGAGCAGTGAAAAGTTTAAACTACAGTCACCATAACTATATAAACACCTGTTTGGCAAGAGGTTTCTTCTGTGAGTCATTGCAGGTGTAAAGATTTTATTACTCATGATCACACCTGTTGCTGCATGTGTGCCAAAAATCCGGAATAGCTTGATGGAAGAAGAAGAAAAATAAGCATAAGGCACACTCAGCTATCAGAGCAATATAAATCCAAAGTAACTTCATTGAGCTCATCTAAATTATTTCAAACTGACATTACTACAAATGAGTGCAGAATTCAGCAAAGCACAATAAAATATTGTTCAGAATCTCACCATATACAAAGTTAATACTTTCTAGAAATTTAAATACTTTAATGCCTGTATATTGAATATATCACACATGTAAATATATGTGTGTGTGTGTGTGTGTATGAAATGTACACAAGGGATATAAGGAATTGTGTGGCTGCCCTAACATACAAGGGTCAGGAACAAGTGTAGCTGGACTTAAGTTATGCTTTCATCCCCAGGACTTGCAAGGCTTAACCTCATCAGTTTTCAAGGGGACTCTCCAAATCCAGATGTTATTTCACACATATACACGTGTAAAATAGCACAACCTACCCCCATGGATGCAGCTAAGCACAGAGATCAGCAGGTTTTTCTCACTTTATGCATTGGTCTCACCCCCCAAGGAAATCCTGGCAACCCTACAAAGTACCTCTTGAGTTTTAATACCACCACTACATTCTTGAGGTAACAGCTATGACCTGGATAAAACTAAAGTTGTTTAATTTACATCTGCTGAAACACCTCTACATGCATCAATTAGGGCTTAATTAGGCTAAATTAAGAACCTTTTGGATTCCTGGGTGATAGAGGGGCCCTGTAACAGTGTAGCTCTGTGTCATCCAGAACAGGAGCTCCACAAGCAAAACTACTGAGATGTCAAATTAGGAGCAGCTCACCTCCCATGGAGAGCCAACTGTCAAAGCAAACTGCATGGCAACAGTCACTCCAGAGATCTGAAAAACACGCTGGAAATGTTTCTTCACTGTAAAAGGCAGTGTACTTACGTTGGCTCTTCCGAGACTGCTACGGTCTCTTCCATTTCGTGGGCCTGTTTAAACCATGGCAATTTTGCTTCCACAGGACTTTTTTCTGGTAGAGGAAAAAAACCTGAAACATTCAGTAATTGCTCCAAGATCAAAGCAATATATCTATGTTAGTATTAGTCACCTCAGAACTTTGCAGCTTACACTGCTTATTGATCTAATGCTTTTGTAAATATACTGGATAATAAAATTTACTAGAAAACTTCATCATGCTGTATGAGCTCCATTCTTTGTTTTAAATATGCAGAAATGGAGAAGGAAAAATGAAAGTAGATTGATTATAATTTGATAAGCTGCTGAGTCACACTGAGAATGTTGACACATTTAATGAAAGTAAGCAAGAAGATCCCAGGTGCTACATACAGAGTTTCATTCCCATTTCAAGTATTATTGAACAACTCCTCGTCCCTGTGCTAAGCTCATTAATTCTGGTATTCCCAATTTGACCAGACTATACAGATTTAGCTGGCACATTCCCCTCATGACAGTCTGGCCACATTATCAGCAAAAAATATCAGCAGGGCACTTTTCCTAGCACCAATAATTAAAGTGCTTCTTTCTGCCAAAACTGAAAAAAAAAAAAAGTCCCAGTAAATTCCAGCTTCTGGCATTTCTGAAAAAGGTTACCAGGGGCTTTTAATTCTCCCAACAAAAACGCAAAACAATAAACCAGACCCAGACAAAAAATTCCAGTTACCTTTTGGCTTGTAGCACGGTACTGGCACGATGCACTCCTCTTTTATGTGCAGCTTGAGCTGCGGGTTGCAGCCCCCGACGTGCTGCCCGCGGTGGTCGATGCACAGCACGACGCGGTACCGCAAGCCCCGGCCACAGGTCACCGTGCACTGCGGGAGACAGCACAAGCAGCTCGCCCTGCTTCCCTGCTGCAAGCACTGCCCAAAAGGGTGCCACAAGCACAGGGGAGGCGCTCGCTAGAGCTTTCCATACAGAGATGTATGGATTTGTACCCGCGCTGCGTGGTGAGTAAGGAAAAGGTTTGTCGCCCTGAGTTTTGCAGTCTTTCTATGTTTTCATTCTTGTAGTAGAATTTCCCAGGCACTTTACTGTAAGCATCAGCCATGTTTACCTACCAGTATCTATTATTATCATTCTTTTTGTTAGGCGGAGAATTATGATAGACTTTTGATCTGACCAGTGTCATGGAGAGGTGGTAACCCCATCCTCCAATCCATGGTTGTCTCTAAAAAGATATATAACTGACTAAATAAAGGGCCGGGCCGGTCTTCTTCCTCCTACTTGTCCTACCTTGGCCCTTCTTGCTCTCTCTCTTTTGGCCCAGGCCTTATCCTGACAGAACAGTGTCTGCGTGGTCCTTTCGTGTCTGAGTACAACAAAGGTTGATGCTGGAAAGTGAAAAATGTCTATGTTTTGGGGATGCGAGTGATTTCTTGGGGTTCTGTGAAGTTTATCTGATTGGCAACAGTCTGAGACAGAAGTGGCTGTGCACCGAGAATGCACTCTCTCACAGTGGTCATTTTCACTGAAAGCTGGGTCAGGGGAGCTGCATTTTCTGCACTCTCGTGTCACTGATGTCATCTGGATGAACGAAGGAATTGCAGGAGTGCTGAGCTATCTGACTGTATCAGATAGCTACAGCCAGGAGAAGCTGGCTTATGCTTTTGTTACTATAATGAAAGGTAAGAATGCTGGAAAATCACCCTCGCAGACTTGCCAGCCCCTGAGACAGACATGCCTTTAACTATTACAGCCAGTGAAATACTACATTTATCAAGAACTGAGACATAAATGCTGCTCCCTGACTGCAAAGGGGCCTGACCTCTGTCTCTAACTTCTCCTCCATGCAAAGCAGGAATTCAACAGGCACAAGGGATTCTACACGCATTCTTCTACATTAACGTTTTGATTATCAGGCAGGATTGCTGAGAGCAAACTTTTCCCAGTACTATTGATTATCTTTCAGGGCTACACTTTTCTAACAGTCCTGTGCTAACAAATACACGGTACCACGAGACTAGAGGCTTTCTTTAGGAAACAAGAATAAAAGTCCAAATTAACTTTTCAACTTACTTGAGACCACTCCATTGCCACCCACTTAGGACAATCAAACAGATTGCAGGTCTGAATGACTTTGGGCTTTGGGGCGTACATGCATTTCCATTCCTCCACTTGCAGTATCTCTCCATGAATGGTTTCCTCTACACACACAAAACTTCTCCTCTGAATGCCACCTCCACAGGAAACTGAGCATGCAGTCCACGGGTTATGTTCCCACCTGGAAAAAAAAAACCAAACTCATAAGTCTCTTTCTTATTCCACTCACCTCTATTAAAAATGCAAAATATTGAATCCAACCTTAAGTGTCAATTAAAGCTCGCTGGTAGCTTGGTTTCTGGATTCTTACCACACACAAATACACTGACTCACAGACCTATCTTGCATTATTCCAGGCTTAAATTCATGTGCAAAATCAGAAGAAAAATCAGAAGAACTACCAGTGTAAGTATACCTCAAAACATAACTGAAACTCTTATTCTCATACTAAGTTAGAAACTGTGAATATGCTGAGTCTGATTATTGGAAAGAACTTAGTTGCAAATAGTCTAAATCATCTAAATAGAGTATTTTGGAAAATTAATTTACATGGTCACATAGACCCTTATTACCAGTGTCAAAGGCTGAGAAGCCCATGCATTTAACACCCTATGAAGTCTGAAGACAAAGACAAATCTGGCTGTCCTGACTGAGGGTTTTATTACTTACAGTTGCTCGTTGCTGCCCACATCATTCAGACTACCCTGAAAAATATGCTTATGAAGGAATTTTTATGGGATTTCTAATACTTTGGGTAAACCCAGCCATTTCATATCTAACTGCCTTAATCCATAAGGGCTGCGACGAAATTAAATTGTGGCAGGTACCATTTGGCTGGTCATCACTGCAGCTCTGCGAGAGTTTTCCACTCTCATTAAAATGCCATTGAATGACCTTGTATTCACACTTTCCAGCTTGCTTCAAGCAAAAGGCAGCTGCTCATCCACCTCAGCTGCTTTGGCTAACTCAGCTGACTCCTCCTGCAGCAGGGCAATGCACAGATTAAGGAAAATTTAGGATTAAGAAAAGTCTGCAGCAGAGCTGCAGGGTAGTAGCCTCCAACAGAGAGATAATAAACAATCTGCTGGGAAGAAACATCTTCAAAATGGACATCTAGTCACAATCTCAGACCTAACTACAAAAAAGATGGAAAATGCTGCACCATCTGAGGTGAGAAGGGCATGGAGGGTTTAAGGCTACAAACTCAGCTGTATTCATCTCTTAGCTTGAATGCACATTTAAGCAATCACCTCTCAAAAACCCCTAAATTCAGTAATGCCCTGCTGCTGCCACATTTAGAGATGACAAGCTTCCAGCAAAGCATTTGTCTGTAGGTTCCAATGACCCCCACACAATATCTCCTCACCCTTCACCTCCTATCTCTTGCTTTCCTTGCACCACCCTCCCGAATCAAAGCCAAGCCCTTGGAAATGATTGAGTCCTGCAATACACCTTAAGGTTCATCAGTGTCTTGTTAGCTAAACCTTATCTCTATTACAACTGCAGAGGCTCAGAAAGGATCATGGAAGTAATTACATCCGTTATGAACAATGGACTCGGCAGGTACTGCAATATCCCACCAAAATCAACTAATCAAGAGCAACTTGGCTATCATAAAGGAAGTCGTAATAGCAGAGTCAATGAGGCAAAGGCCTATGAATCAAAGGCAAATTTAAGCAACATACTTTTTATGATGCAGCAGGTAAATCAAGGACATTTCCTATTTTAGGCAATTCATTAAGCTGCCTACAAAAACATACTAATCACGCTCTAGCTCAACAGAAGAATGAGTATGAAACAGAGCAAGCCATGGGACATTAACCATGGAGTATATACCCAAAAACATTCTGAATAAAGCTGTATGCTGAGATACTGATGTCACATCACAGTACCAAAACACATCTGAAGAGCAAGAGTTTCACTGTTCTTTGACTTAAACGAATGGCCAGTGTTAAGCAATTTTCTTTCAAAAAAAATCAGGAACTAAAGAGCAATTAACTATTTAATGAATTAGCAGCTCATGGATTTATATATGTAAGGCTCGCTGTGCTGAATGTAATATAAGGCTTGCAAGTGTTTATAGCATGAAGTTTTATAGTTGTTTTTCTTTATCTCATCAGTTTCAAACACACTCCAGATCCCACACTCCCACAAGCATTTTCAAGATGGAGTGAGGTCCATGGCTACTGGGGAAAAGGGGGGTCTTGGGCAAGCAGTCAAGAAGACACTTTCCAGAACCCACAGCTGTCAAGGGATCCTCGACAGTCCAACAAGTCTGAAATAAATGGAGGCATTCCAAAAGCTTTAAAAGAAAATTTTCATCCTGGGAAATTTTTCTATTTATTTCAAAAGAATTCTCCATCTGTAAAAATATTTCAGTGGGGCATTTACAACTCCAGCCACAGGAGAACTCTTTCAGGACCTCGCGGTGCGCACCGCGGCTTTGTGGCTTTCCCACAGCTTCCTCGTGTGGCTGGGGAAGTGGTGGCAAACACCACAGGACTGCAGGGCAGCCTCCACATGGCCCTCATGGTGTGTAGGAGGTGTGATGGAGGACTGCTGCTCGAGGTGAAGGAGTCTGTACAGCTTTGCTCCAGCACACACCCAGTACTTTGGTTTTCCGCCTGCCTTGCTAGAACGATCCTGGGTCAGCATGCAGGGAAAGAAAAAGAGAAGAAGGAAAAGAAGGAAAAGGAAAAGGAAAAGGAAAAGGAAAAGGAAAAGGAAAAGGAAAAGGAAAAGGAAAAGGGAAAGGAAAAGGAAAAGGAAAAGGAAAAGGAAAAGGAAAAGGAAAAGGAAAAGGANGGGAAAAGGAAAGGGAAAGAGAAAGAAAAAGAAAAAGGAAAAGGAAAAGGAAAAGGAAAAGGAAAAGGAAAAGGAAAAGGAAAAGGAAAAGGAAAAGGAAAAGGAAAAGGAAAAGGAAAAGGAAAAGGAAAAGGAAAAGGAAAAGGAAAAGGAAGCAGAGCCAGCATAGGGTAATGCATTCCAGTTCCTTGCCAAGCAACAGCACAGACAAATCCTGCTGCACTGAGGCGAGACTTGCATCCACACCGGACCAGAGTCACCTCCTGACGCAGATAAACTCTCAGCTGCTGTTTTCTTTCAGAAATTCCTGCAAGAAAAGGAGTTTCTGCATCTTTGTGGTGTTTCCTTACAAGCCCTCCCAGTACAACACAGCCTGGTTCCTCTCTCCTTCCTGCCTGGCTGCCTGCTACTTTACAGTCCTTGCTCTGAAGCCTCGACCAGGAAGACCGTGATACCTTCTGACAGGACACACCGAGGTGCTGACATGAGGTGGGCCTCTGTCTGTAGTTCTGAGAGTTTGAAATAAGAGAACCTGCCCACAGGTTTATCACGGACATAATCTATCTCACCACAGCGCCATGCAAACGTGCTGAGCACAGTAAAGCACAGAAAGGGGGATTGAATTTCTCTTCCAAGTGGTCTCCAAGCCCTAAGTGGTTCAGAAGATGAAATACTCCTGTAAATACATTAAGCTGAGTTCCAGGAGAGATCTGAAGTACAAAGGAATTGGCAGAAGAAATGGAAAGGGAGAGACACAGAATATAATTAGAGAACCCTACAGGATAAAGCTGTAGAGGAAAAAAATCCCCATCTATGTATGAAAGCCAAAGTACCTCACAGGACAGCAGATCCACAAGGACAAATTGCTACAGAAATAAACTGTGACATTTATATCAGCTGTAATCAGTAGCTTCACTGAGCTGTGCAAGTCTATGATTTCATTCGTATTACTTCATGTCTTTACTTCTTTAGAAAAATACACATTATTCATTACATGACATAATAAAGCAGAGGTTCAACTCAGATAAATATGCAACTAACTCATCAACTATAATTCTTTACATTAAAAGCAAATGTGACTCAATACTGTTTGATCCTAACATTTTTTATAAAACATCTAAGGGTTCCTGAGAAGTTTTAAATCCTTGTAATTGATTTAGATGTTAAAAAAAATTTAAAAGTGACAAACTGTGCTCTGATGACCTAATTTGAGGCAATAGATATTCCAACAATTCAGTAGCTTGAAAGCAACACGTCACCTTTGATGTCAATAAATAGACTGTAGATCTAAGGAGGAGAAGGATCAGACCTCTCAAGAGAAAAACGATTTCCAGAATCCTGTACATGGCGAGATCTGGTCTATAGAATATCATACACTGTCAAAATAAAAACCCTTTCAAGACAAGAATTCACACATGCAGTTCAAAGATGATGCTCTTCTCAGCACTACAGCCAGAAAAGGCTGAGGGGGAAAATTGTTTATTTTAAAGACTTCACATTGGTATTTTCAAGAAGAGCATATTAACCTCTGACTGTTAAGCTAATCATCCAGAGCACACTAAAACAAATCACAAGCCTCAGAGATGTTTTCAGGACTGTTGTNAAAAAAAAAAAATATATATATATATATATGTATATATCAAAAGATGTTCCATTATCTTAACACTAAAATAGCATATTTGGAGTGAAAATTGTGCTAAAGCTGACACATATGCTATCCTGATTATACATACCGAGGAAGTGGCTGGAAGTGATCATAGGGCATGATTTCTTTAAATCCATCACTGTCAAAAAAAAAAAAATATTGCATCATTATTTCTCATACCCCAGACTGTACATCAAGTACACACTTTTATGTGATCATGCTCCAAGTAAGCATCTCCCAATGTGAAATGAAGGAATCTTCATTACACACGAGCCTTATGGCAAACCTTGCAATTTGTATAATCTTACCTTTTCTGCATGGATAAAGAGCCATTCACCATACAGCTTCTCTATTTCATAACACCATAAAACATTAAATGAGCAAGCCTCCGGCATGAGAAATTCATTATCAGTGACCCTTTAGGTCTGTGGTACTTCATTAACAAGAAAATATTCACATACTCCTATCTGTAACAAGGACTGCCGAGGGACATGAGTCTCAAGGAAATAAATGCATCAGAGGATTTATCCTAAATCAGTCCTGAATGCTGCTCAGGACCCTTCTAGGGCTGTTTTTTTGGACTGCATGGCATGGAGTGAGAAGAAAGCCTTACTCCCAGTGCTAAGAAATACAGTATTATATCCAGTGATTCTTTCCTTTTCCTGGCTGTACAAAGTAAATTTGCAAGGTAAAATATAATTACGCCCTTTCTTTCCCCTGATTTTCCCTTTCCAGCTTTGGAACATTTGGCGCCCGTTGCCATCAAGCATTACTGAAGTCTTTCTGCTTCATGCAGTGACCAACTCTCCAGGAAAGTCTTGAAAGTCTGCACATCTATAACTGTTAGAGGTCACTATCAACGATTATGTTCAACAGGAATGAAAGGAAATGGACAGTTTAGCTATAGGAAATGAAATCCATTGAGAGTGTTTCCTTTTCTTGCATATAACTCTAGCTCAGCCAGCTGGCATATTAATGTGAGGTTCTGGGACTTGATACTGTGATGTTATTTTAAGATTCTTTAGCACAGCCAGGAAACCTCACCAGACAATCCAAAAGTTAGTTTGAAATACTGTAGTGCAATTCAATACAATTTATGTGTACTACAGACTTTACAATTTGGCACCAATATCCTGTGGCATTTGTACCACAAGGATATTTACTTTGAATGATTTTTTTTTTTAATTCCTAGTTTTAAAAAACCCAAACAAGTAGACCCAAGCTTTAATTATTAAATTGTCAACACTACAGTACCAATGAAGAATCAAACTTTTATGGTGAGCAAATGAATAAACCAAGTTAAACCCTGTGCAGAATTTGCACTGACTGGAGCTTCTGTCTGGCTGTTGAGACGTTCAGAATGGCAGCATCAATAAATCCAAAAGCAGGCAAACCCTCCGTCCTCCTCACACAACCTCACAAGATCCTCATACTTGTGCTGTACTACTCAGCAGCAGACAAAGCAGAATTAGCCCTTGAACAAATCAGTATTTACAGTATCTCTATAAAAGCAAAATCTTCTATTCTGCAGCACTGAAGTGCCACAAATGCACTGGCAGAGGAATCAGCCTTTAACACATGCAGTGACCAAGCCAGATTAAGTAGCCTTAAAGATAAAAATAATTGAAATTAAGTAAACACAATTGCTTCTTCCTTAGTAACTGCCTGTGTCACACAAATTTATTTGCCACACCGACCTGGACGGGCAGGGATCCATGTTGCATTCTTTGAGCTTGGGCTTTGGTTTCTTGTTTTCTGGGTGATAATGACAGTAGTGGTCAGGAACAACACGCTTCAGACGGATGTCCACGCACTCAGCTGAATTGAGCTGATAACCTAATGCAGCAGCAAAGTTAATTTTTGCAATGGGGATAAAGTGAAACAGCCTCATCTCCCCACTGAATTAATTTTCTGTCCTACTCTTTTTTGGTTTGCTTTTAAACAAGGGAACACCGAGCAGGAAATGCACGACCAGACCTTCATTTAAGGCAATTCAGCATAACAATTATATTAACCTGCCTTAACACTGGATGAGCTTCCAGCACTTTATTCTACTAATATTCTAAGAGTAAATGCACACAGATTTCCTTGTGATGCAGGAATACTTGCACTGCACCAGCTCACCTGTCACAAGGCAAAACTATGAAGCCATATGGTTCTAGTACATGTTCCACAACTTACAACTGCCCTCCTCCAAGGAGGAGTTACCAGTATGTTGGAGAACTATATTACACAGTCATTCATGCTAAAAGAAATAACTACTTGAGACAGAAAGCCAGAGGAATTGAAGATGAGATCCAAAAACATTGCTAAGGAACTGTAGAAAACCAAGAAATAGGTTCAAGAACATTCCTAGTTGAAGAGCCAACAACAGAAATCTTGAACTAACTACTTGGTGAAAAACAAATAATAAAATATGTGTGGAGACTGGTTGCAAGAAGGGATCTGAGTTTTATAAACCACTAGGTTGATTTTTTGGCTAAGAAAAAAAAAGACTCATTCAAAAAAGCTTCCTTGGACTTAAACTGAAGAGAGGAGGAGGATGTTCTGGTATGTGCAAAGAAAAAGAGTTTGAAACCACAAGAATTAAAATCAAACCGAGTCAACAAACTAACAGCACAAGTCCCAGTGCCTACTGAAAATGCTAAGTATCATATATCAGGGGCTTCAGTTGTGTGTCTCTTGGCTGATCCAAAGTGTCATCGTGCATGAGAGTGATAACCATAAAGAACTAAGCAGTTCCAGTGCTCACAGCATCTGTGTCTCAGTTCCTCTAAGTACTGAAAGGACCCAGAAGATACCTCGCTTGCAAACAGGAGAAACAGTTTTTAAACACTCTTGCTCATTCAAGCTTGACTGTGCTTTCTGAGATACCCCTTCCAACACGTGGAGATTACAGAATTAAATATAGAAGCAGCATCCCAGTGAGGAATGGCAATGCACTAATTCCAATTCCAAGTCTGTGTTGTGAGGAACTTTTCCTCTTACTGCCAGTACCAGATGCCAAACAGACCTTCTGGACACTAAATCCACTTTAAGATAACAGGTTAAAGCCAGGCAGCTGCAATACAACTTCCCTGGGTGCTCGGTAACACGCCACTCCCAACACCACTGCTGTCATGACTGAGCAGCTCAGCTTTCGTGCTTTCCCAGTTCCTGTCCTCCCTGAGGACTGCCAAGCCCCTCTGATAAAGGTACCAGTTTTATACTATAGGCAAGCAGCTACAAAGTAGGGCTTTGAAAACCCTGGATAATTTCAAAGAGATTGACGTGTAGCTATAATTTTCAAACCATAAAGGCAGTCTGAATAAGGCTGGATTTGAGCCAATACCTTTGAAGGTAAATACATCCCTTGAGTTACCAAGTGTTTACGTGCAGCCCTCAAAAGTAACTGTGATGCTTTATACATCTTCCCTTGTCAGACAGGCTAAGGAAAAAAATTATAAACACAGTGTGATGGAATCATCAGAGGGTATACATTGCCACTCACAGCTCCAGCAAGAATCACACCTTGTGAGGCCAAGTATCTCGTAAGATACAGTAGTTTCCTGTGGGACTACGTATCATACACATGCACTGTCTGCATTTCAGATTACAGGGAGGCGCAAGTGCCAGAACGGATGGTCCTTCAAGAGATCCCCAGACTCCTCTTGCACTTTAAACGTCTCTCACTCTCTTTATTCATGTCCCAAGTAACTATTTAAACCATATTTGCACTCTCCCAGAAAACCCCTGCGTCGGTATCACCAGCATCCCGGTCTGTTTTCCAGGTGACCTGGGAAATGCTAGCTGAAGGGAAACTGCTATCTGCAGTGTCAAACACTCCTCCTGCCATGAGCTCACACTTCTTTTGCAGAACCAGACATGACAAGCAGTGGGCTGGGCAGGATGAGCTGTAGCAGAGCAGAGCTACACTTCATCTAAGATGCCGTGCTTAAACCAGGAGTAGATGCTACAGCACCCCATGTGCTGCTCTAGCTCCCACCAGGACTGAATGTCTTAAGATCAGACAGCCAAAGATAATGAAAGAAGCTGTTCTTTAAATTCTGTTTACTTATTTTGCTTTCTGTGTAACTGATTTCTCAACTAAATGTTCTAAAACTCTCCCTCCTATATTACTGAGGCCAGAAACACTTCTTCATCTCTTGATTATTCTTGTTTTAAAATATCAAATTTCTTTGCTTACATTCCCCAAATATCCATTATGAGTTGCAATTTTCCATTTAGAATGTCGTATTCCTATTTCTTAGTCAATGTTCTTACTCAAATGAACATCCTTTGTGGAAAAACATGACTTCCAGTAACAACATGTAAAAACCCCTATGCTGATACCAGCTTAGCCAACCTACTTAGCTGCTACTCTGTCATTTATTTTGCCAAGGAGTTACCAGTGTGCAGAGAAACACAAGCATTTAATCAATAAAAACGCAGAACAAAGGTCATAAATCAGCTCCTTTTAATCTTCAGCTGTTATCACTCCTGAGGGATTGCCATTACTTACCTCCTCCACAAGTCACTGTGCAGGGGAAGAACTCTGTTTGTCTCCACTGATGACTGATGGGTTGATAGAAGAAGAACTGAACCACACTCTCTTTTGATCCAGAGTACCTGGTCTGAAGAAATTCCCATTACAACACACGTGTACACTGTACTCAGCTGCTCATGCCATGTCAAAACACAGCTCATCCAAAACAGCAGTGCAGAGTAGGATGATAGCAGACATAAAACCCCTAGAAAGTCTAGAGTGACCACTAAATTTAAGTTCCCAATAGTCAAATATTTGAATGTTGCTTTGTTTTTCAAATTATTCAAAGTATTAATGTGACCATTTGATGATCTATCCTTGAATAGCAGAGTTCCTAACTGTATTCTTTTGGTTTATCTCTTTCTTAGCAGGACTTTTAAAATTTGCTGCAGAAAGAAGTCTGTAAGTGATCTAAGAAATTTAAAAGGATTAGAAATGGTCAGTGGCTAGGTTAGCAATGTCTGAGGCAGATTGTAGGGTGCTGCTGGAAGCAGTGCTCAGGTTCAGTAGGTGGCAGTCTGCAATTGGATTAGCTCAATCCACTGCACAGGGTCACTGTTATTCTTCCAGCAATATTTAAAACAAAAATCCCGACCTTTTTTACCATTAAATATCCTGTGGTACCTTCCACCACAGGAAACACTTTAATCTCGTAACATTTTAATTTGTTTGGATTTTCTTAGCATAAATGATCTCTGGACTGTAATTAGGATTTCTTACTTGCTAGCTAAAAGACTTTCTTGTATTGCTACAACCTGATGGACAGCCACCACTGTGTTGCACGCACTTGCAATAACATTGTAGATTTGTACACTCACACACCCCACCTTGATAATGAAATCTGCTCCAAGAGGTCCCTGGATCTTTATTATTTCCCTGTCTGTACTCTTCTGAAATTCAACGGTTGTATTTTCAACGATAAACGTTCCAGGAGCACTGAAACTGTGCTCTCCCTTTTCTCCTTGTAGCGTTTTTGACTCTATAACTAAAGAAGAAACATGCAATTAGTGACCTTGAACTGGTTTTTGTTTTCAAGAAAGTGAGAAAGCAATGTTTACAACTTTGTCTTGCAAGCACCAGCTGCATATGGGCATTAAAATCACACCCAGAGTGTCTGTGAGAATATTAACTGCTTCAGATTATAGGCTGATAGATAATTGCAAGACAAGTCAGCACAGGAATATCTGTCTGAACACACCATCCTTTCACACCAGCAGCACTGCTGAGACAGTTTTTCCTACACCAAGTGCTCTGTAACACATGGTATAAGCAATAGATTGAGCAGCAAAAGCTGAAAGAAACTCAAAACTGATAGAACCAATGGACAGAAAAAGCTCTCATACTTCCACGCAACTCAAAAGCCAAGCAGTCTGAGCAACTGGTCTCCAGAGAAGCCTGAATGGTGCCAAACCCACCTGACACTCACCTCAGTACCTGTATCACTGTACCAGGATCATTAATTCCACTCTGAGCATTTCCCATGTGAGGAAAAGCAGGGCCAGGAGCTGGGGCAGCTGCAGCACGGCCGGGGGGAGGGACGGCCCTTTCCCAGAACAGGTGGTGATGAAAACCCTTTCTGAATCGTTCTCTGCTCCTTGGAAACAGATTAAACTAACAGCCCACCACCTCCAGGAGACAGATGAAGCATTTTAAGATTAAATTGCTTCCAGCAAACTGACTGAACTGTAAGTGGACAAAGGTAAAGGAAGATATTCATGGCGAAGGTCGAATTTTGGGCTCTGTATAATACAGCGCAGAGGCACAGCAAGATGCATGACTTGAAATGCACTGGTCTGGTTACAATCTACCAGAGCACTGCCTGGGAAAAGCATGAATCTCAGATGAGCTCGAGGCAAGCTAAAAGGAATCTTTTGATGAGCTATAAATACCCTCTTTCTCCCACTACCTTGGCCTTTTTTGGTACTTTAAACAAAGTTACCTAAGTCAGGCTAGACCATTTAGGTTAACAGCATCTGGTTTTACCAGCACTGAAAACATACTCTGGATGCTGCAATCCACCGTGAATTGGTTTTTTCCCTCATATTTTTTAAATAAACATGCATTCTGGAGCACCCCCAACAAAAAGAATAAAGAAATTACAGAATTAATTAAATTCCTTGAAAATGCACCAACATTATCCCAGGCTTCTAAGCATTAGGTTCCACTGTGCTCACAGGTATAAAAAAGATCACCTACATGGCTGGAAGGAAGTTTCAGGAAGGATTTGTTTCTAGGAAATGACTTTATGTTAATCACAGGGTATGAATCTGGTGGTGAATCAAATGTACTTTGTCAAAGAGAAAACGTAAATCTCTGGGGATCAATGTGCTCCCACTGTCCCACACATTTCCATTAAGAACAAATAGATATCAGCTGATCCCAGAAAAAACCAAGTATTTAGATGATTAGTACATATTTCTGTTTGTCACTTACATGCAAGTTTTCTTTCCTGATTGCATCACAAAATAACCCTGTAAAATATACACAACTCAGCATTCTTGGATTAAGCTTCTGCAAGCCTTGATCCCAAACCTGCACTGCTTAACAGTAAGTAATAATGCACGGTGCCTGTTGTTGTCTCATTTTTTTTAAAATAAGTGCAAAATCAAATCTCAAATACTTCCAACTCTAAATAAATTCAGTAAGATCCTCAGGAGCACAGGACCCCTTTTGAAATTAGCATTTAAGATTACAAGAAAAGGCATCCAGCTGGTGCAAAAAGATGATGAAAATATTTATTTGGTGACCTCAGCCGCATTTCTGAACAGTCTTTTTACTAATTTTCCTAATAAAACAAATTATCTTTTGATGTTTTTCTAAGCAGAAACCAAGAATACTGTTCAGCAACCAACAGCACAGGAACTCCCTGAGAGCTGACACAGGTTTACATTAGAGCTGCACTAGATGTGGATGCACATCATGTGTTTATTTGCAAGGTCCAGCTCCAGAGCCAAGCCTGTGTCTGTGGAGGTCAGAACAGCTGCTCAGACTTTCCCTGTGTCACACAGGGAGACGAGGAGCTATCCCACAGCACAGTGGACAACCTCTGATGCAATAGATTCCTGCTCAGTGGTATCTAGTGCTTGTCATCACAGGCTCCCAAACCAGAGTGAAACCAAGCATTCCGTGTATTTAACACATACATAACATAATTATGCTTATTAGGGAGCGATTCCTCCCCCAAAAACTATTCATTTACTGATTTCAGAGCAGTAACTGGAATCAAAGGTTCGATCAAGTGGTTTCCAGATAAGGTTTAGAAAAGAATTCAACAAATACTTATTTGTCCTGCAGAGTCCTGTTATACTAAAGACCTGGGAAGTTTGACTTCAGGGGTAAGCTTCTCCATCCTAAGTAATTCCCTTGACACTCCAGATGTGAAGAGTCACATGGACAGGGAATTCTTTTGAGTGCTGACGTGTTTCTGTGCCTAACAGGACCATCACCAGTGCCAAAGACCTGTAACTATCCGTGTTTAGTTACTTCCCCTCCCTTGACAAAAATGGAAAACGCCTTGCCCAGCTGTGGATAAAAACCCCGTGGCTGGAGCCTCCCAAACTCTTGGTGGCAGGAAGGAGCCAAGTGTGGCACAGGGAACCCACTGCAGGTACCTCACTGTGTAGAGAGATGCATGGAAGAGATCCCAGGGAAAACAGCTCCTGCTCCCAGCACAATAAAGAGCAAGTCACGGTGCTGCCCAAAAGCTGGGTTTTTTCTGTGATTAATTTGTAGGTAGCACAATACAAAACAGGCATTCTTCCCAAAATGCAAGCAACAAGCAGCACTGTGCTCCTCTGAGCGTCTGTCAGAGACAGAGCAGTGCACGAACCCACAGCTAAAAGAAAAAGGCCTCAGTTCCTTTTAGTGACGTTTAACCTCCCCAAGTTCACGAACTCAGTTATCTAGCATTAGCCACTTGTAAAAATATTAGCTTCTGGTTTTCCTGTTTCTTCTGCTGGAGGATTAATTTCAGGGAACTTTCAGTCTTTCTTTTGATTTTAATGCTCTTAAAACAACTACTAGAAAAGCCATAATACAGTCCAAATCAAAACCAAAACCAACACAATGAAATATTTTTCCCATTTTTGTGCTAGTTACTTGGTTATTTTCCACCAAATCTTTCACCAAACCCAAGCAGGCAGAAGTACAGGGGGGCCCCACTTGTTAAAAACCCAAAGTAGCATCTTGGCTCTCTGATCAATCTGTTGCCTGTATTAAAGTGCCCATGGACACAAACGAAGTACTCAATCTAACCAGCTACAAACAAATGCAGTCCTCACTCAAACACTCACTGCTGGTTGCAAAACAAAGCTCAGAGCATTTGTCTCAAATCTGTTACGTGCTGCATCTCCAACCACATTTCCATTTTTGATTAGTCCAGCAGCTGTGCTCTCCTGGAACAAGACCAGATCATAAACCCAGGATGAAGCACCACAGAACACAAGATAAAGGGAAAAGTGCCAGACACTCCATAGTGCTCTTCAAGTTTTTGCTGTTGCTGCTGACTCTGCTTGAAGGACAAATCTATACTGGCAACAGGAGGCAGTATAAACTTTTAACAATAAGTAGTCCCCGCTTCACCTGTTAAATTCAACTCCTTGCAAGCCAGGAAAAACATCTCTGACAAATGGAACCTGTAATAATAACAGGTGGTTATTTTTTTAAATTCTGGCTGTAATTATACCAGCACACCCATACTGAAGTCAGTGAAGTTGCAGACTTCAATCTCATTCTTCAATCATTTGGTACGTTCAGTTAAGTGACAAACCCCCACGAGCACATGCAGTGGGAAGGTGGAGAAGCACCTCTGGAGCATCGGCTCTCGGAGAGCTGGCTGTGAAGCCAGAAGTGATTGCCACCTCTCTCCCCACAGCAGCTCTCAGTTGTTTTCCACCTCTGCAATTTTAATTTTTAGGTAAAAAAAAAAAAAAGTCTAAATCCTCGCAGATTTGCAAACAGATGTGCTGGTGGAAGTGGTTAAAGGAACATTTCACAATCCTCGTCCAGCTAGAGAGAACTAACAAAGGTAATGCCAAGCCACAGCTTCTTTACAGAACCACCCTGGGTAGGAAGCCAGGAGCACTCTGTACTCAGTTACTGAGTTGCTGCTGCATTCCTCAGGCACTTTCCAGAAATCCCCCAGGAGCCACTCAATCTAGTACTTTTTCCTCACACAAAGCTGAAAAAACAACTTCCTTCTGCAGAACTACTTAAGAAAGTCCAAGAGTCCTGACCTGAACTGGTCAGTATCACTCCTTCACACATCCCCTGCAACAGTTTTAAAGGAATATTACTTATTTCAATGTAAGTTCAGCTTTGTATATTTTTTATATCAGTGGTATAATATCTAGAAGTCATTGTCAGTCTGGAGCTGTTCTTAAGTGGGAATTTTATTGCATTTTTTTTCTTTAAAAGAACACAGCAATATATTTTTGAAAGCAAACAAACTGATGAGCACTTTTCAAATAAAACACATTTTTTACTTCTGTTTACGTATCTCAGAGCTGAAGTTCTTTTTATTTCTGTGATCCAGACTGCATCTGCCACTTCTACAAATAAAAAATTGTTCAAAGTTAAATGAACAGTTTATTTCATTGCTTGGCATGGCAGCACCACTTACCTTCGAAATCATTAATTCTCTATGCAAACTAGGCCTATGGATAAAGAAATTGCCATAAGTAATGCCATCACCCTTAAAAGAAAATATTGGGAATAAAAAGTCAGAAAGAATAGACAGTTTCTCACTGGTGGTATGTAATGGCCAAAAGAATTACAAGGAAACAGGAATTCTGTAGTTGTTCACCCTATTTCATTTGTACCTAGATCACTTGTCAGAGGCCTCAACAGAAATCTGGCGCTGAGTAATGCGAGGGTTCCTGATTCCACACAAAATCCTCTGGAAGTATTTTTTTGCATGTTGTTTAAGAGTGTACTGTATCTGAGACACCTTACACTGCTTTAAATAGAAGGAATAGAAACCACCACTATGTATTCCATTTCTTTTTACCAACTAGACTTTCCAGTGTTCTCTAGGACTATCTCCAGGCTGGATATTAAAGATGGGAAGAGGAATCAAGATATCAGCTCATGATCCTACCCATATTACCAAAGTTTGGATGAGGTTCTGTTTTTAACTTCTGCCTACGTATAAATAAATAAAACAGCTCAGTCATACCAAGGTGTGCTGGTCCTTTCAGGGTAATTCTTACACTGCGACTCCCATGTGGTACAGCAATCACAGTTTCTTCCCCTAGGAAAATTAAACAACTGTTTTAGAAGTTATCTTTCGTCAGGGAATTTGTACATCACGCAGTTAGACTGAAAACTGTCAAATGTGTCTAAGAAAATATTTCACAGCTTTCACAATTTTTCTATCAAAAATAATACGTTATTTTATTAAGTACAGTGTACTGAGTCTGTTTGCTATGTCATGCAACTATCCTACAAATGGACCCGTAAATCTTGCTTGCTCTTTCAAAATAATTTGCTATTAACAATAACAACTGAAATGTCAGTAGTGTATTAGGAACATATTTACACTCTGTTGTCCTAGTTTTATTTCCTAATCACTGAATTGACATAAGGAATCTGCTAAGTAGTCCTTCCCCCTTACAAAAATCTGCAGCTGTTCAGTCTCATTTTGCCCACACCTCATTTCCTGCTGCAGGTCACAACTTTAATAAGTGGCAGGACTTACAGGAAATAAATCATCTACTTAACACTAACCCTTAACCAATTACAGACCAGTTAAGAGCAAATATATAACAGCTATAAGGTACATGTTATAACAGTGTCTGCATCTAACTTACCATATAAGATCATTTCTTCCAGTAAGAGGCTCAATTTAAAATGAACTATAAACCGAACCAGCCCCCAACAGGACATGTCAATACAAAACAGCTCTTGGCTGCCTGAAAGGCCTCTCCATATATAAATGTGCAACACACTTACTTCAGTGCATTTTCCAAAGGCAGAAAGTTATTACTTTTCATTTCAAACGTAGGAAGTCTGTGATTTGCCCGAGCAAACTGAGTTACCAGGCAAGTGAACAGACTGGAGACCCTCGCGCCAACACAGGCAGGGCTCTCGGAAAGGAAGGAAGAGAGGAGGAAGAGAGAAGGAAGAGAGGAGGAAGAGAGGAGGAAGAGAGGAGGAAGAGAGGAGGAAGAGAGAAGCATCCAAGGAGGAAAGCATCAATGTGCTGTCACCCACTTCCATCGTGGCCCAACTGTGCATCTTCTGCAAGGCAGGACCTGCCACCTGTGCCCACTGCAGGTACCCCCTGTGCAAGGTGCCCTGTTTGGTGATGGAACTACTTCAGTGGCCATGCAGAAGAAGTAAAATGTAAAAATATTTTTAATTTATAATTTAATCTTTATAATGTATAAGGAAGATATAATAATTATTATATTTATAATTTATGAGGAAGATATAATTATATCTTCCTCATAAATTATATATAGATATAATATAGATATAATAAAGATATAATTATATCTTCCTCATAAAATATTTAGAGGAAGAATAGTTGAGTTTAATTTTAGCTAAAAAATAGTTGAAAAGTGTTTCTTTCCACTTCAAATCAGACCCCTTTAGAGTAGATGCTAAATTATCAGCTTCTGGTTTACATCTCCTTAGCATAAGCACGATTGCCTGCCAAATGTTCAGAATACTTCAAGCAAATACTGCAATTATTTTTTCTGAAATAAACACCTTCTTATGTTACAGTTTTTATATCGTCAATTTCTAGGAAGGACATTTAAATATAACAATTTATTTTGGATGTAATAAAATACGAGCTTTATTAATTTCATACTTGGGTATTCCACCAGAGTGAAAAATACTACAGTAAAACAATAATACAACTAAGGAGTCCTGGAAAAAACATTAACCACTGAACCACTTAATATCTTTTTGCATCTTGGTTTTCCATCAGAGGAATTGCTAAAGATAGCCAGGAGGTAGTGGGTGTGTATATCTTTAAAGCAAGGAAATAACTACTGAGTTCACACGTGCTCGGCAGTATTTGAGAGAAAGCAGGTTTGAGGGGCCCGTCTGTCCTTACTTGGTCAGGAATTGCATCCCGTCCTGATAACAACCAACCAGCAGTCACAGCTGGTCACAAAAGTGGGATTTGTGACCGGTTCAGAACACAGGAGCTGCTGCTCTGCAGGGGAACCAAGGGCAGCCCGGGTTTGCAGATGTGCACACATGTGCAGGCTCCTCTGGAGAACAGCCGGGGCCGTCCCGCTGTGCTCCCCGCGCCTCCCCGCAGGCAGACCCTGCTGATCCCTTTTCAGGATGCCTCACATTCCTTCAGCAGTACTGCAGACATTCCACCCTCACCGAAGCACTCTCTGATATGGTCCAAAGGTCTCACGGGGGTGCTAAATTTGGTGTTTCTCTGCGGCGGAGACAATATTACCAGAAAGTGTTTTATTTGCATTAGAGATGACTAAGCTCACCGCCGCAGCAGCAGTCAGCCTCTGCAGCCCACAGACCTGTCAAGAAGTCTGACAGCAGGAGATTTTTGTAACCTGGCTGAGATAATTATGACCTGGGGCAGCCTTTCCTTGAGATGAAGTAAATTATAGGAAAAAATAAATGTGAGATTTTTGGGCTTCTGAACAGAGATGAGGATTTGGAAGACATGGGATAGAACTGACCATGAGGGACTCCTCCTTCTCCTAGGGACAGCCTTGAAACAATAGTTATGGTTGTCCAGGTCTGGCATCCAAAACTGTATATTCCAAAGGTCACCAACTCTCAGCTGAATGTAATTCACATTCTTAAAGAAACACAAGGCTCTGCAAACCCATTTAAAATTGTTATGCTGTACATTTCCCATTAAATCAGTAGGGTCCACACTGCTAAAAACAGTGAACTCTTACAAAAACATAAGGGGAAATTGCTGCCCTGAAATCTACACTGAGAATTTTTGATTACAATTTTAATTTTTAGGTTAGTATTTCTGTCTCTTTGAAAGTTAATTGCTGACCTTTGTGTAGAGCTGAAAACAACTAAGCCCAAAATCACCTGGAACCTGCGGAAGCACTAGACTCTAACATCTGAGTTCAGACTAAGGCTCACCTTAAAAACTGAGAAACAGGTGAGATATTGTCTCTCTGCTCTGACACTCCTCCCAGGGCAGGGATTCCCAACAGCACCTGAGACATCTCCCTCCACCCTCACCCAGGGACTCAACAAATGTGTGCACACACTACACACAGCACTTGCTGATTAAGCTCCCGGATTGCTTTCACTTTAGATGGCAAGGTTTGATCCTGTTTCTATGGTGTTAAAGTGGATTTAGATTTTGGATCTCAATGAGAGCAAGATCAGACTCCCTGCTACGGTAAGACTGGGAGCTAATCCCCAGGATCAAAATAAAGGAGCCACATTCCTAAACTCAATCCAGTTCAGCAGGTTTTATTTATTTTTCCATGTGGGCCATGGTGGACCCATTTACTGCTTCACATATGGGCCAGTTGGGATTTTTCCCTCTCTCCTCTCATGGCAGGCCAGAGGGTTTATTTCAGGTCTATAAAAAAAAAATTTCTTTCTGTGTATTTGCTCAGAACTTATTTGCTGCTTCCTTGGTTCTGATCGAAGACCTTTGTGCTCTCAAAGTACAAACAATAACCCAGGAACAACTACAGCACACAGGAACTAAAAATCTCGAAATATTTGGAGTCTTATGGCAGTGGCTTCCCTCATCCACTCTGGCATCAGGCATAATTTCAGAAGATGCTGCTGCTGCTGGGCTTTGTGCTGACCTGCCTGATGAAAGCAATCTGGACAAAGCCAAATACATGCACTGGAGAAAACATAAAAGACACACAGTAAGCAGGCCCACAAGAAAATGGATTTTCAGGAAATGCAGTGCAAAATGAGTAAGGAAATAGCCAGTGTTCTTATTGAACATGGAAATTTCTTCAAAGACAAAAAAGAGAAATTTCTTCAAGACAATAGAGACCGTGAAAGTAAAGGAGGAGGCTTCACGCTACCAACAACAGCCCCAGGCAAACCAAACTAAAGGGATGCCTAGACTGAAACAGCTGGTGCTGAAGACCCAGCATCCACACCACAAAACTGCAGATGCCTCGCTGGGACTAATTCTAGTCCGATCCCATGGACTGTATGTTCTGTAGCTGCTGGAGAACATCAGGTGCTTTTCTGGGACACATCTTCTGGTTTAGCTTCATCCAAAAAATTCCAACTTATACTCTCCAGAAGCATAAATCTCTGTGATGTGAACTGATGAACAGCATGTTAGGGACATGATGAAATTTGGTTCAAAAAACACGCTCCTTATCCGTACTGAGATGCTAATGCACTGGCATTCTATCCCTCTCCACACAGTTTTCCTGCCAAACCAGTCCCAATTCCCTCCTCTGGCCCTACACATGGTTGATTTTTCCCCTTCCTCCCCAAGTGGTTTTGACTTCATCTCCCACCCAGATTCCTTATCTAATCTCAGTCTTCTTCTCCTCCTCTTTTCTTTGACTCAGTGTGTCTGTACAGCCAGTCCTGCATCCTCCACCCACCTTCTCATATCTGCCTTCCCTTCACTGCATGAACTAACGTCGAATTTTCCCGTTCAGCTCGTCTCATCTTTCCCTCTCATGTGATCTCATCACTCCCCATCACAGGCCTGAAGCTCAGGAGATGGGAAGCTCTCCACAAAACCTCTTCTGAATGCCTGAATGTGAGGTAGGAGGCATCGTGGGGTTCATCCCATGGCACCTGTTCCACACTGCAGTAAACCAGAAAGCATAAGCAACCTCAAGGGAAAATTTTAATAGCTTTTTTCTGGAAGAGCAACCTGTTAATGTATTCTAAGGAGGCTGCACACATATGATCTGTTTGCATTTAGGACTTGTAACAAGTTAGAGAACACTTAAAAGGATAAGTTGTCAGAAATTTCAGCTGTTACCATCCAAGAAGATTCCACAGAAAATGAAGGAAAAGGCTGGGGGTTTTTTGTAAAGGTTGTAGTAAAATATGTGTTGATGTTCACAGACATTGCAAAAGACTTATCCATGACCAGAAGACCATTGCCTGCCAAATTTCAAATCCCTGATCTGTGATCAAGTCCAACAATGGGCGGATGTTAAGACATATTAAAGAAAATGTTTCAAGAATGTTTTGACAGTGGGAAACAACATGTTTTTCTCCTCTGTGTCCTTGGAATACGCTGAGTTGTTTTGGCTGAATTTTCTCCAAAACACATAGCACCTGGCATGAGAAGTTTCTGACACAACTGTCGAATTTTGGCAAATAATCCTTCGCATAAAGTGAAGTATCAGACAACCTCGACAACTGGGATTGCTTGCTCCGTGTATATTGATTTCAGAGAGGGAAAAAAACGTGAGGCAGGAAGCTGTCACAAAGTTGAGCTGGCTGATGACACAGAAGAGGGAGCTGTGCCAAAGGCCTCTGACAGATAAATGACCAAAGTGAAATTAGGTTTTTGGTTAAGCGTGCTTGGGGATGAGGACATACAAACACGTGAGAAGGAGTGGCCAGTGGCTATTACACAAGTGCCATAGGACATAAAGGACATGGCAAAAGGAAATTCAAACAGTTACAAAGCCATTGCCAGTGAAAGCTTTTATAAGAAGCTCTTCAGAAAAACATTTAAAAAGGTAAAACTTGCAAGTAACTTGCAGTTTGGGAATCAAATAAAACCAGATTAGGACAAGTTCGTGCCTTCAACTTCACCCCCCATTGAACCAGCATCTTTTCTTCTTCGTTGGTATCAGAACCAGAACACTTTCCTACCATTTCTTGCCAACAGTGGTGCAGAAAGGAGATATGAGGGCCCAATCCCACAGTTTTTCCATGTGCACGAAGTGCAGTGGAGTTAATGGGAGTTCCATGCATATATTACTAGAAACATCAGGCCCATGATATCTCAGTTCCCAATGGGATGGTACATTTTACAACCTATTACACTTTTTGTTTGAATATCATTAGTCAAACCTTTAATCATTTTACCAGAATGTTAGAATCTGGCTTGCTGACAGAAATTTAACTTACTTTGTCTTTCAAAGGCAATTAAGTGTTACTGGAAAAAAATAAAGAACTTTTGAAATGACTGTTCATTTCATATTTGCAAAACAGTGATCTCCCTTTCAGTGCTGTTTAACTTTCTGATCAAAGACATTAATTTAATGTAAAAATATATTAAAAAAGATCATAAAACAAAATTAGTCCTTCATGAGAAATCTTTTACTATCAATGCCTAAATGTCTTTGTTTTAGAATAACGACTAAGATAACCAAACACTTTCATTTTCCCTTATGCCTCTTTTTTATACCAAAATCTTTGGCTCTTGCTTTCCTTCCAGTGCTTTAATTTGCTTCATTGAACAGTAAAATTTACATCCTGCTCACAGCCTTAGGCTCCCTCTTAAATACATCTCTGTCATGTGTCGATATTTTCTCAACACTAGTTCTTGAAAGCTTCCAAATGACTCTTTGGAAGATAATGTGCCTCCCTTCACTGATCTTTTACCACAAAGAAAGGATGGCTTTATTTCCACATTTCATTCACACACAGGATGATTATATGGAATTCATTGCATAGTGTTGAACAACTCGACCCAAAAAAGATTTTGGCACCGTCAAAATACCAAGAAAAACATTGAGTTCTGAATTTAGTAGCGTGTGTACTGTTTTGCTTATGCCAGCGGTAATTCATTCATATCATTCAGCCTACTGCAGTGCAAGATAAACCCAAAACTTGGCAAAACTGACATCTTTCCTCAGAATAGTCTTTCTTGGTCTTTAATTTTAAAAGGAAGCTTAAAGAGACACTGAATTATGAGAGAGGAAACAATGAACCATGGGCATCCTTCATAACCTTCAAGGCAACAGGAGACCTTCCACCAAGTGATACCAGCTGCAGTCAGCTCTTACCTGAGCCAGAATACCACAACTGAAATTAATATTTTCTGTCACAAAATGACATTTTCAAAACCAGATCCCTTTTACCACTCTGTCTTTATTATCCTTCCATCCTAAGCAGCAATGAAATGCGAAACTTTTTATTTCACTTATCATGAACTATCCAACCAGAGTCACCAATCCAACAAGTTTATTTTGGGTTGCCTTAGAACTAGCTATGGTGTCCCCAGGAATCATCCTCCTCCAGGAGAATCTCTGTTGCTGTACAACTGGAATAGACACTGCAATTCCTTTCAATTCCAGCTGACCTTCACATCAGAAAGGGAAAGAGCTATTTTGTGCGTATCTATCTATATCTAGAAACACAAAACAAATACATCTTAGAGACACTACCAAAATATTATCCAATCTTCGCTGCTTTACAAGTGCTTGCTCTGTGCTGACCAGCAGCTCTGAGCATTTGATGTGGCAAATGAACAAAAAGTGGCCATGAAAACACTTTTTCAAGTGTTTTCAAGTGTTACACTTTTTCAAAGTGTTTTTTCCATGAAAATACTTTTTCAGCTCATTGTGAACATTCAAGGCATTTTCTCAGTCTTCCAGGATGGAAAATTTTATGAATTACTGAACTACACTGTCCCATCAATAAAAAGTACCTCTAGTCAAAGCAAGACAAAGGCTAACACTGACAGACCATCTAATACGTAAAAAAGGCTCTTTGACTTGTGCAAAATTATGCTGTGACTTCAAAAGCTGCTGCCACAAAACCAGTCACTTCTAAATTTAGATTGTCCTTTGCTATACATGTGTATTGAATTACAGACACCATGCACCTACACAGTGGTACCCAACACCCTTGCAGGGCAATACAAGACATCACACTTCAATAAACATTGAGATAACAAATAAACTACTCCAAGTTTCATCCAAACTGAAGCATACTGCAAACAGTGGCATTAAAAAACCCACGGGAGTAGTTGCATGTATATGCAATGAGATTTTAGCATGATTCAATATACAAAGCTCTTTCAAAATCAGGGCACAAGTGAAATCTTTGCAGGCTGAAATACAACAGTATTAAAATATAGGCAGCTGTCAGAGGCAGGTGCTTCATCCATTAAAAAAAACCCTGGTTGCATTTGAACTTTGAGCACTGGCTTTAAGAGCACCCTTCTGTCTTGTGACTTTGCAGGAAGGTATTTAACCCCAAAGGCCCCATCTCGAGTGATAAATGCTCGTGACAAATACACACTGTGAGTTCAGAAGAAGAAAAAAAACTATGTGAGGCAACTGTTCATATGATAAACACATGGGACTGTGAGACACATGGGACACACATAGGCTGTGAGATTCCTGGGAGCATCAGCTGTGAGGATGGAGAGCACCCAGTGTCAGAGTTGAGTCTTTGTATGGAAAACCTTGCCTGCATATCAAAAAACCCAGACTCTTCAGACTCCAGTAAAGGGTCTAATTCCAATACCCTTCCTTTTTTATATTTTATATTTTCAATACTACTGAGACCCACAGAGTTACTCCCAGTAAGATGTTAATTATTTTGAGAAAGAGTGGCAAATTTTGAGCCCAACACACAGAAAAAGAGATGGAAGTATTAGTCCCTTTCACTTTGTGTTTTTTGTACCATACAAGTAGTAACCTGCCCCTGAAATTCAACTGTCTTCAGACACCACAAAAAAAAAAGAAAAATCAAAGTTAATTTGAAAACCAGGTACTTTCAAGCAGAGGCCCCTATTTCCATAAAACCATCTCTAAGATGTTTCCATGATTTAAAAACATTGCTGCAGCATCACACATACTGCAACATGAGGATACCCTCTAAAATAAGATGTGCATGTTGATGGTTATTCCTGATAGAATGAAGTGAGTAGCTCCATAAAAAAAAAATAAATGCATATCTCAAATTCTTTCCTAGCTATACCCTAATGTGTGGTATCCCTCATGGAATTTCAATAGACTAATCTAGCACAGAATTTAGAATTAAGTAGCTTTGTAAAACTGCAAACAAGTATATAGTTAAAAGGTCACTGCAATATGCATGCTAATGTATGAGCAGGAAACATAGTCAAGGATAAATTATCATAGGATCAATGTGCAACCTACTTTTTTCTGGTGAGACATGTGCCTTAGCTTGTCCCCTCACGAGCCTGCATGTTGAGCCATCTCCTGCACAGATTCCACAGTTGTCTTCCTTGGCATTGCTCCCAAGTTGTCGATCACAGCCTACTGCCTGCCAACATCAACACCACAGTCAGAAGGAGGGCAAAGCTGTAGTAGACATGCTCAGGTTTCTGGAATTTTATTTATTATGTTGTCCTTTTGATTTTATTAGTTGGCCTCATTCTATCAAAGCATATCTTGCCATTTAGGATTTTAAAAGCACACTGTCATTTCCATGATTTTAATGATGAACCACAACAACTGATGTATTAAGCTATTCAAGCATAGGAAATACACGAATTCGTTTCCCACTACTTATGTGAATGAATACCATTGAGCATTATTCTTTCCAGCACAAGGCATAACTATGTTATTTACAATTTGATTTTCATCACCTGTTTAATTATGTCTGAGAAAGGATAAATGCAGTTAAATAATCCAAGTTAAAAATTTAAAGGGCACTCAGCCTTCAGCTTCACAGACAAAGAGTTGAGGGCAGTGCTAATATTGTGGTGTCTTGGCCATTCAGAATTTAACTGGCACTTGTGTAGGTCTATTTGCCATTTACATCAATGTCCATTACATACACATTTGCTGACCAGCTTTTAAAAAGCTTGGACGATTCACTTCTCACCTTTTGATTTTTTCTGGTTTATGAATATAAGACCCATTCTATAAAACTTTCCAACGATTATTATAAAAACATCCAAACTCAAACACTGCCAAAAATTCAAAAAGCAATTTTTTAAAAAAACTGTCAACTGAAAACCCTCCAAATTTTAATCAAAACATATCTCCAGGTTTTTCTTTTTCTTCATATCAGTCAACTCCACAAGAAGGATGGGAGTGAGAATGGAAAGAGCAAGAATAGACAAAACTGACTAAAAGCACCTTCCTGCTGAATGGAAGATAAATATTTGGCCTCACCTATCTTACTCTTCACCCTTTCATAGAAGAATTTTTCAGGGAGTACCAAATGCTGAGCAATGTGGTAGAAAGCTGATCTCCAGCTTCAAGTTCTCCCAAGTCAGCCTATATGCCTCTTATATCCACATATCCCTGAGAAGGGCAGCTAATTTGTCATGGGCGCATATATTTAACGAAAATCCAAACTGACAAATGGATAGAAAACCCTCTGGAAACTCACAGTTAAAAGGCAGTGCTAGAATTCTGAAACTGGCCAGCACACGCCTCTCTTCCTATATAAAAATGCTTGGAAGGGGCAGCCTCAGCTGCCAAGATCCACTGGGTCTGAGCCGTGCCAAACCTGACACACGATCCTCTCGGAGGGGTGAGGGTCGGCTCCACACGTAAGAGGCAGGGCTGGGTCTTCCAGTGGGAGTTAAGGCACACACAGAGACACACAAATCACACACATCCGCTGCCAAACACGGGGAAATGTCATCTCCAAGTTTCACATGTCTGTGGAAAAGAAAACAAAGCAGCCCCCACCTCCCCCTTCTGCCCCTTTCCCTTATTTTCCCGAATCCCTACAGCCTGAATTCCCTTTAGAGGAGGGCAGTAACGGGGACAGTTTGCAGGACCTCAGGTGAGAGACCTGCTGCAGTGAAGGCACCTCCTTCCTAAGGGCTTCAGATTTACCAGAGAAACCTACATTAGCATCAGGAAATTATTTTATTCCTGCACCTGAAGGGGATCTTAATCCTTTGTAGACCAGCAAGGAATTAATTTTAAAAAGAAATAAGCCGCTCAACACTAACAGGAAATCATTTCAGTTTTAACAAAAACTTAGTTGTAAAAATGAAGCAAATTAACACACATGTGGACTCAAACCATCTCAGAACAGGTGCTTATTTACCACACAGAAGCCATGTGGGAACACTGTACTATAATTTAGGCTTGGATTACAGATTAAAATATTTCCACTTAAAGTTGCTTCTAGCATTAGCTCTGGGTTCATTATTGACATCCAGAATATTACAAGAAGAAAAAGGTTGTGAACAAATCACTATAAAAAAGCCTATCTTCCCATTTTATAACCAATCAGCAATACGTTGAGAAAATAAATGGAAACACCATTTAAGAAACAGAAACTGACTGGGCCCCGCTGTGAATCAGAAAGCAGATGAAACTTCATGGGATATAATAATAATAATACAGTGCTCGACACATTTGCCTCAGTGTTGACAACTCCTTCAGTTCCCGGCTCCACAACAGACTTTGTTTTCCGACCCTTGAAAACTCCTGCACTTTCCCATTCCAGCCCAGGGAAGGAGCCTAACTGCAGAGCCCCAGAGACAGGGGTGTTGCAGGAATGCATCTCCTAAAGTTTCTGAAGCATGCAGACGGTGCAGTGATGGAGACCACAACAGTGGATGAGAGAGTCTGTATTTCTCCTGGGTAGATTTTGAAGCAGTTACTGCTCTCCACTGATTCTCCTGCCCTTGTTCACATAAAGACACTACCAGAACGTGGAGGTAAATTGTATCCCTGTGAGAGTAATCTCTCCACAGATGTCTCAAACCCATCTCCACTGCATACTGTCAGTGAATGTCAAAGGAAGAAATAAGCTGCACATCGTGACACCCCGTGTGGAAAAGTGCTGTTTTTCTCAGTTCAAGCTCTTGCATATTTGTAGGCTACAGATCCTGCAAGTCCTTAGTGGGAGGAGGGCACTGAGCAAGCGCTGAGCACTTGCAAGGCCAGCCCATGAGAGCCCAGCACGACAATAACCAGCATCCAGCCGGGGCTCTTGCACACAGCCCCCGTGAAAACAAACTCTGGTTGCGTGTAACAAAAATGACACGACTGTGCAAACACAAGGCATTGTTGTGTCCAACGTGTAATGGAAGGAAAAAAGATAATCAGCAGAGCAGCGTACTTTAGAGGACTGTTTCATACAGTATTATTGCTTATTTTTTAATAATACACAAACGCCACAGAAATAAAACAGGAGTGCTAGCTGCAAGGGACTTGGATGTGGGAAAAGGTTTACAGCTCCCCTGGCAGCCAAGGTGGTGTGTTCAGCTAGATGCATTCACCCTCTGCAGATTTCCTTCCCAGGTTGTTTACATCAACTGTTACACATATGAATATCAAGCAACGATATCCTGGAACAAAATTTAGAAAACAACTCAAATTATAATCACAATTTTGACCTGAAGTGAGCACAGAATTCCAGATTTTTTTCAACGTGAAGCACCCAAAAATCCACAGGTTTTTAAGTGACAAGCCTCACATTTAGAGCTAATTCAAGAAGGAATCTTAAGGAGTGAACACTGGGATGGGACATATTTGAAACCTGAGAGTCTAGAGCCAGCCTTTTTATCCATTTGTGAACCCTTGGCTGGGTATTTCTCAGGTAAGCTGAACAGCCACAGATCTCACCACAAGAAGAGGAAGCTCTAAGGTATAGCTTTGCAAACTGGGTCTCAAAAACATACGGCATCGTGGCACCAAATATTAAGAATTCAAGGTATTCATATTTTAGCCAGTAACTATTGGAAAAAAATAGTGTTTGATGAAATATTTTGAAGACAGTACATTTGGTTATTCGCAAATAAATCTTCAACAAGGACAAGAAAATGATAAATGGCAACAGCCTTCCTCTGCTCACGCACCACCTCAGCCAGCCAAGGAGGCTGATGATTTCCATAATTAAGGCATTTTGTAGGATTAATTTACCCCATATTGCTTGCTGTTTACAGAGCAAAGGGATCAGCTGTAAATATTACAGGCAGACTGGGAAAACATCTGCAGGCTTTCAGGGCATAGTCAGAAATAATATTAGGTGATTTCAACATAGGCTGAATAAATGAAACAAGTGATAACATAAACTGTGCAATGGAAGGGTTGGCACCCTGTGAATTCAAGAAATCTGTAATCACAAATATCATCATCCCAAAAAACAATACAGGTATTGGAATGACCAGGTTGTAAGTGAGCTCCTCAGCCAGCAGGGAGAATATTCACAAATATGTAAAAAAACAAACAATAAGTAGAATTTTAATATTAAAAAAATACTGAGGAAATGGGCACTTTGTGAGTTTATAAAACTGTCCGTGATGGGGCAGCTATTAATTTGGATACAGCAGGATTATTTTCAGGAACAGGTGTCTGATCCATTACTATTTTTGGACAGAACCCGACTATGTTACTTGTCTGTTCCTACAAAGGAAAAAAAAAACTATGAAAAAGAATGATATTGTTTTCTCCCAAGCAGCTCGGACAGAAAGCATCTGGTTAAGCACTGAACAAAGCCACTCATCTGCTCCAACGAAGTTTAGCATGGCAGAGCTATTGTGAAAGGCAATGCTGAAGGGTGTTAAATACTTTGTAGCATGCTTAGAATAGTTCATGTGGGTTCAGAAAGGCAAAGGATGAGCAAAAGGTCAGGGTGTAAAATACAGTAATATAGATGAAAGAGAAGAATGAAATCGCTGCTGATAAGTTAGAAGTGACTATGGAACATTACGAATATTTTTGCAATTATGAATCCAAAAATCACTCAGAAGCTCATATAAAGCTGTTTCTTCAGGTCGTTTTCAATTAGTAGTGTTTCAGCTGAGGAATTGGACTTACATGGAAATTAATGTAGCATGTTCATTTTGATTTGTGAAGGTCCAAGAATAATCTGTTGAATTCCAGGATCTTTCTTTGTTAAGGTGTTTATAATTAAGAATGACAAGGAAATGGACAGGAGTGCAAGGTGACAGAATTTTAACTAAAATTCCAATATGGTAAAAAAAGCATCACCGTGAAAAACAAGGCAAATCCCAGCCGCACCCTCCCCTCCCTCCTTTCAGAGATTTCTCTCAATAAATAAAAATACAAACATGGACTAGAATCACCAGTGCAGAGCCCAATACAGGCTCAGGTTTTAAAATTTCAACATTTGCCTGTTAGACCATTGCTTCAGCCCCCCTGAACTGTGGCATTACCTCAGCTGGCCACTCACTTCCAGCTGCAGGCACTCCCAAAATGGGCACAGCACCACTTTTTTGTAGAACTGACCCTGCAGCAGTGAGTTGCCAGTTATAAAAATGCTACATTTCAGTTATTAAAAAATGTTCTGCAATGCCAGTGACTCAAGAATATATACTTCAAATAAACAAGTTGAAGATACACCTACACTTCATAAAGTAAAAACACTTATCTCAAAGATGAGTAAAACCAGGCATCTGTGCATAGCAAGATCATGTAAGTGTTAAGTGTCACTATTCCTGTCAAAAGCATGAAATCATATACAGCAATATAGATAATTACATATAATATTTCTCTTTCAAAATGGGCTTTCCCCTTTCTAGGGTCTTCTGGAGCCAAAGATCCAGGTATAGCCAGAAAAAACAAACATACTGAGTTCTCCTAATAGAAGCGGCCACAAAAGAATAAATCACTGCTATTTTTATTTGTGACAGATATATAAATTCTATGAAACATTAAAACTGAAGCTGCACGAGTGCCATTATTTTTCTACCTACCGTGTCTTAGCCTAAGCTCTTTTGCAGACACGCCATTTAAATATTCAGCAGTGTATTTGTTAAATACTAAATCATTTTCTACTTTGACTAATAAATTTATTATTGACACAGGCTCTCATTTATCAGTGATTCCATTAAAATGATTAGGTAAGTTTCTGTTTGGCAGTGTTCTGTATTTACTTGAGGGACTGGCAGCCCTTCATTAATGTCATTTGGTTTAATAAAATGAAAACAGAGAATCAATTCAACAATATCTCAATATGACATAATCACCATCCTTCTACAGGTGCTGAGCAAACCCCCCAGGGCTCGGGAACACCCACCTGAAGGCTACTCTGGCTACATTTCTATTCATATGCTTCCACTGGCCTGGCTATTTCAAAGGATGAGCAAAGTACTCCAGGAATAGCCTGCAAGTGGAATTTCAGCACAAACATGCAGAGGGCATTCAGCGAAATTCAGCTGAAGCAGAAAAAACCCAGCAGATCATTTATGGGGATAATGTGCTTAAATGGGCTTTAAAAAACTTAAAAACAAGTCCTGTGTTTCTGCTGAGCAAGGAACTGCACTGGAGAAGGCACAAATGGAGATGATAATTGGACTTCTTCAGAAGAACGTGACAGAGTTACTGCACAGGAGATCCTTTCCCTCAAGGGCTGAACAGCCTGCAATCATTCCAGTCTGTGTTGTCCAGTGGTTTTTATTTTAGAACTGGCCAGCAGTAGATCTGTTGGAGCTGTACCTCAGTAAGGGAATCCTGTGTTGGCTGGAGCACTGATCTGCTGACGGGTGGCAAAGGCTTTGTGAACCAGGTGCAAGTGCCCTCCACTGCCTTCAAAATTTGTCCAGATTTGCAAAATACAGCATGAAAGTAGACTTTTGCACCAAGCATATCCAATGAAGTGATCTGACTGCCCAGCCAGCAGGATAGCAGTAGTTGGACTGCTATAAACCAAATTATTTATTTCAGCCTTACAAGAGATGAGAACTAAGATAAACATGGAATAAAAACATCTACATACTTCTAAAGGTTATCAGCATCGCACAAAATACAAGAAAGCCTCAGAATTACTTCTGACAAAAGTGCCTTTTCCGAGTCTTGTGACTTGACTAAGAAAGGACAGGTTTTATTTCAGCATTTACTAGTAAAGGAAGAAAACACTGAAAAACCCTTATGTGCCTTAAAAGACAAATCTCTATTGCAGTTTATTAGAACCACTCAATAGGGAAAATAAAATCCTCTGGGTCTCGGTCAGAGAAAAGGGATTTCTATTTCCAAAAACACAGACACACCACAAAATCCAAAACAGAGAATTTAAGGCTGTGTTTCATTGCACGGTTGCATGTGCTATCAGCACAGAGATCCCATTGCATCAGTGTCAGCTCCTTGCTGCCTTCTCCCCTGCTCTACTTGTCTTGGCACAGAATCCAGCACAGGCAGATACCAGAACTGAGTGTATCCACACAACAAATAACTAATTTTAAATACAGCTAAGGGAATTCATATTAATAAAAACATGAATGAAAACACTGTCACGTGAAAATCCCGCTCTCCCTTAGTCAGTATTTTCCACGTCTCTTTGCCCTGCTGTGAAACCTTGCTGTCATTCAAAGCCCATCTCTTCACTGACTTTGGAGTCTCTGCTCACATCCTTCACGTTGTGATAGCTTCAGCTTGCACTTTATTCCTACACAGATAAAATGTGGCCCTGGAGAGAACATGAAGAAAAAAGCTCCCACTGTCTCTTTCCCATGCTCATCATCCACAAGTAATTGATTCTGACAAGCAGAGGGAGAGATACCAGAACATCCCTCCAATTAAGCAAGTTTCTTTCTTTCTTTCATTTTCTTTTTCTTTCTTTTCTTTCTCTTTTTTTCTTTTTTTTTTTTTAATTTACTTTTAAAAGTAGTGTGGAATCTTTCAAGCACTGCTTTCAAACTCTGGTTTATCCTCACTGAGGATTTATCTTGGTCTGAGTCATGATTTTCTTCTCGCATGGTCCTGTCTCATAACTCTTCAGTTATGTCTGAGCTGACAAAGGCCTGATGGTGGCAGGGGTTCTCACATCTCTGGAGTCAAACCAGCACAAGACAGTAGCAGCCCAGACAAGCTGACACAGGCTTCAGCATGTGCTAATTAACAGAGCAAAGCCCCTTTGGGGACCTTGTGCACGCACTCGGGACCAACAGTGAACTGCCCAGCCCGTCTCCTCCCAGCACACGAAGCTGCAATCCCAGCAGCCGTGGTGGGTGGAGGAAAACTTCCTCTGTTTAAGGATTTTCAGTTCCTCACAGGTAAGAAATCAGGCAAGCAAAGTTTTTTCTTTTACAAACCTCAGAGTGGAGGTGGAGAATAAGTCAGAACGATGGGCACAAGGAGACGCTCCATGATGTTCAAATTCCAGAGCCATCCGTACAGAGGAAAAGAATGTAAAGCAATAAAAAAACCCCCAGAAAATAAAAAAAATACAGTGCATAAAATTCACTGCATACTAAAGGGCTCCTAAAAAGACTTTCCACATATTTCTGCTGACATTTTATATCTGAAGGCAAGAGGCTAAAGAGTGTTCCACAACTCTGTAAATCCACTTCCATCAAATAAAACAAAGTGCTTCCAAAACCTTTAACTCTTACTACAGGATCTGTCACATGCTAGAGGAGCTGAGAGATTATAGGACCACCCAGGTAGGAGCAAGTACCCTTTTCCACATGGTCTCCATTTAAAAAAACACACACAACCAGAGGACAGGACACAAACTCCCAGCGGGCTTCTTGTTTGTGAGAATGCTTTCGAAAATGAAATCAGTAAATGAAAGCAAATCACTTTGCTCCTTTTCTGGCTGGGCCCAGCCAAACCTGCCTTGCTTGGTGAAGTTAGCACTGGGGGATTTGAAGGTTGCTAAAGCTCTACTTCAAGGTGACACCCAAATCTTGAGCTTTCTGCTATCACTGCTCACATGATTTAGGTCCCTGCTAGGCTGGGAAGTAAAGCCACATTTGCACTCAGCTCACTAAAACAAAACAAAACTTGGCAGAGAGAATCACTTATGACAGGGAAGTATAGATAAGAAACTGGAGATGAGAAAAAATCCACTACTCATCTGACAAGAAAGGATAAACTTACACAGTAAAAAATCCCTATGGAGAGCATTCTCCATAAGAAACAGAAGGAGAGAGAATAAGATAAGACCTGAGAAGAAACACCAGTTTTTAGCAGCAGTGGGAAGCTGCAAAAAAATAAAAACAAGTGATTCCAAAAGATCTTTTCATTGTCTGAGAGTATCCCATCATTACCCGCAGTGCCTGAGAGTATCCTGTTATCATTATTTATTTACAAAGCACGCCGCTGAGTTGCCAACAGTGCCATTGCAAGGGGGCTGCTACACCAAGGTGGGCAGTGACACTCAAAGGGGGGCAAGCACAGCCCTTGGAGGGTGGCTCCGTGATCTGCTGGCCTGGGCAGTGCCAAGAGCTTCCATCAGATGAGAAACCAACCCCCTGAGGCTAAGGGAGGGTGACACTGACAGGTCACGCAGGAGATGGCACCTTAGCTCAGCCCCATCCTCCAGTGGGACCTCTGGAGAGCCACCAGCATCTCCCAGCTGAGCTGCAGCTGGAGCTCCCCACTCCCAGTTTTATGACCCATGTCACACGTGTGCAGTCACATGAAGTTTCTCATGTGTAGCTCTGAGAGCCAGAAAGTTTTGTTGGATCTCCATGAGTAACTCCCACAGTGTTTCTGGCCAGGGTCCAGCCTGCCAGCTCTGCTGCAGTGACATGTAGACAGAGTACAGGCACCAACAGAGGGGCTCCTTCACACTCCAAAATGTACTTTACTCTGTGCCTTTGCTAATTGGTGGTATCCAGGAAAGAATGCCAGGTTTAGTATGACAGCTGGCTTGACACAGAGCTACCTCCAAATCAGTTCTTCCTATGAATCACTCAAAGGCTAAAAAGGAGAAAAAGGCAATGCAGAGATATTTTTTCTAATTTTTAAATATTAAAAAAATGATTGTAAATGTTCATTTTGGAGAAAAAAAAAAGGTGCTTTTTTAACAGCTATTCAAGAATTAACTACTCAGACTAACATGTGTTAGAAACATGTCTGCAGTAACACAGAATGGAAAGGAAACTTTCCTTTCTAAGTCTCTGCACACTAAATCTCCTGTGCATCTTGGGCAGTCCTTGAACAGATTTACAGGCAAAAAAATGTATCTGCAGGAACCAAAACAGAAAGCACACAAAACAAGCAGTTTGAGAAAGCATCTCTCAGGATAAAAGGAGTCAAGATTCAGGAGAAATTAATAATCTGCTATAATTTTAAATTCAAAGCACAAACAAAGCTTATTTAAAAAAAAAAAAAAAGTGCAAGAGCCTTCCAAGAGCTTACAGAAACTGGTTTCAATGAAAACTCTGACAGATATTTACATCCAGCATAAGAGAGCTTTGGTGGTGAGTGATGCCCACCCGCCATATGATGACATGTGACAGAGGAGAACTCGCATGGCAGAAGTTGATGGCTCTGCACTTGACATGTGGGATGTGTTCTGATGTCAGCTAAATTTATGCCATATGCTACAAAGCACAGTGGAGTGTCTGCCTTTTTTGGAACACAAACAACTTGCTGACACTAAATGGAAATTTACATCATCTTTGACCTAATTGTGACAGCCTAGGACAGAACTACTCAGGCTGCTCCTTAGGGCTCCAGATTTTTTGGGTGATGCGTGTATTTGTTGTCCAAACATATTACTCCATATTAGGAAAATTGTCACTGTAACCATTTCAGGTTACAAGTAACACCCCATTCTGCATTCTGGTAGAAAAAAAGCAGGTCTGCACAAATTAAAAACAAAACCCAAGGAGAGGCAGGGCCCCAAAGCAGGCAGAGTAACTGGGTAAAAGTTGCCCACATATGTGTCTGACATGCAGATGTTTTTCAATGTCTCCACCCACATCCAGATGGGCACAGCAGGAACATATTATATATTAAAAAAAATGTTTGGGGAGTTGTGCAGAGACTAGAAAAAAATATCAGAAGTGTGAAAATCCTGGCAGTGAAGTTTTGACCTGTCCCCATTTAACACAACAGCCCCAGATATTTGGGTTGGTAACAGAAGCAGGGCAAAACATGATCAAATGGTTTGACTGAGTTAAGCCTCAAGCAAGCCCAAAATATCTTACTAACTTCCCCAATAAACTTTTCCCAGCTCAACCATCTTAAGATTTCACTTCCTGTAAAGCCTCACACCTCCCATCCAGAGTGCAGCTTTGTCATCTCACAATTTTCTTTGATGGAGCTTACTTAGCTTGATTTTCTTGATAAGGGAAGTGCAAAGGATCAGAACTGAAGCTGGAGAACAAGAATTCACCATCTTTGTAAATTCATGTGCTGCCAAGGTGAGAGTCTGGACAAGAGGCAGAATTTGTGATGCAGCCCCACCCTACCAGGAGCCAGAACACACACGAAAGTGAAATTCCGCCGGGGAAGGGGGGAAGTTGAGTCAACTTCGAGACAATAAATGAGCAGAACCAGCACCCATCTCCTTAGAAGCAGCCTTTGGTGCTCCCAGGCATAGAAGTGAAGGTGCCCACACCAGCAGTGTGATGTGCCCATTTAGATGAGTTGGCTGTAAGAACAGTTGCCAGCTAATTTGCTGCCCGTGCCAATTACACGTCAGAACCCACTGGATGGATCTCGCAGCAACAATTGTGGAGAATCACGACTGGGTTGTCTCTCTCTTAAGAGCAGTTGACCAAATAACCACGTTTTTCTGGGAAATATTAGATGTCCATTTGTTTTCTTTTCCTGCTCAAACAGGAGTAGCACAAAGCTCTGTGCTGGTTTCTGAGGAAGTCCCCACCTCCCACTCTAAGAAACCTTTCACTCTTTCCCCAAAAGAGTTTGCAAAGAGGAAAGGTTATTTAAATGAATCTTCATTTAATTTAATTACATTTTAATTGAATTTTAATTCAATTTCTTTACCTCAATAAAATTATTTAACACTAAACTATCAAATAAATACTTTAAAAAGCAGAAATTTTCAATTTGTGCAAAAATACCTCAGGAATAGCCAGTGACTTCAAGAAAATAAAGTGAAAACACTAAACTGCTTACGAGTTTCAGCAATAAATTTTAAAAATTGAGTAAGTCACAGCACAGGACACATTCTAAACATGTTTGTTGCAGGTTATTTTCCTGCAGATGTTACCTCACACTGAAAAATATTTTTGTGAAATTAGAAGAAATATTTTAAAAATAAAACTGGGAGATGGAGAAAAGAAATCGATTCTCATCAACAGTGTGAGAGCTCCAGTTCCTGCTTCTGGAATGATTAATTTCTTCTCCACTACTACATTTATTCTAAAAATGGATTACTTACATTTCCAAGCATTTTATATCATACATACACATGAATACTACAAAGTGCTAAGAAGAAACATTGAAGGCAGCCCTTTTAAATTTTCCTCCCAACTGCTCTTCACTGAATTGGATCCGCTCTGGACAAAGAGAATTTTCTGCCACGTGTGGAAGATGGAAGGAGGCGTTTGAAGTCGCTGTGGGAGACACTGGCAACCCCCCAGCACCCTGAGCACGAGCCCTTGAAAAGCCCAGAGCTCCCTCAGCTCCAGCCTCGGGCTGCAGTGGGCACAGACAGCAAAGGCTGCTGTAGAGGCACCTCCTAAAAAAGCTGGGCCATCCTCCTGGGTGAAAGCCTTTTTGTTAGGGTAGGAGCATCACTAAGAACATGGCACAAGAAATACATTATTTGGCCCAGTGCTCCCAGAGTTTCTAGAGGTATATCCTATTTCAACTAGAGGGTAACGAGCACTGCTGGATCCCACAGTGAAGTCCTATTGACAAATGCAGTCTCTCTGTGAGGAATTCTTCTGTTTCAGAGGCAGCAGATGCGCTCTGTGTTGACACGACTGGCACTGGAACTGCAGCACACACAGAAGTCACATAACACCCACAGCAAGGTCCAGATCATATATTAATGTTGCTATAATCCATGCACCAGTCTTCTGCCAAATGTGTCAAATTTTCCTCTATCATAGAGCTATTTTTCTCACTGGGCCATATCCTGCATTTTTGAGTCACACACATTCTAGACATTTAACAGAGCAACAACCACTTGCAGAGAGAGAAAACTAATTGCAATAACATACCCATTCTCTATAAACTGCTCTGTTCGTAAAACAAGTTTGCAGTATTGCTTTGCTAATGAGACATGGGCAAGGCTGGGAAGCCTCAGATACTGTAACTCTGCTTTTACACCAACTGTACAAAGTTAATAGCATAACTCTAATAAATAAATAGATCTAGAAATGTAGATTGCAGTAAAAGATTCAAACAATCAGTTCATGCAACCACAGCACTCAACAGACCCTATACTCACACCTGCCATTCCGGGCTGGATCCCATAAAATGTCCATTTTTCTCCTTAACAGAGATTATATGAGACTCAGAAAAGAAATAAAATTAAATAGAAAGCGCTGCAATTTCACCATGTCCTCACAGATATACTAAAGTTTAGAAAGCTGTAGCTACAGTAACTAGGTTCGTTAAATTTTACATGCATAAATAGAAGAGTGAACGAGTTTTATTGACCTTTTATCTATATAGAAAAATATCCATGGCTAAGGCAGTCAGGAAGTTCTGTGTCTTCCTCAAAAGGTAAACTATCTACAATCCATTTGACAGCACTTACAGATACATCTAAACTGATAAATAAAATGAAAAACAACCCCAAAGCGCCCACTCAAGAGCAAAGTGCCTCACAAAAAGGCCCCCTTTAGCTTCACACCGTGAACACACCTGGCAAATTCCACTGATGCACATATCCAAGGATTCGATATTGCAGCGAGTACCATCCAGCACTTTTGGGGCAAGCTCCACCACCAAGTTCTTTCCCAGAGCTTGACATTTCAGGGCACAGGGTGCAGCAGGATCGTTGTACACAGGGATCCACTCGTAAAAGTGTCCCTGGTATTTGACATCGTTGTAGGCTGAACACTGTTGTGCTCTAAAGTCACCAACATCTGAAGGGCAGTCCTGAAAACAAACCAAAAAATACTGGTTTAAACCAGGGAATACTTTGCATTTGCAGTAAAGTTATCTGAGGAATAACACAGAAGCTCTTCAGGCAGGCTTGGATCAAGAACTGATCTGCTTTGACAAGGAAAGGATGCCACACTGCAAAGTTTAACTGTGTATATTGGAACAATTTATGTTGCTTAATCCATTGCTTGCAGTGCAAGTACAGAATATCGTGCATATTCCAGCAATAACAACATAACTGATATGAGAGGATAATTAAAAATCCTAATTTTTATGACACCAGGCAGTACAATTAAAGTCTGGTTCTATAGTAAGAATTAGCTTGTAAAGGAATCTATGCATTTAGTGATTACATGTGAACTGGTATTGATTACATGTGATATGTATGTGATTATTTAGTGATTATGTATTAAGTTACTACAGGGAGCTGTCTGATATTTAATATTTCTCTTTTCAGTAGCTTTTCCCAGTAAAGGATTTCTGAGGGCCCCATAGTCATTCATCAACTCCTATGTCAGAGTAATGACAGAGGTGTTCATGCTACATATAAATAAAAAAATAAAATTTGCCTAATTGATTTTTCAGTTTTTCCTGGAAAAGGGACAAGATCATTATGAGGAAACACCAGAGCTTTCAGTGCCGAGTCCTGTAGTCTAATTACAAAGCACCTTCACCTCAGGGAAGCAGTAAGGCTTATTTTGTTGGGCAATATACTTCAAATTGGTAACAACTGATCAGGTATTCCCAGTTCTTCTCCCACACAGCGCCTCAGCATGCACAGCTGAAAGACCAAACACGAGAACTGCTTGAAATAAAACGTTCTAAAATACTTCTTCTCCACAAAGCATCGCACCCAAACAATGATGTTAATATTAAACTATGGTGACAGGAATGGAGATGAATACTGATTGATTTGAAAATAACTTTGGTAAAGTACTGGCAAAGGAGTTACTGTGTCAAACAATTCCTCACTACAGACTTCATTTGAAAGTATGTCCAGTGTCAAAGAGTCCATATGCCAGACTGAAAGGATATTCTTCCAAGAATTCCAACAGCACATATAAGCCAGATGTGAGGCTGATTTTAACAAAGTTTTGTTTTCATTGGATGGAAGACTGAAAGATTGTGATGTGTCAGCCGAACTCATGGAACTTATTAGTAAGTATTAGTTAACAATACTGATCCCAAACACAGCTTCAACCTTATCAGTGAACTGAACCTTCCTCGAATAAAGCTGGCAAAAGAGTAAGTGCATTATACAGGAATGGAGAGTAGAATACACAGGAGAAAGATTTGAATTTCAGTCCAGCACCCCCAACAGTACTTCACTCAGCTTGGGGGTTTTTTGTGGCAAATAGTAACCTAGCACTGTCTCTGAATTGGTGGTAATCGACATAAAATGCCTTCTAAAAATCAGTATTCTATCTACTGACCAACACATGGAGTTTTTGTAGCTGAGCACTGAACAATTCACTGAGCTTTCCCAGAAAAACTTTTTAGCTCTGTCTAGTGCTACACCTTACAGTGACAATGATTCAGAATGATACTAAAACATTTTGTATTATTTTTAATCTGGGATAATGCTAGTTTGAGCCATATTTTTTGAAAGTATAAAGTGATGGAATAAGACACAGGGAGTGTTTCACCTCTGCAAAATCCCTCAAGTGAGAGCTTCTACAAACATCAAGTAAAGACTGTGAGAAGCCACACACATTTACTGCAGTGTCACTCCTGAGAGATTCACCAAGCTTGCACTGGTGTAAATGAGAGCAGAGTTTTGGCTCTGACTGATCTGTCACCTCTCATTTTCCACAATAGCAGGTCTAAAAAGCAGCGAGGACTCCAGAGTCCATATGGACACCACATGGTTCCCTTCCACCGCTGCAAACAGAGGAGCAGCTAAGGATCAAAAAATCCCGAGTGGATGTTAGATTCAGGTTAAGTTAGAAGCTGTATTTGGGAGCAGTATTACTCAGCCAGGCACAGCTACATTTATACCACAAAGAATTAAAGAGCAGTGTGTAAAACAGGCAGAGTGATGCCTTCAGCTGAGCTCTGACGGGCTGTTGTTACCAATCCCTTATCAGTGGGTGTCGATGCGAGGCCGAGACACCAACACCACAAAGTCAGGATGTCAACCCATGGTTACTCTGTGTTTCTCATTGATCCAACACAATGCAGCTCCTTCCTTCTGCTCGCCTCCTGGCTGCCTCAGAGCAAGTGAATTCTCATCTCCCCACTCTCTTTTGGCATCTTCAAAGAACCCGAAGTGACTCTGGCAGCTCCATTCACATGCCAGCTCCACCTGCTTTATGTTTGAGCTCTGTTCAAAAGCAGGAGCATGAAAAGAGCATCGCAGAGAGCTATCAAAGAGCTGAAATTATTATCATTTGCATTGTATCAGAATTTGGATGGCAACCAAGTCCAGATCCCAGTCTTCCAGGGAACAATAAATATTTGTGTAAATAAAGGAGTTTAGAGAGAACGACAACCAAGCACAGAATGAATGCAATCAAGAAAACAAGAGGACTTGTAAACATCAGTTTAATTCCATTAGAGTGGGCTGGAAAGGTGAAAGGGAGTTTAAAAAATAGAAAGGAAAAGGCACGGCAAAGATGTGAGGGGCACACAAGGGTGAACAGTGCTCGGGAAGTGGGCAAGGTCATCATTTCAGCCAATGATAGTGGGCCCCAGCCCTCATCCTGTTTGTGTGCCTCTCTGTTTTTAATCTATTTCAGACATCAATTCATTCCACCATCCCCTCTTTCAATATTGCACGTCTTTTCTTATTTGTTGAATATTTTTGCTACTAATTTCAGGATTGCTCCAGTTTCTTAATTTCGGCAATAGCTTTTGCCTCACACTCAGTCCACTGAAGCAGGGCCAGGCCATTTGTAGGTTCATGCACTACATGAGGAGCTGAGGTCTGTATCTATATCTGTGAGGTCTAATACATGAAAATGCTGGCAAAAATAATGACACCCAGACCTTGCAGTGGAATGAAGCGTATTTATGACATGACTTATGAACGCATTAGACAGATCTGAAAAAGATGCTTTAGACATAACTACCATGCAGATTAAAAACACACACATATATATATATGTATATATTCCCATTCTTTTTGTGACAGATGATTAAAAACTACTGCATCCAAGGGCTGGCTTCTTATGAAATGTATCTCTGAGTTTTGGCAATGAGCACCCTCAGCCTTTGAAAACAAAGCTGACCTGGGAAATCTGTATCTTTGGAGGCAATGTTCATGTACCAAATATGAAGGTTGCATCAGACCCCGCGACTCTTGCCAACAATTACTCCACTGAAAAAAGCACAAAAGAGAAGGCAAGAAAATTCCCAGTAAAAATGATGACACCAAAGAAAGTCTAGCCCTTTGTCTAGTTTTATTCTTTGAATCTCATTTTGTTGAAACCCAGCCAAAACTGATGAAGTCATTGTTTTGTTTCCTTTTCGAAATCAGCTTCAGGTTCCGTGTTTTTCCTACACAATTTTCAGGCCACTTCTAAGTAGAATCAAGATACCTGAGCTGGAAACCACCCCAGCCAAGGGAGCCTTATGGTGCATCAGCATTATAAATATAAAATAAATAAATGAACAGATTAGAGAGAAACTATGTAACTCAAGGTGAAATATTATAGTCTAAAGTAGACACAGTGCAGCCAAGATTTTCTGAATGGGATAAATTAGCTGCTTAAGTGGATGCAGGGACAATTACAGATGAATGTGTTGAACAAGTGTGAGCATTATCTGCATATAATAAAAGTTTATAATGGAATTGAACATGGGGCTATCTTTTACAAAATAGTGGTTTTTCTGACTGGAGAAAAATCACCCAGGCAAAAATATAAGCGACTTTTTGGCACACAAGAATGTGAAATTTATGGGGAAATGGCCCAAATAACTTGTTCTGTGAATAGGACCCTAAAGGATTAACTTAAACACTTCCACATAGTGCACATCATAGCATTAGAATGTAACACTATATACAAAAATTGAAATTTAAAAGAAGGGGGGCGAGAAAGACTGAAAATCTCATTGAACAACATACAATAGATGGTTTATTCCTCTAAAGTTTCTATGTGGAAGGCTGAAAGCACACATGCAGTTTTAGGAAATCATGCACCTGGCATCTCAGTTATGATAGAAAGATAAGCAGGCTACACATGTGCCTTAATCTTAGCAATTATTTTGTTGCTAAGACCTTGAATTAATTTTTGATTGAAATATCACTAATATTATTCTGGAACTATGCTTGAGTTCAATGAACTTACTACTATTCCATTACAAATCCACATGAAACCAATTTTCTGGTAAAATGATTCTTGTTCTTTTCATTAGAATGACACACATATTAAGTTGTGCTTCATTTGTACTCCCCAATATAGATGTTAGTGGTGTAATGTATCATGTAGCAAAATTACATTTGCAGGCAGCTTTACACTGGGTATTTATACCAAATGTCTCATGTGGTTACCAGTAATACCTATTAATATGGAAAGAAGCTAGTATAAACTCTTAATTTTCAAACTACAGTTTCACTCCTAAAGTGAGAAGCATTGATTAGAAATAATGCTTTTGGGAGAATTATATAATTTGAAACTAAACTGGCCTAGTAGTCTCAGATTTACATTAGGTGTAAGGTCCTGTTTCAAGTTCAACTCAGATCTAATACGGGGTTTGAATTCAGCGATGCCAATTTCAAAGAGCAACTGTATTAACAGTGGAAATCTCATTAAATATATTTTTCTCAGGAGTTCTTCATTATCTGACCCATAATCTAGGAAAAACCATTCCTGAGAGATCCTGACTCTATCTGAACTGAAATGGAAACCTGATCCCTTTCAGACATGCCCCAAAAGCAGAACTGTAAAGGCAGTTTCCTGTCTGGAAATTAACATTTGAATCATCATAAATTCAAACAGATTCACATACAGGGCGCCTGCCACTTATAGCTCTCAAATAAGTCCTAAAGTTAAAAAACAGGCTCCAGTGACTTCAGATAAACTCCCTGGGAGTTCAGAGAGGATGTGGAAATCATCCTAATTTTCTCTGTGCTGAAGCACAAAGTGCCTTCGTTTCCATCAGCTTCCTACTGCATAAATCTTAAATCTAAGATGACCTCTTTGTACTCCTGCAGGAAGCTGCAGTGCACAGGACCCAGCAGTCAGAGGTGTATTGCTGCACACAGTGCCTGCAAACAGACATTTAGCTAAGCAGTGCAGCACTCAGGGGCAGTTTGGTCATCCCTTTCATCCTGACTGGCTGCACGTTGTCACACAGCTTTTAGAGATGATGGTATTTTTTGCAGGTAGCGTTTTTATTTATGAGCTCAGGCCATTGTGCACCAAGCTGCTGGGCCTTTTCTTCTGAAAGGGCAAGGGACAGGGTTTGTCTCCAGAATCTGATTTCTGCGTGCACTGGGACTGATTCATTTATCACTTCCCCTTGCTTCTGCCAGCAGTAACTTCGGCTGTGAGCTGCTGTGGTGGAAAATCCATCCAGCACGGAGGAGTGCAGTGTAGAGCAACTCAAGGTGTGAGCAAGCCTTGTTCTCAAGGAGGGCAGGAGCCAACTGGCCCACCAGACACTGTAGGTGTGGCAAACTGAAAAGCATGAACAGTCAGTTCTCCTAGGAGATGCACTGAGTCAATATATTTACTGGGCAACTTCCAGTGTCAGGTGTCTTAAGGAGAACACGTCACACTCCACAGCTGCCTGCTGCTGGCAGAAATCATGGGGATTGGTCATGACTGAGCATCCCCTGCTCTTGCCTGGGTATAATTCAACCCAAAGGAAATTCAGGCCTCACCTTGTAGTATTATTATTAATTACTTATCTACCTGCTGTCTTTTCTGGAACAGGTCATTGTGGTGTTCAGTGACTGCCCCATTGTACTGTAAGGGAAGCCATGCAAGGGGCTGAGTGCAGAGCATGAACCACCCTGAATGCGTTTGCACACACATTACCCTGAGCACTGACACTGCAAAGTCCCACCTGAGCTGCTCACCTCGGACAGCCCAGACCTGGGCTGAAGGGCAGCAGTTGTTTAAGCAGCACAAAGCAGGACTACAAATCAGAGGAACACGAGTCACAAAGTTTGCTGTATGGGAGTGGTTTGCATAAAACCCGTCCATAAAAATAAAATGTGATTGCATCACAGTAACAGCAACTGTATGGTCAGACCTCCAGCTTCACACTCACTCATGGAAATTGTCTGTGCCAGCGCACCTAAATGTGCATGTGCTTGCATACAGACACATAAAGCTCTGGGTTTAGGCAAACAGAGGGAATATAAGGAGTAATTTTCCTATTTAAGATCTGAAAGGGACCCAGGCACCCCTTTGCTCACGTGAAGAGTGCCACCATACCACTAATGATCACAAATCGTCTAAAAGATCACAAATCGTCTAAAAGCACCCCCAGGAAAACCACTTGCTAGCTTAAGATGAAAACTGATTTGTTAATCCTCCAAAACGTGTAACTCTCCTAATAAGTGATATAAAACATTCTGAATCACAATTGGCACCATGATTTCAAAAGAAAATGTCCATTTGGGAAGTCTAAATTTGAGACCTCATGGTGTCGTGCAGACTGAAATGTTTAAACATGGTAGTAATGATGGAAAGAAAATTATATACATAAGGTTTTAAATAAGAAGCAGGATTTCTTAAACTTTAACACATTTTTGAAAGAGTAAAATAGGATTAAAGGCCAGACTCACATTACTACTGCAGGTTTTGTATCGAATATTCCGACCTTCACAGTTCCTAAAAAAAAAAAGCAAAAATGGTTACCCTGTATAATAGCAAAACACACCCTTGCCTGTTTCACAGCTAGTCATTCTCCCAAAAATTAGACCTTTATTGCTACTGCCCTACCATAATCTGGACTCAAAATACAAGCTCTAAACACAAAGGGGATCTGGGGATTCAACTCGTTACACTGCTGTCTCTTCAGCAAAGAACGTGTGACTTTCCCTGTAAGCCCAATTCACTGCAAACCTTAGGAAAAACACATTTATTTTGTGAAAAAGGCATCTCTAAGCCTGATCCGTGCTGATTACAACCAAGTTATTTCTAATAAAGGGGATGTGACCTAGAGGAGAGGGTTAGGATATGTGATTCATAATTTTAAATTAAACAGAATTCTCATGGACTGCATGCATAATGTGCCCAATGCCTGTGAATCCTGAAATCCAGGCAGTTCAGATCCTCGGCCTGTTGTTAGTAGCTGAAATAACAGGCATATAACAGAGTCATGGCTATTTATTGTGGTCTCATAAATCTGGGGAGGTTGGGTTTCACACTTCTTTTAAAGATTCGCTCTGCCAAACTTCTCAATAATGAACCAGCACTTTCGCACAGTGTAAGAAATTCTTCTATGTTAAAAATGGCAAAATCGAGCCTTTGCAAGAACTGAAAACATATTTCAAGTGACTGGACAAGAAATGATAATTAGCGATTTCTCTAAAATCAGGAGTAGTGTTTTGGAATAATCCCTTCATAACAAAAGGATGTGCCTTACATTACAGAACGTGTGAACATACAGCGGGTAATTTACATCTCTTGGACTAAATCTTCTGCTTCTTGCATGAAAATTGATAATAAATAATATTTTTTTTTAATATAATGTGTGAGAGGCATTGAAAAATATCATTTGTAAAGGAAAAAAAATGGATGCCTGAAGCGAGAATTCAACCAGCTTGAAGTACAAGTCTCAAATTTCCATTTTTTTGCAAGACTTACTGCATCACAACATGCAAGTTAAAAATGTTTACGATACATACAAATGTGAAAAGTTTGTTTCACAACTGTGTGTTTCCTGGACGTTACTACAAAACTCAAACATAGAAAAACCTTTTAAACGATACATTTGTCAAGGTATGGAAAACACATGTTTTTCACAGGGGAACGCATTAAAAATATTAATAAAACCACAGTGGAATTTATACTGCTAGAATTTATTGAGCTTGTTTCACAGTCCCTAACACATTGGTAGAGTATCAAGGCTTCTTGCTGGAACTATGACTTTTCTCAAAGATCTCTGTGCATTTTTCACCAAAAGAAAAGGGCAGTGTTTAAATCAATCATCTTTAGCTCTGTGTCTCATACAGTTTGCCCTTAACGAGCACATCACACTCCAAGCCTTCTTTAAGAAAAAGTGACTTCCTGGATGATACTGCGTTTAACTTAAAAAATCTCAACTACATAAAAAATTTACACACAGTCATCAGTTTTAAAAGTGTTTAAGAATAGTTCAAGTAAAACAAGCAGTTATGGATGGCAGCACAGATGCCTCAAAGCTGGCTGGGATTTCTTCTTGCCTGACTACAGGCCTCGTGCATTACTCCTACTTTTAGGATTGTACCAAAAAGTCCTACATTAGCCCAGTTTTACTGCTGAGGTAAAAGGCTTTCGCTGCATGTGCTGTTCCCTTCAAGCCACACTAGGACTTACCCATGAAAACACATGGCTGCAAGGACCACTGCAGAGAAAGAACTGGCAGGGAGGAATCAGAGAATCAATTTGGTTGGAAAAGACCTCCGAGACCATTGAGTGCCACCTGTGACCCAACACCACCAGGCCAATATAGACCATGGCACCAAGTGGCAGCTCCAGTCTTTGCTTAAACACCCCCAGGGACGCTGACTGCACCTCCTCCCTGGAGAGCCCAGTGCCTAATCACCCCTTCTGGGAAGAAATTCCTGCAAGCCGAATGTCCCTTGGTGCAGTTTGAGACTGTGGCCTCTTGTCCTCTCCTTTCCCAACAGAAAGCAGCCTCTGATACATCCATACGAGCAGCAGGCACCTGAACATTATGTCATGTCCAAGTGCAGGCTGATTTGTACACAGGTAACTTACCATTTGAGTTACACTTGAGAACTCCCCCCCTATTTGACCGTACTAAATAAATCATTCCTGCTATTCCACAATCCTGTTTCATAACATGCTGAAAGGAAGAGTGAAAGCCCGAGTTATTTATCTATTACAAACACGTATTAAAAGCAGAATATTATGTATTTTAAATTAATATCATTAGAATAATTAGAATAATAATTTAAATTAATATAATTAACTTTTAGAATCCTGTATTACACCCAGTTTAAGATTAAAACACCAATTTCTCTAACCACTGTGGTGATGCTTCGCACACCAATACACCGCTAACATAAACTGATGGCTTTTGGCATCATTATGAAAGCCAGATTGTGGATAAAATTATAAATTAATATAATTAATTTAAATAATTTAAATTTAAATTAAAAGCAGTATTTTAGTATTTCACTTGACCTATCTGCACACAGCACTTGCTCTTGGAAACAGAAGCAACCAGGAGGGGATTGGAAATGTGGCAGAGCTGCAGAAGAACACAGGCACACATCAGCGTGTGGCTTACCTGCCATTTAAACATCTCCTCAGAGAGTAGGAGGCTCCCCCTCCACAGGTCCGTGAGCAATCACTCCAGGCCCCCCAGGCATCCCAGGAATCATCCTTATCTTCATCTGAGCGGGTAGTTCTGGAGTTCTAAAGGGGAAAAAAAGGGAAAAGGAAAGGAGAGGAAAAAAAAATTGTTCAGTACGTGTTTTACTGCTTGGCATTAACAGCATCAGTTATGTTACTTTGCTGCTTATTTACCATATTTCAAATTTACTATTTTAATATAAAATGATTATATGGGGAGAAAGCAGAGTGTTTGAAGATGCAGTGTATGTGAGTTTTGCCTCCTGCCAAAGAGCTGCTGGGCCCAAACACGCTGTCATTCCCAACGCGCTGGGTAGCAACCGAACAACCTCAAGCACAGGGACAAGACAGGTTGTTCAAACACGTGATGGGCCTGTTCCAATGAACCTAAGACTTTTAGAATCCTGTATTACACCCAGTTTAAGATTAAAACACCAATTTCTCTAACCACTGTGGTGCTGCTTCACACACAAATACACCGCTAACATAAACTGATGGCTTTTGGCATCATTATGAAAGCCAGATTGTGGATAAAAGTGAGGCAGTGTGTTATTTTTCTCAGGTGACAGAGAGTACTGACCAATATTTACTCTGTCCCAAAAGCATTGCAAATGAGAGAACCTGAAGATTTGATCCAAGCTTTAATGAAACAATTATTTACAGCCAATTCTTTCATTCCCATTGACTTCAGTGGGCAACTTGTCAAAAAAAAAAAAAAAGAAAATTGCTTATTAGAGGACAAGCATCTCTGTTTGAACACTGAATTGCAGAAGTTGGTCTAAGAACACCAGTGGCTCCTTGACTTTCTTGCTCTTTTAAATGTACTAATTTTACAATCGCTTACCATAAAGCTTTAAAAGCATTCTTAGGCCAATCTACCATTCCAAAAATGATAGAGCCCAGCTCTGCCAAGATCCCCGAGGAATTTTCACACTGACGTTGGGTTTACTTTATATCAGAAGCCAACTCTGAAATGTCTGACACTGAAAATGGAACCAACTGCCTTCCGTCTTGACACAAAAAAGCTCAGCGCTTCCCAACAAGTCACTCAGCACATGAAAACAAATCAAGATGAACAAAAGAGTCACTTCTTTCAAATTTATGGGTGCAAAATTAGTGTGTGCTCTGCAAGCCCAAAGCAAATGATTGGGTTTTAACACGCTGAGAAAAAATTTGTGATATTAAAAAGGCAACACATGCCGCTCTTTTTTAGAATATCTAGCTTCTTTTGGCAAAGCAGTGACAGTGCCTAAAATAATCCTAACTTCATCATTGTATTAAAACCAGCCACATGATATTAACAGACAGAATGTCATCTAAAGCCCTAAACAAAGTCCAGTTGTTCACTTCCCAAATTGCTTTGATAAAAGCCATTGTTCTGAACTGTATCTAATTAAAAAGCTGTAAATACTATGACGATCAAAGCAGAACTTTATGCCAACAAAGCCTTCTTCAGGATCATTGACTAATTCAGTGCCCACAGTGTTGATTTAAGCTCCAGCTAGTTCAAACTGTTTGTCCCATGGGAAAGAGTTAAAAGCAGCTTGCACTGACTTAGTAATTTACTAGCAAAATAATATTGATTTACCAGCTGTCTGGTTTCATAAACTGTACACATTACATTTGTCTTCACCATGGTACCAAATTGAAGTAAGATAAAGAAAAGTTCAGCAACATCATGATTTACACCAACAATGTCTTGGAAACTCATTTAGGAATTAAACTGAGAGCTAATTGCAATTGGACACAAAAGGATTTTATTGTCTGACAGGACTGCATTCACAGCTTGCTCAACTTCAGTTTTTTTATGTTTTTATTGTCTTCAGTCATAATTCTAATGTGGTTCAGCAATGAAACTTTGGATCATATTAGAACAGTTTTTCCTTTAGTGGCTTAATTTCACAACAGATGAAGTGCAAAACACACACTTTGCATATTCATTGTGGAAGTGTTTATGTACCAGCACAAACATAGAAGTGTGCATGGACACGCACGTGTGCGCCCGTGATGTAACATGAGGAAGCCACAAGTGCTGCAGTGAACCCAGATAAAACAACTTAAAGCAGCTATAAGCACAGCCTAGATGGTTTGCTGCTCCTTACATGGAGCTGGGTGGGAAAAGACATCACACTTGCACTGGACCCAGCCATGCTGGAAGGAGTTGTGCCACATGTGAACACAGCCTTGGATGCAAACGTCGCAGTCAGAGCAATGGCTAAGGATCTATAAAAAGCTTCTGCAGAAATCCCGTTTATATAATAAAGGTAAAAACATTTCATCCCAGTCTAACTCCTTTTGAAAGCAAAAAAAGTCACAGCATTAAACATGGACCTGGGCAAGGATCACTTGAATCAGGGGGTAAGGGAAAATAGACTCTTGAGCTGTGAGAAGCACTCAGTGACACAGACAGAGCCTCAAAGACTGAGATGACAGCCTGCCAAGGTTTCCTCGAGGTCTGAGGCCCAGTAATGTGCAATCTGAGTTCTCTGCTGACAACCCTTAGCTGACAGAGACAGCCTTGTCCACAGAGAATTTCACTGAAGTGTGGCACTGGTAGATTTGAGCAGAGGGGAAAGTGTTAGTGCCAGTTCCCTCCTTCTGTCCAGGGCTCTGTTTTTTCTTCTGTCACATATGGGCACATACTGTAACACCATGTTCTGCAAATTATTCGTGTGCATGTGTTCTCAGGCCACACTCGCCTCGCAACGCACTGCTCAAAGTAACCAAGTCTAGCAGAAATGGGCACTGAGGTAAAATAAATGAAATCCAGATGTTAACAGGGCAGATCATTACTCCAAAACAAGGGGATTTTTACTGTCACTTGTAACACCCAGTAAATAACAACAGCTACACTGACACACGTTACAAAAATCAAACACAGCGCTGTCAGATGGAGAAAAAAACAATTATTTGGCCAAACTTTTGTTTGGCTGTTATGAAGGATGACATAATTGTCTTGAATTTGGTCATGCAGACTTCAAAGGAGAAGTGGTGCCAGAGAACGAAGGTCAGTTTACGCAGTTTTATTATTATTCAGACATCCATTACATAAGGCTTGGATATGTAAATGTTTAGCATTCAGCGTAACAAAGATTCAGCTTCTCAAGAGAAATGCTCTGATACCTTAAATGTTTGTTTTGCAGAGTTCATAGCATACAATTTTTCTTTAAACACAAACAAACACGAGGCAAGCCCATAGTATTTGACAAGAGAGTTATTGCAGCAGTGTGTGCAATGAAAGAAATGCTGAGACCTGGCACACAGACCCATCTGCCGGAGTCCCCGGGTGCCAATCCCTCTGCCGTGCACATATCAACACAAATCCTGCCCTGTGACAGCCCCTGAGCACCTCCCCAGGGCAAGGTGCTCACCTCTGTCAGGTTGTAGAAGAGACTCAGTGCCACCTCTGGGCAGCAGGTGTCCCAACATGACGCAGATCACGATGGATACACAAAAATGCTCTGTTCAAACAGGTTAAAGTGATGTGGCTCACAAAATAAGTCTTTGTCATTACAAGGACTTGGATATGGAGGAATATTTACCAGTACACCTGCTACTATGCCAGTGTCACTGCAGCTGTCTGGGTGGCTGTGCTTTTGTTCTTCTCATGGCTGCTTACCAAAGTGGCTGGTATTAATTCACTAAGGCTTGCCAAATTCCAAAGGAGAGTCACCAAGAGGAGTTACACTGCCACAGTTATAGCACACTGCTATTTAATAACGCTCTTCTTATAATCAAATTTCTTGTAATTAAATACGGAATTTAGATTCTTCAGATTAAACTCATCCAAGGGAAAGAACCTGCTGAAGAGTATGAACACCACTTCAGTACCACTGAAGGCCTAAATTAAGCAATACCCAAAGCTCGGTGCTGGCCCTTCTCCCAGGAGTGAATTTCATCCTCTATGGTGTTTTGAACAGAGATGAAGCATTTCCTTCTCGTTGCTTCTTCCCACTCTCACAACCCATAAATACCATTAACACTATGCTTTCAGAGCCCTCCAAAGCACAAGGTCATGTTGCTCTTCACCAATCTTCACATGCAGCACTGCACTGTGCCATTTGCTTCTCCTCGTACCTACAACAGCTCCAAACAGAGGTAGCACAAGGAATTATGGCACTGGAGGGAAAATCTCCCGCCTGAGCAGCTCGGTGATGCATTTCCCAGATTCTTATTTCCAGACACCACACTTGGTGGAAGAGGTATCAAATTGCACTGATGACTGCATCCATGAGCAGGAAAGAACAAGTATTTACCTGCAGATAATCACTGGATATGCTATTCAGCCTCAGAACTGTATCCTTCACTTTTAACTCTGGCTGTTATGTCTAAAGCTTTGCAACAAGCTACACTGGAAATCTCTTTCACTGCTAAGGTCACACACAGAAATGATTTACACCTCTATTTTGTACTCTAAGTGGGGTGTAGAATGCAGATTACAGATCTAGGAAAAACTACTTCACTTGTGGCAGCAACTAAATAGAAGAACAGTCAAAACATATTTCCAGAAAAATAAGAATTATTAATAAAAGATCTTGCATTACCTAGTTTTAGCTTAAAAACTTCCACTTGTTTCCTTAAAACAGATTTCAAGGTATTTCCTGATATATTTCTACTATTGCTGAGTGCATTATACATTACCTAACTGCGCACTGTATATGTCATTGAGTTTAATAAATCTTTTACTTCTATGTACCAAAGTAAATTATGTGTTATTCTGTATGTTAAAAAGAACATATCTGGAATTTTAAAATCCCGGAGAAAAGACAATGCATCATAATTTTAGACTGATAAAAAACACCTGGGAGTAAATGCAGCTATTTTAAGCAGCTGTTTAGAACTAATTAGTTTTAAAATTGTTAACATTATTTCAGTTACATTACCTACTCCTTGCACTTGGCCTCAGCACTGCAAACTCACTGAAAAATGGAACCAGAGTAACAGGAATGCCCCATAATAACAAGAACATTTCAGAAACACAAGCTGGTAAAGCTCAGTAACAAGGTGAATCACCAGCAAGGCATCAGCTAAAAGGCAAATGGACTTATTGAGCTACATGAAAAAAATACATCTGGGGGCTCAGATGGACTTCAGACCTCTCAGTGTTCTATTCTGCAATATATATTTTCATTCTACAGAAGTTTTGAATAAATTCAGATTTTGGAAAATAAAGCATGCACAAGTGTCACACAGAGGAAATATGTACAGCATAATTCATTTTCCTACTAAACTAAAGGCAAATCTCAGCCTGTTTTTCAGTATTATACTGCACCCAGATTTTTCCGTCGTCAGAGTGTTGCAAAATTTCACAGTGACAGCACAGGCCTGCTCTGCAGGAGTTGTCAGGACAGAGCTGGAGGTTTTGGCTGGTGGAGCAGGGATACTTGAGGCTTTTGGCATCCAGGAAGGGATGAAATGTTGCTTGGCTCTTTGGCACCTATGAGCTAGTTGAGGCTTTTGGCACCGAAAAGAGTCTGTATCACCTCTTTCTTTCTTTGTGAGCAGTAACAGAGGGAACATGGAATTTGTGGGCATGGAGAAGAAATCGTGGTTCCCTCCCTAACGAGTCCAAGCAGAAAGCAACTGCATTAGAATACCTGACAACTACAGCTGTTTCTGCATCTAAGTGCTGAGGACAGCACCCACACGTTCCTGCTAAAAGGAATCAGCATGGAGGTACTTAAAGCATGATTAAGTTGCTATTTTTCAGTTTCTGAGTTAATTGCATTGTTCAGATGGGTTTACATAAACTCCACAGAAATTGTATTTTACTTGCTGACAGGTTTTATGACCTACACCAGAGTCCCAGGGTACATTTTCATTCCATTGCTGACTCTGACAAGAGAAGCGCTTGCTTCTGGCCGCTCCTCTGAACAACAGCAGGCTGTTTTACTTTCTTGGGTGATATTCCATAAATTACTATTTTGACAGACAAATGTCCAGCAAAGAGAAAAACCCTTTTTAAAACCCTGGTAAGCACATCCTGCAAATACTGGTGCATTATATCACTGGCCATGCACCTGAAAATCTAGACTTAGCTGCCCAGGCTTACATTCATGCTTGCTCAACCAGAACCATACAAGCCCTGTACCTGCTTATCTGCAGTGGCAAATATTGTCCCACGTTCCCCAGCAGCAGAACACAGAGAAGATACTGCCCTGAGAACAGGGAGGAAGGCTATGCACTAACCTGGGTGATATTCAGGCAGGTAGGCAGTCCAAGTCTCTAACCAGCTTTTAGGTCCAACCATCCAGGACAGCTGACCAGGATCAAAAATATGAAAAACTTGTCCCTGATTTTCCAGTATTTAGTTGTCTTCCAAGATTTAAAAGTACATGTGAAGACGCAGATGGAAATATACAAATCTGAGCTCTCAATACATATCCATTCCTCTGAACCTGCCCCATCTGAAATGGAAACTACACTGAGAAGTGTTTAGCATCACTCCAATTCCCTCCATTTCTAAATGGTCTGGAGAATTAGAACTTGAAGATTTGCACGTGTAGCTGGCAAAGAGCTCAAAAGCCACAGAACCTGGAAAACACACAGAGGTTCTGAAAGGAAACGTAACCAAGAAACCAATATAAATTTCAGCACACTCTGCCCACTTTCTCAGTAGCCAGCCTAAAGCAAACACTTGCCAGGGCTTGGAAGAGAGATAAAGGCAGAATTTCAAATAGGCAAAAAAGAAGGAATGGGATACTTTAAAAAGTTTATTAGAAACATGATATTCTTTTTTAAAATATCACTGATTATATCAACATTTCCATTGAAGTACTTAAAAGTTATATCCCAGTATGAAATAAACTAATTTATAAATTCTAATCACTAGAAAATATTCTCCACAATATGGTTTTTAAATACTCAGTCCTTGCATTTAGTTGTGCAAAGAAAACTTGGCACAGACATAATGAGAGCATTTTCACAATACAAATACAATGAGGAGTCTTCAGACTTTCTCTTTGCAGCTTTTAAGGTTATGCATTATGTCCATTTTACAGATGAGAACCTGACCTCAGGAAGAGCAATGAAGTGCATTGTGAGAGTGGCACAGCTGAGAATTTTATCCCAGCGCCCAAAGGCAAATTTTCATGCACTTTATGGAGCTCTTCCACCTCCTGTTTTGCAACTCTAAACATTGCCCTTTCAGTGGGTATCTACAATAGGTACAAAGCCTGAAGGGGAAGACAATCTTCAAGACATTTTGATGTGTTAAATATCTCTGGGCCTACTTAGAAATTTGCATTAACACCAGTCCATATATTTCCTGGAGTCCATAAAACAGTAGTAATTCATGAAAGCCTTACCGAATGCATATTTAAAATTTGCACCTGGATACACTGGATATTTCCACCTTCACACGGCACACCACATGTTCCCCATCCAGCACAAACAGCGTGACAGGTCAGCCAGAGTCCAACGTGCAGAATGCCTCAGGTGCATAATAGAAAAAGAGGTTCCAATTTCTGGGAAGTATATCTGGCTTTATTTTTTTTTTTGAATTAACTTATTAAATGTATTTGCAAACATCCAAACGAAGGTTCTTTTAAATGCTTTACCATGCGGTTTTAAAAACCGGCCTCGCTTCAGCACATGCAGTGGAAAAACAAGAGTCATGAAAAGATGGGCATTGTGTCTTTGAAAGGCAAGGACCATCAGCTTTCCAAGATCACACAGGGGCACGTTGGTCAAATAAGCAAAATCTTTCCTGTTGAGGCTTATTTTTCAGGGTTTTTTCTCTTATTCTGACGCCATACAAAACTGCACTCCTACTTCAGTGATTACGTATTTTTCAATGCTTTTAAATAACGCTTTCCACGTGAAAGAACAGTACAAACAAAGGGAAACCCTGTGCGTTTCTCCTGATGGTCAGGTACCTATCACAGACTCACCTCCTCTCGATAAAATACCTGTGCTGGTTTAGGACTCCTCATGTCCTTCTTGATGTGTTCGTTTGGTGGAGACCCACTTGACAGTGGTGGAGGAAGTCATCCCAGGGTAGGGACAGCTACGACAGGAATGCTGGCAACTCCTGAAGCTCTACATTAAAAATCAACAAGGCAGCAAACTCACAGTTTACTGCAGGAGAAAAGTGACATGGGAGACCTTGGGGGGAGGGAATTGCAAGAACCACAGCCACCATCGAACTCCTCTCCTGCTGATTTGTGGTGGTCCAGGTGGCATTTGCCCAAGTTACCCCTGCAAAGCCTGAAGTGTGGAAAGGCTGCTGTGCCCCCATGAAGGCTCCCACAGCCCAAGCACGCTCCCACCACACAGCAGGCTGACATCACGGCACCACCTGCTCGCACGACCTTGTTTTAATTCCTGTATTATGCTGAACTTGTTGAAGGGCTGATTTTCCAAGACTCCCGTGTACAAACCTTACACACAGGTTACGGAAAAGTAAATAAAGAGGGAGAGTGGGCATTTAAGATTCCTTATGGTGCATACTATTTCCCTCACAGTTTATAACAACATAAACAAGCTTTATTCCGTCACAGTGACACGTGAGGTATTTGATTTAAGGCAATACCCTAAAAACCATCATTTAAAAATACACAAGTCATTGACACTTATGTACCGGACCTTCATACACATGCTTCTGAAAGAAAAGTCATGTTTTCACTATTCAGTTACAACATTTTTTTTCCTTTTTTAGGAAAATGTTTAGAGAATTTACAATGAAAAAAACCCACTGAAACCAATCCTTTTTCTCAGAAAAAAAAAAAATTACAGCACCTCTAACTTTTAAAAGAGCCCCAATACATATATTTTAAAAATTTGTTTAAAATAATTTTCCTGACTTGAGACACTGTCTGCCAAGTTCCTGCTAGAAGCAAAATTTTATGGCTAACTGCCAAGCCTATGAATAAAAGGAGTTTATAGGGGAAATACTGACAGAAGAATAAACTGCAGCAAGAGCAGCCAGTATAGGAAAGTCTTTCTTGTGAATTTTGTCTACCCATAATCTACAATATTCATAACCCTGGATATTGGGATACTGCACTCCTGCCTGCCTCAGTTTCATACCAAGACTATCCATAGTGCCAGACCAGTGATTTGATTATGGGTATTTATACCCTATCACTGAGATGAGGCAACCAAACTCCTCATTTGTGAACAAGTGATTCTACTCATGTCTCCTGCCTCACTCTGCTATTTAATACTACATGTAGCACTTTTAAGGGCAATATTTCTATAAATGTAATGCAAAGCAGATCATGGGCCATAAGCAGATACAGACTGGCAACAGAACAAATGTCAGAGGGAAAAATATTAAATCCATATTGTTAGATGACAGCAATTATCCAAATCTCCATTTTTATTTCTATAAATGGAGACAAGTTTATAAATTTTGAATTTCAAAGGAATTGTTTTATGTTAATGGATTTGTTGTGCCTGATTTTTAAGGTAGATAGCACTTTCTGAAGAGCCATTTTAAATTAATGTATTGAAAGAGAGGATTTACTAAGCCTGTAACTGAAAAAACAGTGTAACTGAAATTCTGCCCGAAGTAACTCTAAAACTTGTCAGCCTGATCATGGTGCCTCTTTACTGTGGCATAGATCAAAATCAGCCAGATGAGATTTCTTCTCAGAGAACACAGTTCTTGCCCCTTTAACCATGAGCTGATCTTTGGGTGATACTAAGCAATGGCATAACTGATCCAAAATCAAAATATAGTTTTACTGTTTCTTTTTATTACTCATGCTTAACTTAGAGACAAATTTAATATTTAAGTTTGCTCAGCTCCACTGGTTCCAGCTGATTTCCTGCCCTTGAAGAACAGCTTCATTCATTGTTTGGAAGGGGTCGCTTTACACAAGGGCAGCCTGACTAGAGGATGTTGGGAACCTCCCTTGGTGGGCACCTGCACTGCTGAAATGATCCTAAAGCTGCTGCTGCTCTGTCAGAGAGCAACTTCTGTTTGACCTCTGGTTATTCACAGTCAAAAGCTTGCACCAGTGCTGACATCTCAAGCTTCCTCCAGCTATGTTCCCTCACAAGCACCAAAACACACTTAAATTCTTCAGGAAGCTGGTGGGTTCTTTTGGATAATTAAAAAGAAAAAAAATCCAAAAAACCTACCAACCAACCAAAAAAAAAAAAAAAAACCAACAAAAAAACCCCTAAACATTAAAATCTCCTACCTATATCTCATCTTGCAGAGGATCTCAATATGCAGAAGTTCTGAGGGCAGGTTTTGGATTTAACTTATGTACAGGTTAAAAAAAGACTGTTGCTGAGAAAAAAAGGTCCACGTGCAGAGAACAGTTTCCCAGAAATGTATTTTATGTGGGATTAAAAATGTAATATTCTCTTGTCATTCCTTTCCACTTTGAGTCAAATAAAATATAATCCACTGAAACTCATTTGATATCTGGTGAATCGTTTTCCTTTTATTGATTTTCTAGCTTCCAGCTTGGGGAGAAAAAAACCTGTCTAGGGAACAGTTACAATGGCAGCACAGGTCTAGATCCAATTCCCAAAGAAGCAAAAGAAAAAGAAAAAGCCACTGACTTCAAATAAAGGAAGATGAAGGCTTAATTACACATGTGGGGTGAAGACATAGATTTCCCCATTTGGAAAAACCTTAGCACAACTTGCTTTCTCTTCTGTGTCCAAGTTCCTGGCTTTCAATTCTCCAAAGGCAGAATTATCCAACGAATAGTATTCACGGGAGAAAAACACAGTTTCATCTATCTTGAGTTTGACTCTGATTTCGTTCCAGATCTCTACTACTGTGTGTGTTTCACCACAGCATCCTTAGCACTCGGCACGGGGCAGCAGGCCTGGATATGGAATATTAGCATGACTCTTTCCGTATCTGTTCGGTGCCAGTGTTTCCTATTATCAGTCCAATATTTTATGGTTATTGTATTAGCTTCCCAGCAGAACCTTCTCAAGTTCTGTAGCCTGAAACCTCCATTAACAGATGCTAAATACAATAGTTGTTTTTCACTTTTAGATCTTGTGAAAGCCCATAAAAATGAGTGGTCAGTTTGTCCAATTTTCTGAAGAAATTTTCCAAGATTTGAATGGGCAACATATAAAACCACTAAAAATACTCTTGGCAGCTCCTTCATTTGGATTATGTTCCTTCTGCCAAGCCAACTAATGAATAGCTTATTCCAAGATAGGACTTCCGCATGAATTTTTCATAGTAAAGGTAAGAATATCTATTTATAAAATTCCCTGGTTGCTTGTATTTGCAGGGTTTGGAGAAGGGAGGAGTTTTTTGGGGGTTCTGTGGGTTCTGGGTTTTATTATTAAAAGGGATATTAGCATTTATACTTAAGGAAATTTTGTGTAAATAAATTAACCGATAAAGTCCCTTTTTGTTTTTAATTCTGCCATGTGCTCTGGTAAATGAAAGATAACCAAAACACCACTTTGAGGCACTCAGTGAATAAAGCTTGATATAACAGCCATTGAAACTGATGGAAAGTATCTCACTCACTTTGCTGGGTTTTGTGCAGGACCTGCAAGAACCCCTGGATTCCGTGTCAGATACAGCCAAACTACAGAGGTGGATGTGATTTCTTACACATATGGGCAGATAAAGATCAAAGAGGGGAAAAATCTCCTACATACTTTTCTCAACTTCATTTCTTTTACCAGTCTCCACTGGCTATAAAGTATTTGTTTAGAGTCCAGAATTGTGCTTCTTCAAATACCCTCCAAAAAGATCCAGTTAAGAACACGTTTTTACACACACACACCGTTTTTAAATGGTATTTTCTTCAACATCTTTAGCATTGCAAAGTTCCTTTTTTGGCATGAAAGAGAGAGACATCTTTTATGTCTTTTCCCATATTCCATAGACAAATTTATTTTGCAAGCCTGAAACAACTTCCTGCTTGGTTGCACACTTTTTTTTTTCCCACTGAAATGCATAAAACTAAATTAATGAAGCTTTCCAAAGAGCTAGGAGATCAGTGAGCTGTGCAGTCCACAACACACAGATTATATCCACTGTCAAATTTCAAACACTTTTGAATGTTCCACATTTTAAGGCATTACTTATTTTTCTTCTTAAAATAGATCCTCAAAAGAGGCACTTTTTTTTTCCTTAAGAAAAGATCTTGCTCAAAATTTATCAGTCAGCTCAAAAACCACAACATAATTAGTTTATCATATTTATCTCGCTGAGCACAAAGGGAGATCAACACCCATACTTTTTCCTCACTGATGCACTACACCTATAACTTCCATGGTTTTTCCATGCACATCATCCAACTCTATTAAAAATTATCTGAGCAGCAACTCATGGGTTGAAAAACAAAGAACAAGCTTCTCAGCATTTAAGGAGATGACAAATAGCTAATGGTAAAAGTATAAATTTGGCTTGTGATCTCATTCCCCTTTCCCCTTTGTGTGTTCAAAGCCACAGGAGCAGCTAGATAAGAATAACAAACAATAAGGGGAGCTAACTACAACAATAAGGAAATGCTGGCTTGGGAAGGCTTTGCAATCCTGGGCAACAAATAGACTTAAAAACAAGCCAGACAAATATCCCCCAGGAGAAGTTAACCTGGATTTGATCCTGCCTTGGAGCCAAGGTATAGAGCATGGTGTCTTCTGGAGCCGTTCTCCCTTTGATCTGTACCAGGCACTGTGGTGGGGAGAAGGGCTAAGGTATGGCTGCTCTGAAGAAGCAATCAGGACCCAGAACACAAAAGGCCTGCCACTGTTTTCATCCATAGGCCTTGCAATGGCTCATACTTGGCTTGGAGACAAGGCCCATCTCTCAGCTATCTGCTCTTTCCAAGATGTGTGTCCTGGTTTATGCCTGCCAGAGGGAGGTCTCTTCCAAAACACGCGGCCTCACAATGGATTTCCTACTTCAGGCAGCATCCTTCAAATCATCTAACTACTGTTTTGCTCTACTCTTTTATCACAAATCAGCTTTGTGTTTCTTATTTAATATAAAAGCAGCCTGGATGAATCAAGACCATTCCACTGTCTTCTGGAGGCTGGCTATATATACCTGTTGCCAGATGGTCTGTCTGGAAACAGATATATTGCACACCCAAAAGCTACTTCTCTTTTGGCGCTTTTAAGCTTGCTGATGAACTGTTCCTGCCCAATTTAGCTCATTAACTTAACTCCCAAATCCTCATTTGCACTATAAATAGCACCTATTGTACAGATATCTTTTCTCATTCTCTCGGCCACCGTGGATTAACAGCTTTCTTTAGAAACCCCTCATGAAACACTAGGAAGCATCATTAACACAGGCAACAGCTGCTGTATCCACATTCATCTTCACGTTGCTCCACCTCAGTTCTCAGCACTTGCATGGGGCCATGTGGAAGGTATTGGGCTGTATTCTGTCTTACACCAGAGAGCTACAGAAGTCCCAGGGGAAGCAAAAGGAATGAAGAGGGGCGACCACCTACCGCTCATCTATTTTCTAAATCCGAGCTGCTGTAAGGGCCGACCCCTCCCCTTCCTTCCTGACACCTCCTGTTCCAGCAGGTCGCTGACCTTTCTGAGGGCTCCGTTACAGAGGCTCTGACCTTAAGTTGGGCTTTACATTTGTGGTGTACACAGCCATAAACCCACGGCACCACCGAGCCAGAGACATTTTCCTCAGCACAGCTTTTCTGTACGTTCTGGGGCACCAGGTAAAGCTGCATCAGTCCCACTGCTTTTATTTCCTCTCACTCAAATGGTTTATTGCTTTGACAACTGAGTCTCCTGCCTTTTGGGTACCCATACTGCCAGAGGGAAAGTTTAATACCATCTGCACATTGTTGGTCTGGGTCTTACAGTTCCACGATCAGAATTCGTATTAGATGCCAACAGAGGGTTTTAAAAACATAACTATGAAAACACGAGAAGGAGTTTAAATCTACTTTGTGTAATTTGGCTGAAGTTATCATGTTGCAAGGAGATCTATTCATAGGCAATCCTATGGGGTTTTTTTTCGCCTAGTTCTCACTAGGGAATGTTTTGGAAGAAAAGTATAAAAAGACATTGTTTCCTTATTATATAATACTCCTGACTTATGCCAAGAATATTCTCATCATAAGCATGTTCATAATCTCAAAGACTGAGCTATTGCATTACTTGTGTCTATACAAATAATAGGCTTCTAAAAATACGATTCCTTGACAGTTTTTGAAAGGTGACTTACATACGATTAAAAAGCTGTGTGCCTGTGTTTGCATTTCTGATTTGTAAATCCTATCCAGTAATTAAAAGCAGATCTCAAGTGTGTCTGCACACATACAAAGTGAATACAAATCTAAGTCAGAGATGCATTGAGGGAAAATACAAAAATCCAATTTTGCTGGCATATAACTGTTTAGACACTACCAACAATTTCCCCAAGTAAGTTCCTCAGTTAAAAGTAAAACTGATCATGTTTTTAAAGGAAATCTCTTCTAAAATTATAACTATAAAATGCTAATAAAGGGATTGATAAATAAAAGAGCACTGAAATGTACCATCACACCAACCATGTTTTGATAAAATGCATGAATGTAACACCTGAAGCAGCTAATACATTCTCTGTTGGAAAACAGGGATAAAGCATTGATTTGCTGATTTGGGAAGAAAGATGGGCTGACCATGTACTCTGACCTCTTACAACACCAGCAATAGAATTTACTCTTCCTCCTTTGCTGAGCAACACAACTCAAATATGTTATTTCTTTCCAGTTTTTCAGATGGAGAGAAAGAAGCACATCCTGAGTTGGACTTAAGGGATACTTTTCAATTGCATAGCTAACAATTTTTATTATATCCCCAAATCCTAATTCAGAACCCAAGCTATTCGATAGTTCTTGACTAAAATAAAATCTCCCAGTACAGATAATTTGCTTGTGTCTCTTAAATGCCACATTTTTTGCATTTACAGTTATGAACTCATTCAAGTCTGCTCCTTACAAACCAGCTGGCAATAAAGAAGTGTTTTACTTAACTGACACAGATGTCAGTAAGAGATCTGTCTGTCAGTACAAACCCTTTATACAAAGTGAGAGAGCTGAAAATTTACCCAGACAACAGAGAAGTACTAAACAAAAAAAAAGGCTGAAAAAAAGAATTACTTTCTTCTTTTCACCATACTTAATTCAAACTTATCCTTGTCCACTATGCAGAATAGGAGGCTCATTTAGTTCGATGGAGCTGGGCAAAGGACAGATTCCTTAACAAGACTTGTGACTAAGGAAAATTGGATAGGATGTGTAGACAGTTAATAATACTTCTAGAAGAATGCGTGGCAGCTTTAGAAGACAATACTGGGTGCATTATTTTGCCTCTTCAAAGGAATAATTTTCATCTGGAAGAAAAGGGCCACAGTTTGAAGGCTGATAACGTCAGTCATGGTTGGGTACCCAAGCGACAAACAGAGTTCAGAAAATGCTTATGCTCTACCTGCTCTCCTGTTTTAGCAGGGCACTTTGTAACAGAGTAAACCACTGCCTCCCTCGTCATCCTGGCTGAGTTTGACAAAGAACTAAAAGACAGTAAAAGTTAGGCTGCTCCTCCAAAACTACTTTTCCATCCCTTGCAATGCAAAAACCTGTGCAGGAAGAGAGTGCTTCAGATTTCACTCTTGCTGCAGTAAGTGCTCCCTCATTCAACTTCTGGGCCTGGCTGAGAAACTGGGAAGCATCTTGGGGAAGAGAGCAGAGAGCTCTGTGCTGTGATTGTACCACACAGTGCTCTGGTAGCCCATCTGTGGCGGACGGAGCCAAAATCCCCACTCAGCACTGACCATAAACCCAGCTTGTCATAACGTTCACCTCCCAAGTGAGAAAAAGAATTGTATTTAAAAAAAAAAAAAACCATGGTCCTCCCTGCCAAGCAACCCCTTTAACTGGCCCAGTTACTTTGCATAAATCCCAGCAATGCTAGGGGAAAAACTCAGAAGACGGACTACGCCCTTCAGTAATTCAAAACCACGGAGCAAAGATATCCTGTTGTAACGTACATGGTATTCCAGGATTATAATTTTTGCTTTGAGCCACCTTTCAACGTAGACCAAATGGAAGCAAACCTCATTCCAGAGTGCTACGAAGCCAGTTTTGTGTCTCTCACAATTATGTTTGAAACCATAATGACAGATTACAGGAAATGAACGTATGGACAGGGTGATTTATAAACACTTTTAAACAATGTAACTTTTATCAGTTCTGCTACATCAATCACCAATCTAGGAACAATTATTTTTTTGTATAAGATACTCTCAAGAGTGGTCAGGACAGGATTTGCTGACAGCCTATCTTAAAAACAGAATTATAAATTGCCTTCACTCTCTGTGCCAAGGTAATGGTTCCATACAGATAAGGGGAATCATGTGCTTCTCACAAACAGAAGAGCACGAGCAGAGAACCAAGAAAACTTTGCTGTGCACACAGACAGGGAGGCAGTCCTGTCAAATAAACCTGATGCCACTCCAATACCAGGTGCGGCTGGGAGGGTTAGTGATAGTTATAAAATTGTTTAACTCTTGCAGAGGATTTTATCTGGTAGGCATGACTTTAAAAATCAAGGTTTACAGAACCAGTAATTCACATGATGAATGTAAATGAGTGGCAGATTTCAAGCAGCTCTCCTTAAGGAATCAAGAAAGGGAATTAGGAAGTAGGAGTTTAATAAAAACAGCTAAGGTGAGCACTCAGTAGTCAGTAAGAATAAGAAAATAATTACAACTGAACTTACAAATGGTGAAACTGACTTTGAAACGCCCTCCACAATTTTGGTTGTTACAGTTTTATAAATTGTTGTAAAGCTGAAGGTCCAAAAAGTAAAAATAAAAATGGCCTAAGGGCCAAAAAGATGTCTTACCCACAGACCTTCATGAACAGAGAGAACACAGGATTACAGCATTGGAAGTATCTTCCCATGAGCAAATCACAGTTACTGGAAGTTTATTTATATCTATGAATTGTGGGAGGGTATAAAAACCCAGCCATTGGAAAGCGAAATTGGACAAATTCAAATGAGACACCGGGCACACAATTCTCACACAAAGCACCAAGAACAACTGCTTGGCTTGAGACAAAGGTAAACTGGAATAATTGAATATACGTGAGGTCAGAAACATCACGTAATAGCACTTTTCCTTTCAACTTCTGTGAATATCTTAATAAAATGGAAAACCAAGTCTAATGTAACATTTTACTGTGGGTGTTCCTGAGAGCTAGAAAGAACCACTGCAGAAACTGAAGCCACAGGAAGGAATCTTAATCCACAGCTTTTTTACACAAAGATCACTGCAGCTGGGACCATACAGCAACAACAGGCGTCCAGTACAGAAAAATGTGTCTGTCAATGGCTCACACACTTAAGGCTTCTTTCCAGAGAACAGGAGTAATCAGAGGATGGATCTACCAAACTACCTGGTATAAATCAAAAAATTTTAGAGGAAAGGAGGGGCAAATCAAAAAAATCAAAACCAACAAAACCACAGGAACAGAACAAGAATCTACAATGTAATTCATAGATGACTTCAAGCTCCCAAATGAAAATTTATACCTCCTGATTTCAGGAATCTGAAATGGCTCTCTACTTGTGAATATCAAATCCTATTTGTTGTATAGGGAGAAACTTAAGAAAACAGCAATAAAAACTACTTGTGTGTATATATATATATATATATATATAAAATCTACCTTTGCCATAAAAAAAGAAAACCCCATGATCTCAGTCTGAATCATGTCAGAACTTCAGAAGTGAAAAAAAATGTCTTGAAAGAAAACAATTTTCAGTACAGTCCATGTCCCTTACTCTAATCATTGTTACTAGCAACCTCTCACCAGGCCAATTAACTTATAGAAGAAAAGAAGTAGAACAAAATTATCCATGTTCCTCCGACAGCCAGGAGACAGCAGTATTTTAACGGGGCAGCAGAGGGCACCGAAGCATAGTAAAGCTCAAATATCCCGGTGAAGGGAAGCTGCCTTCAGGTGACACACACGTGCAAGCATGGACAAGGGGTTAGGACAGAAGATCTGGCACCTCCTTTGATGCCTGATGAGGAGCAGCTACAAGTGTTTGGATGAATAACTTCCTGACTCAGTTTCCCTAACAATAAGTGAGGTTATGTGCAACTAATCCTCACCCCACACCAGGCAGGTTTGTGTTTTGAAAGCTAATGAGAATGTAACACTCACCTGAGTAAAGAGACAGCTGGAGAAAGTCCAGTTAGTAACCTCTGAGAGAAAACGCTAATTAGACACTAAATAATATCCCTGCAATACACCCTTTGCAGCTAACACAGACAGCCCATACTGCACAATGCAAAACCAACCGTGCTTCAAATTATACTTTGAGTTTTACCACTTCAAGCAGTCAAATCACAAGGTCTCACATATCAGGGCATGAAAGCCAAGTGTGTGATACTTCCTTTGGAGAGCTGCCCAGGGTAGAATGGCCTCATTGCTCTTCTCTTTTGCCTTCAGACATGTTCCAGCAACATCCTCTGCCAGTTCCAAGGTGACCATCAGCTAAAGGGAAATATTTAACTGCAGCTGAAATGGTCAGTAAGAACATAGCTGGAGAAGAAGAAATCTGAGGAAGCTGTCATAAGTAACCAGCTGGAGATTCGGAGTTTGGCTATAAACTTTAAAGACCAAGCTTCTTGTCTTCACTTTTTCTCTCCAAACGCTGCTATCACACACAAAAATCAAAATGCAAGAACAGCTTGCAGTTGGCCAGTGCTTTTCCACATTAAACCCACATACAAAAAAAAATAAGAGCAAAAGATGACAATCTGTTTTAGCAGGGAAGTGGCTAATAACCTATACAAAAAAGGGTGAGGAAGAAGACAGATGTTTCTTATTTTCTTTAAACTGTTTTCAACCTTCTTTTTTATGTGCTTTTGTGGACAAAAAAAAAAAAAAAAGGCATTTCTATTTCTATAATGTACAGCAACCTTCCACAGAGATGGGAATCCCACAGAAAATTCTTATCACTTATGTGCTACCTAGATTTCTGTTCCGTGAACTTGATTTACTTTGGATCAATTTGCATTTTCTGAAAATGAATTATTCTGACATTCATTTTTCAGCACTCCATTCATGGACTAATACCCTGCAGCCACCACAAGCAAGCTCACACAGCCCCAGAGCAGAGCTGCTGGGCTGTGAAGACCCTTCTCAGAGTTTATACAGCAATACAATACCAGTTTACCCATAAGTGAGGGTTGGCACACAAGCAGGTGTCACTAACTTTGCTATGAGGCCTCACCACAATGGTAGGAAAACAAGCAGACAGTAGAAACCCTTTTACAAGTCCTGTCTGCTCTGGTTTTCAGCCTTAACTAACTCATGCTGCTGGGTCAGGAGAAGACCCCATCCTAGCCCAAAAAAGGAGATTTCTCAAGCATGCTAAAAGGATAACTATGTCTGCTCTCCATCATCCACGTCCTCCTCTGCGACAATAATGAGGTGAGAGAGATTTGCAGCCTCTTAGGCCGTGGTGCTCAACCTGTCCGGAGGCCCTCGGCAAGCAGCACGTTTTGGGGCAAACTGGTAAAGAATAAAGCACCACGACTGCCTTGCAAGGTGGTGAAAACAACGAGTGTTTTCTCCATGTGTGAGGTAGAGGCTGCAATACCCTAGTGACACTTTCCCTGGGAAAGGCTCAGTGAGGAAAGCCTCTAATAATCCTTCCTGTGCCTGTGCTGTGAGCCACACATCAGGGACTCCGTTGTTGGGTTAGTCTGCTGCGGATTCTTTTCATTTGACAAGGGTAAGCTACTCCGAAAAGCCATTTGCTTTCTTGCTCTGCATGCACCCAGAATATACCAGCTTAGTCTTCCCCAACCTCGGCTGAACTTGTGAGTCCATTACCAAAGTTGCTACTAATCTTTCTTCATTCAGAGGATAAATTGCACACGTAGGGAATTCAGTTTTCAAAGGACTACCAGTTGTACAATTGCCTACAAAGCCTCTCCCTAGTCATCAAACTAAACAACAGCAAAATCTAACCTTTTTTTTTTCCGTTTTACAAAGACCATCACTGCTCTTCAAAGCATATTTTGGGATTGAGCATCTTTAAAATACAGATACAAAACCAGTTAATTTCAAATTCCCACATATAAGAGTTTATCTAAATTTAAAAAGAGTATTCTTATTCAAGAAATGCCTTTTTCAAAAACAGTGACTCCTATCTTTCAGGGACTTCTAAATAGCCAACTGTTTTATTTCAGGAACAATGACTCCAAGTTTAATCAGGTGAAAAGAGGTATTTCAGAAAGTTGCCTGGCTTTATTCTAATTACACACAAAAATTGCTGTATGTAAGTGGAACAATCTGGTTTTGAGCCATTTATGGTAACCCATCAGCCAAAGCCTCAGCTGAATGCAAATCATCCACAAGACAGAACACCAGAAGTGGAGATATGAGATTAAAATAACAAACTGGGTTATTTCACTTTTGTGCTGTCAAATAATGCTTCTTCCAGAAGCTTGTTTAAAAGCTGTGCCCTTAAAAATTGCTCTGGGTTATGTTCCTGATGATTTTTGGCACCAAACCCAATGTTTCTCCATATTAACTTATTAACAATGAATAGAAGTAAATCACCAAGTTCAGGGGAAAAGTACTTACTATGTATTTTGAAAGTTTATAAACCATGTTGATTCCTTCCCTTGGCTTCTCTCCAGAGAAATTTACTGGGGTAGCTGAACTGATTTACTACCTGCAGGAGATTTTAAGGTAGGTCCAACTTAGACACAAACACGAAGAAGTATCCTGGACTCACCGTACTCGCAGAGGAATGTACAAAGGGGCTCTTGGCAGAGGGAAGAAAGGCTTGAAGAAACTCCAGGGGAGGGAAGACTATCAGTCCTGGCACAAGGACAAAGCAACTCCTCTGGCCTAACGCTGCTTTCAGAGCAGAAAGAGCATCTTTTACAGCGCCGGGCTCCCCCTGCTCGCTCGCCACCACGCCGTATGTGCCCGTCAGAAAACGTGGGTGGGTGAGCAGCGATGGCTCCAGTGTCACTCTCACCACTGGCTGTATCTGATACGTGGGAACAGAGAAGGAAATCTGTGGTATTGTACAAAAAGCTGAACTACCTTCCACTGTGAGTGGTGAGAAGATGGGAAAGAACACAGGTGTTTAAATAGTGAACAAGACCAGCTCTTCGCTCTGTACAGAAGAGCCAGAGCAGTGTCTGAGTCAAGCATGTCACAGCAAGGTGTCACGGCTTGCAGGAATAATGAAGGGCCCAGGACAATGATGGTGTTGCTGGGTTAAGACTCCCAAAAGCCTAAACCCACACCAGAAAGTCCCTACAAGTTCCACAACTGACTCCGATGGCAACAACATTTATTTCTTAAAAGGAAAAAAAATGAGAAACAGCTGTCCCTGGACGTCAGAAGCAGGTGTGATGCATCACTCCAGACAGACAAGAATGAAAAACCTGATGGGGAAAGTTATATAACTTGCAAAAAAACCCAACCAACCAACCAAAAAAAAAAAAACAACACACCAACCAAAATTCTATGAAGAGAGTACAGAATATTTCATTTCAACTCTATTAAGCATGTTGTATTTTTCCCCTCAGCCTGCATATCTGATTCTTAACTTTTAATTAAATAGCAAAAGAAATAAACTTTCCATTTTTCTTTTAAATGCATATTTTAATGAAAATTTATGTTGCCATATCTCAGTTACAGCTCCCATAACTTCTTTATTACTTGAGTTAATTAAAATTAACTTTTATTAGGAGGGTAACTTAATAAAAAAGAACCGGAGAGATAAAAATGTAATTGAAATAAGAACCATGAGATGGCCAACAGCACAAATTACAAAAACACAAGAATGCTGAGCTAAATTTGGTAAGCTGAACTTCAAGGTGACAGAGCAAACAAAGAACCCACAGTGTCCACAATTTGGCTATGAAAAGCAGTACAAGAGGCATTACAAATCTTTCCCTCTAACCTATTGAATTACATGTTTGTCATTCCTAATTAGTTTTGTCATTGAATATACACATGGAGAAAAGATTTATTAAAGAAAAATAACCTTACATACACAGTGGATCATTTATTCCAATTAAAGAGCATTCCAGACAGAAATACAGTTTCAGCTATAGCCCATTTCATCAGCAGAAGATGAAAACAGTGCAGATGAAAGGACAAATAGAAATATAGGCTCAATTCTACAAAAAGAGCAGTATGGGGGTCCCTAGAAGGAACAAGGGTTTCCTGAGCACAGCAGTGATGCAGCTTTCTCTCCAGCTATTTCAGCAGCTATCGGTGGGTTGAGAGAGGTGTTAGCAGAAAAGATGTGGTGCACAGCTATTCCACTCACACGTCCCCAGCCTGGGGACAGAGCTAGGAGCAGCTAGCAGGAGGAGGCACTTAACTGGGAATAAATCTTACGTGAACTAGAGCTCCCCCCTCCAGTACCCTCAGTATTTTCTGGTCTTCTGAAAATACCATCATTTACTGACATGAAAGCAACTACAACAACACGCTTCAGGCACATTCGTTTTAGAATAGAAACCTGAAATCCGATCTCTGGTCTCAAAAGCAAAAATTAAGGTTTCCTGCATTTCGCTTTCAAGACTTTCCTGACCTTATTCAAATCTTAAACGTCCCTGACTGGGATGAAGCATTGTTCCACCATGTCAGGGAGTGATGAAGACAGCAGCGTAGAACAGGATCTCCTCTGGCACCAAGCGGGCAGGATGATTTCTGCTCAGACCAGAAAGAGTCTGGTCTTTGTGGACCAGAAAGCTGTCGCTCCAATGGGCAGCATGACAGCACCAGAAACAGCCCCTGGCACTCAGGGAGTTAAAATAACAAGCATGCATTAGCGAGGCTGATTCTTCCATCATTGCCACCCAGTTATAATCAAGTGCTTCTCACATGTCCCTCCGGTAGCTGCAGCTCCTGCACAGCCTGACAGCAGGTCCTTCCAGGGGGGACTACTGTACAGCAAACCAAAGCCAAATTATTACTTCACACTGGTTCGTTCCACCTTAAATTAGTGGGATCATTTCTTTAATGAAAGTTTTCTTGGCTTCTGTTGCACTTGGGAGAAATGGATACAATAAGCTGGTGAATATACAGCAGGGTTTGAACACTGGTGCATGTTACAACTTCCAGGCTGTAGTGACAGCTCAGCCCACAGAGCACCTACCAGAAGGATCTACCCAAACAACTTTAAAGGGCTGTGTTTTCATTTTGCAGTAATTGCAGCTTTGGAATCATTATGGCTCATTATGGCCGTTCCTGTTCAAAGAGCCTCAACAGCCCTGGATGCAGCAGACCCCACTGATCCCCCTTTAGCCATTGTGTGGTTGCCTAAACACACTGCAATATATCATTAATTCAACCACTTTCGCTCTCCAATACCAGTCAGGCTATTCCAAACATAATATATAGTGTTATTAACTTGGAAAACAATTAATAGTATATAATCCTTCAAATTTGAAAGTTTTTTTCTTGCTTGGGTTCAATTGTATCTGCAGTCAGCATTCACTACAAAAACCTGTCCAAGTTTCAAAAAATGACACAATATATCGACACAAGACTCATTAAGATTAAGCTGACAGAAATCAATGCCTAAAACTGGTGAAAGGATATTTTTAAATGCAGCAGAAGTCAGACAGCGAGGCAAAAAAATGCAACCAGCCTCGTTGGTAAGCCCAGCATCGATGCAGAGCAACATTATCAGGGCAAACAAAAATTCAGAAAGGGAAAAGTGGGTATATATTTGGAGAAGTCAGCGAGTACACTAAAAGGCCATATTAACAGCTCTTTAATGGTTTTTAAAAACTTGACTGAAGCTGATGATGACAGAAAGAGAAGAGGAGGAGCTTTTTCCTGGTACATCACTAGGTGTGCACAGGCTTTGCTTCTCAGATGAAGTCAGACGTGTTGGAGCAGGAGATACCAAGGCAGAGGAGTCAAAGTGCACAGTAACAAAATTACAACGTAAAGATGTTATGAATGCTGACTGTACAGATAGATTTGTGCCTCTGTTAGCATCTTTCCTTCATTTTTTTTTCTTCCAGTTCTGCACAGAAGTTGTGAGTTTTCCCTCAGAAAACATACAATGTGAATGCTGCTCTCCAAGCCAGGGTGCAGTATTCCCAGATTTCAGCCCTACATCTTACAGGTAAGCCCTCCATACCTCCAGCACAGAAATAAATAGCATTTTTCACTGTGCTTTAAGTACTACCACTCATTATTATTTGCTCTGTGCTTTGCACAGACGTGATAAGCCACAATGTGGCTTTTAATCACAGACAGGTCAAGGGTATAAATGTTGGTCTAGCAGAAGTTTACAAAGCCATGCCCACTTCAGGGAGCAGCACTTACATTCTGAGATGGTCAAATAGGAACACTGAACTTCTCTGTAACTACTTCAGCAGCTATCTCCATTTTCAAGTCAACGTGATCGCCAGAAGTGATGGACTCTCCAACTCCCAAAGGTCTCTGCCTAAGGGGAACCATAAATATACTACAAAGGAAGGCACTACAATATTAATGATCTGGCCTGTCTCCTGCTATTTCCTTGTTTGGGCTCTTACTGTGTTCCCCAAGAAACACTTACAGAGGCTGAAGTCATTTCAGCCACAGAAGAATACCACAAGGATGCTCAGTTTGGTTCAGCCTCAGCTTCTGCAGCATAATGTCCAAGCAGAGTACAAGCACAATTTGGCAAAAACCACTCACACAGATTTTGAACTTGGAACATTAGAGAGAGCTTATAATATTAAACTCAGAAAGAAAGCCCAAGGAGCGATGAAACAGTAAATTGGGATGGTGCATATTTTCCTGTTACATGTGAAACTATTTGCTTTTACCATAAATGGGACTTTGCATACAGCTCACAAGGAGCACACAGCCACGCTCTCCAGCGTGCTCCAGCCAGTAGAGAACTCCCTGCAATCAGAGATGAGTCACAGGAAAAACGCTACCCAGAACCACGCGCCAACAGACGGCTGATTAGACATCGGTCCCACAGGCTGCTTTGCAGCCAATTTAAAAACCAGCAGCATCAGAGCCAGCCAAAGCAGCAAGCCAGTGCCAAGTCAGTACTATAATTGTTTGTGCCATTAAGCTTAAAGAATGCCATTGCTTCCTAATCTTATAGAGAAAAATGCAGCATGGGAACGATGACAATTACTACATGATAAATTGGTTTTAAAACCCTATGCTCTCATTAGATCACTGCTCACACATGAGAAAAGGCATTTTGAGGGTAGTCTTATTTTTAAACTTCCCCCCCCAAAGAAGTGAATTATGACATCATGGATGAAGCTTATTTTAAAAAAAAAAAAAAAAAGTTTTGAGGGATGGTTCCTGCTTTGTTTTCTCCTATGAAGCCACATAACGTCATATATAAAAATAAACCAGGAGGGAAACATGAGTACATTTCATCTCTGAATTTGGAGAAGGCATTCAGCCCTGCCTAGTGCCAGGCCTCCTAACAGAGGAGGCTTACTCCAGTAGGCCAGGACAGAGTAGCAGTAAAGGACCCTTTCTCCATGCAGTAAAAATACTCAAGAGCTTTCCAGACAATGTGCAGAATCACCTGATGTGAGGAGCTCTTTTGCCTTCCTCCTGCTCTGTTGTTACCTGTGCTCATTATGGGTGCACTGGTCTTTTATCCCCGTGCCTAGTGGGAATCAGCAGCCAGAGTGGGAATCTGCTGAAGGGTGTGCCTGTTAGCGCATGTGCTCTGTGAAGGGAGCCCAAAGCGTTTTTATGTGCCTGGGAGTCTGACACAAACTATAAACTCTTCTCCAAAGGGAAAGATAAGATGAGAAAATTTTGATGCCATAAACTGAAGTCAATTATGTTACCTCACCCTTCAACCATAAACAAGGAAAACATAAAAAGAGCAAAGGGTCCTAAAGAATCTTGGCAAATTCGAGTTTCAAACAGAATACTTATTTAAGTATATTTCTTTTAACTTAGAAACCTACAAACTCTAAGACGACATAAAACATTTAGTACTGATTCTTCTTTTTAGCATCTAAGGGGATAGAAATCACTACCTCATTCTCCTCCAGTTCTTTCAGGGAAGTACAGTGTCTCTACTCACTTTGAACCAATAATTCTGGAATAAAAGACTCTAATCCCTATCACTATGGGTCATCCCATCCCACATTTTTCAGCAGTTCGGTGCAATACATGGTTTGGATTTTTTCCCTGTCAGTCTGTTCCACTGTGCCTGTGAAAGGTATCGCAAAACCTACTCATTTTTTAAAGATTACATCTTGATTCATTTCACTGCAATGTATTTTTATACGTGTACTAGCACCACAGTTCTCCAAGCTCCACAGTCAATGGGTTTTGGAAGAGAAACAGTTTTGTCTTTCTTCTCATATTGTATTGCAGGAAACCCTATCACCTCTCCGAATCAAAAATACAGATCTGTATCCTGCAATCTTTAATATGAGCTCCCACTGATTTCAATGGCTATTTTTGTTCTATCAGGAGCAGCAACACCCGGCCTTTAGGCTGAGAACCCCGGTATCAGTCCCCAGTCCTACTGCTGGAGCACTGTTCCTGTTCCACAGGAAGAGGTGCCACATACAGTACGTTTCCATCCTGCTTGTATTGATCTTTATTTCAGCACCTACTTAAGCAGAAATGTAGATAAAAGCACTGTGTTTGCAAGGAGCAAGAGCCCAACCTCTCCTTGGACCAAGCGGGGGTAAGTGCATACAATTTTAGTTATTCCAAAAACAGAGTCCACAGCACCACATGATCCATGCCTCCTTCCTTTCACTCCAAAGTCTTTGGTAAAATCCTGTTCTATACAGAGGATTTATGACTGAATTAGAAATTTGCATGAATATTTTGCTGTCTCTGGAAATACCAGGACCAATTTCACGATCACGACAACAATTACTGTAAGAGGGTCAATGCAGCTATTTAAAGTACTTTCACAATTTACCAGAGGTGATTTTCCAAAGGTTACTACCAAGGACTTCAGTGTTCACTTGTTCCTTACGAAGGCAGAAAAACAGCACCTATCTTAGATGTTATTTGTGGGGGTTTGATACCTACATATGCCACGTACCTACGCAAATTTTGTGCCTCTGCTCAAGCTGATAGGGTCACCCAGTGAAACCCACTCCAGCCAGCTAACACTGAGAATTATCCCTAAGCTTCAAGCCACTTTTCAAAGCAAACAAGCATTGAGAACTCTCCTCTGAAACCCCCGGGTCCTTAGGACACAAAGCTCAGTACAACCCACAGCAGCGTTGGAGCTGATCTCAGCTGCTGGATCAGAGCTGATGCCTGCTGCAGCCTCCCCTACAAACCTGTGGACGTGGACTTCAGAACTCAAATGCCAGGAAGCAAACTGTCACCCTGGAACCTTCCATGCACTCTGTATCCGTGCACAGGGATGTGCACACCTGAAAACCACTGCAATCCCACTGGCAAGGGAAAACCAAGCACGAAGTAACGTCCAGAAATGCACAATGATCATAAAAGCCCCAAAGGCTGCAAAACTCCTTAACTATGGAATTCCTGAGCCTATGCACACTGAGTATTTCCCCAACCATTTAAAATTGCCACATTGGGTTCTGCAGCTCTTCCACACATAAATTTTGTATGTTCTTATTCACATATTCAAACCAATTACTCAGAAACCTTTGGTCTAAAAAGAAAATTATTTTCTTTTAAATTCTGAAAGCATTACATCATACTGCTTATCTAAATTCTTTTACAAATTCAAACATTAGCCCTGTCTCAATCACAACATTTATATTTAAGGCTCTTTTCAGTCATAGCTTGTTCATTTTGTTATTACAGTAGTGTTGTCTCAGGGAAAACTGACTTCACTCACTCAGTTCTCCATGAACAAAAGCTAACTATTAAAGTTTGTACGATAAGAGAGAGCTGGTTTATAAATCAAACTGGAGCCCATTAGTGAGTGGTTTCGAACAAATACATGAACAACTATTGCCTTGAAGTCAATTCTTATTTTCCAGTGAAACCAGACAATCTCCAAGTGATAGTTTTAAAAATAAATTCCAGAGATAAGAGGAAAGTATTGTTTAAACAGAAATCATGACCAATTATGCACTCTCCTCTTTGTAACACTGCATTAGGAGAGCCCAAAAGCTTACCCAGTAGTCCCACATATGCAGTAAAGGCCTGCTACTATGAAAACACAGCAGCAACAAAAGATAGCCCCATTTAATTTTGCCATGAACTGATAAGCTGGCAAGAAAGGAAGGTAGCTCTAAAAAGCTACCTACAGATCAGTTGATGGGTTACATTTCTAGATGTGCCTTAAAAAAAGGTCTTTTCCAAGAGCAGTAAAAAACATTTGTCATTGAAACTGCTGGAAATCCCTATAAAACACACATGCACGTATACACTGCCTCTGGTCTTCCCTCAAGGATTCCTAACACGAGCCTGAAATGAACTTAGCATCCCAGGAGATTGACATCAATTCCATTCAATTTTACCTGTACTCTTGGTTATCAGACCATACCTTGGCAGGAGAGGGTGAGTTAAATGCCACATCTGTTTCTAACTGACAACTAGTACCAATCTGATATATTTCATTAAAAATTCCAGCCAAATACATATGAAGCTTTTAAAATATCAGTTTCAGCAAAGCTAAAGACCTCCCAAGTCCATTACCCTGCCATTTAGAAACCACAGCACTTCCAGATTTATAATAAGCAATATACACTGATGTTGTTACTTTCATGACACAGCCCACTAAAAACCTTTAAATAACACCAAAATAACAAATATACAGAAACCAGTTCCATTGTCTTTATTTTTGTTTAATGGGACATAGGCCTCTAGAAGTCTTCAAAGGGCAGTGCTCAGAGAATGGTTTAAGTATTCTGCAATAATGTAAGAGATGCATTAACTCTGTGAAGCACCACCCAGCCCGGGATCTCCCAGCACCTTACAAAAGCACCTTCTGATTACACAGAGGAGATGGGGATTAACAAATCCTCCCCCTACCCTGAAGTCCTGCAGGGAAAAAGCATGCAGAGTGGAGTCTACAGTTGTCTGGGTCTAAATTTGGAAAGCTTAGCATTTATCACATAACACAGGATGCAACCCTCACAGCTCTGCATCAATGCATGCCATGGGCCGTGCTGAACACACGAGGGAAACTTAAGTCTTTGTAAGAGACCAGACCCAAAAAGGATCCAGCAGTGAGGCACTGAGAGCCAGAGAAGTCACCCAGACCCAAAGGGGGCACCCAGCTAATTTGCTCTGTCCATCCAGAGCCACCACCTAAGAGAGTCCTGGGCATTGATCTGAAAAGACCCAGAGGATGGCTCAGACATACTCCTTGTTCAGGCCACAGATAAAAAGTGGCCATAACAGCTGGCCAAGTTTTAAGCCATCCATTTTATGGCTGGCAAACTCTTATCTCAATTCAGCCTTAAAAGTGATTTCTGCTCAAATGTGAGCAACCACAGAAGAGCCTCAAATGACCTTATCTACAAAGTGAAGATTTCTAAGCAGAGGAGTTCTGCTACTCACGCCAAGTGGATCATCCCTTATTTTTATGAAGGTGAATGTTGCACGTATCAGTAAGTCTCTGAGTCAGTTAATAAATGATACAGAAATATAAGTATTTTCAGTAAAAAAAAATTACAAGTGTTAACAACTATAAAGTTATATTAAAGCATTAAGTATAGTAAAAATTGTTTATTTTCGTATGATTCTCTGATTGGCAGAAATGTGGAGTACCAAAGTCACTCCCATAACTAGTCAGAATTATATGAGAGCAACTCACTAGCAATACCTCTAAGACAAACAAAAAGTCTTTTGCTCCCATGCTTCTGTGCTACCTTTTATCTTAGTTATGACTTTAGCCCAAAATACTGCCAGGTAAAGTAGAGGTAACAACTCAGGCACAGGACATACCTGTCTGGTAATTCTGAATGAATGCCTAATGCTGTCTCCCTGCAGTGTTATCAGGGACCTCTTCCACCTCGGAAAATCTGTTCAAAATTTGTCTCCAAAGTAAGAACAAAAAGGCTTTTTCTACGAGAAAAGGCTATTGCCCATGCTCCAGCAAGTTCAACTCAGCAAAAATATTTGAACAGTTTTAATCACTCTTCACAAAAGTCAGACTCAGCTGACACACAGCCAAGCTTTAATGTCTCATGGCTATGAGCTGTCACCCTCCTTTCTGAAACCTGGTGCTTAACTGCACCTCAGAAAGACAAAAACAAGCCTGGAGACCCTCTGGATAAAAACCTTAGGCCTAAGAGAAACTTGAAGTTCAAACACAGTACATGGGGGCAGAAGATTTAATGTACCCAGCTTATACCTGATAGAAACCTTTCATGATAGCGAGCAGATCCTTCAGGGAGTGTAAGGTGTAAAATAGACTCATTTCACTGGAAACCAGCAGTGCCCCACTGCTCAGCACCCAGTCCCAGAGGCACAACTGAGTCCAAATGGAGCTGCACCCAACTTTCTGCTTTTCTAGACCTCTGAGGGCACACTGCTGTAACCACTGCACATATCAAAGTTGCAGTGCAACAGCCTTCAAACTGGGAGCTATAAAATGCCACACCTTTATGTAAAGAAAGAGGAAACCGTTTCATGATTCAGAATGAGACTCACTGAATTCAGCAGAAGAATTCCCACAGTGACATCCCAATGCTTTTGCTTTCAGTAGTTTGGGACCAAATCCTTAGAGAGAAAACAGAAGGCCAGACAAAGGAACAGAGATGGACAAAAGGAGGGAGTGGGTAGATCTGCATAATACCGTGCTTAATGAGAGCCAGAATTAAATTTTAATAAATTATATGTATTCTCAGTATTTCTTTCCCTTTTTATTGCTCATCCATTTTTTTGTCCTGGGTGTGACCTTTAAAGAGTAAAATAAGAATTTTCTTGATCCACAACAACGATCTTTCAACATGGTGGTCAAAAATTTACCAATCAGGAAGTTCAGAAGTTGAGTTTTATTCACATTTCCTATTCCATACAGGGAATAAGAGAAAGTAATTGATACCTTCACTTGTTGCACAAAAAATGAATGGCTTCAAGCAATTTTCATTTAAGAAATTATATCCTCTGGACAATACTTAAAACAGCAGGAACCATCCTAGTGTAAGCATATAAACCTATAAAGTTACAGAGCTATTGCCAAACCAACTTGAACAGTATATGAATGCATTTGCATTCCAGCTCACTGGCAAAAAAAGGCTGGAAATTTTCTTCATCTATGCATGTCATCCATGAAATGCTGGGTTAATGGAAGGAATTTTATTTCAAACAAAGAGGTTAATAACTGTAAGGATTGCTAAGAAAAAAATTTGTAACAAGGAAAAAAAAAACCAAATGAGCAATGCACAAATACTTCAGCCAGTAATACAGGTTAGGGATGTCCCTGAATCTACTACAGTTTCATAGATTAGTTGCTAAATATTTATGAAAGCACACAAATTAACATGCACAGACTAATTGGAGACACCATTTCTGACTGCCGATGTGTGAAACAACACAAATACGTGCCCCTGAGCAGCATGGCATGTACTTCCCCACAGCTGGTACTCCAAAAAATGCAGCTCAGGAATGGAGCTCCTGAGGCTCCAAGCACAGACTTGTGACAGCATCACATTTCTAGAAATGACTGTGTACCATGATGAAGGACAGCAGTTTGTTGCCCCCCTCGATAGTGCTGCTGGGCAGCGACTCCAGACCTTGACACAAACTGTGCCTAGAACCCCTCCCCTCTAATTCTCACACTAAGATTAACTGAAGGCCAATACAGCACTGGTGTGCCCAAAGTGTCCTGAAATGCTACTGCTCCTCCTTTCCCAGCCTCAGACAGACACAGGCAGCAGTCATGTCATCAGCACCTCTCCTCAGCCACGATAAAAAAATGAACCTGTTAAAAAAGAAACTGTTCATTCCCCATTCAGGCTGAGAAACTTCCTCCATTATTTCCTGAATGTTATTTTCTGTACTAGACCTCAGCAGTACCAGCAAGCTAAAACTGAGTTTTACGTTTTCTTGTTTCCACTTATTAGCTCCAAAAAGAAGTATTTGCTGGTGGCCCCTATGTGCATGACCATGCACTTCATCTTACTACTCCCATCTTCCAGGTCATCCAGTTATTATTGTTCTGTTCTCATCCCTGTCAACAGTTCCTCCCAGCTCTATTTTATCTTCACTTATATGAAGTATAATGAGCCCAATCGTAAATTTTTTTTGTCCCACACATTAATGAAACTCTAGTCCCAGGCAGCTCTGTGGGTAACCTTTTTCTAGGCCAATATTCCTCTTTTGGCACCATCAGTTATCATCTTCCTCTCCCACTCCTTATTCATATCCCACTTCTCACACTGTACTACATCTCCTCTAAGGTAATTTTCACTATGGCATTATATCAAATAGCTTTACCAAAGTTTAGATAAATGAAGCCTTTATTCCTCTCATTTAANCACATTACATAGGCACAGCCAATAAAAAAAAAAAAAAAAAAAAAAAAAAAAAAACTTAAAAAAGCCAAACAAAACAAACAAAACAAACAAAGGGAAAAAAAAAAGAAATAAAGAGGAAAAAAACCAAAACCAAACCAAACCACTCCCCTGTGCATCCTGTCACTCCCAGCTCAGACATGCAGTTTCTCAGACTCCCCCCTGCTCCAGCACGCCGCAGGAAAGCAGCAGATCAGAGAGAGAAGCCCACAAGAGGCATGAAACAGCAAGGGATGATGTGCAGAGCAGCACAGCCCCACACAGGGATGCTCCAGCAGACTCTCTCCCAGCTGCAGACAAGGACCATGGCCTGTCCCCACTGTCCCCAGCCCCACTGCAGGACCCTGCACAGCCTCCCTGCTCTGCGGGGCTGTGCTGCAGAGCCTGCAAGGTTTCACCCCAGCCTGGGACACACGAAGCCAGCCCGAGAGCAGAGGGGCTTGCAAGCGCTCTGTGGGACTGGTGCAGCTACAGGGCTGCAAACAGAACTCGTTTTCAGCTCATTTTCAGACTTTTTTACCATGCTCAGGGCTGCTCTGAGCAGGTGGCTCTGTCCTGATCCCTGCCTGCAACTTTTTTGGGCCTGTCTAGCAACACATCCAATTACAGTTTGGAGATTAGGCGGTCCAAAGATTAACTAAACACTAAATAGAAAAAAAAACAGGCCTTCTGAGACATAAATCTTGCAAATATGGTTCCATAGAGCACAAGTCCAGATTCCTGAATAGTTTATTATTCTGTAAAATCTTCACTGTAAAAGACTGCATATACTTGAAATTTGCAAAGGTAGCAGCTTAAGTTATTTCTAGTCAGCTCATAAAAATCTGTCTTTAGCACTTTTTTCCTAAGAAGAAAGAAAGAAACCCAGACATACTCTAAGCTTAGTGAAAAGATAAGATTCTGGATATAATACCAATATGACTTCACCTTTTATTTTTTAAGGGTTCGAAACAATAGTGGATGAAAGTTTATATGTAAGCACAAGGGATCTGCCAAAAGGAAAGTGAAAACCCAGCAAATTGTATTTCAGACACCTTGACGTATTATGCACCATACATGCTGTCAGCTTCACTGTCCTTTCCTTTGCTGTAGGCCGAATGCTTGAATACCAATCTTATTAAACTACAACTCTGAATTTATCCACTATATATAACATTCCAGATGTCGTACCAGCTGGGAACAGGCCCTTAGGCCATCTTTGGTTGATCTCTTAGTCGCTTTCCAGCTTTTGCCAGGCATTCATCCAAAAATATGAAGGAAAGTGCTAAAAACAGATGTCAGAGTTAATGTTTTTTTTCCTTTTTTTCTCTTCATGCTAGGAAATACAGAAAACTTGCACCCTACACCTATTCTATGAAATACGAATGTTGTCAACAAACCATAAGTTAATTTTAAATTAAATCACAATGTAGCAGAGTTAATTCTTACGCTGTTTTTCTGACAACAGGCCAGCCTCCATCAGCCTGTTCTTTGAAAATATTAAGTGGTCATTTGGATTTTTTCATTAAACTGGAAAATCTTCTGACGTCGTCAATCTGCAAAAATGGTTTAGAGTCCCTCATTTAAGAAAAATAACGGTTAAAATGTAAACTGGATTGATTGCAATTCATGGTAAGCTTTATGATGAGGCTGGGGTAATGGGAGTTCTTAAATCAGTACACATCTGAGCTATGAAAGAGGAAGACCTGTTGGCCCCATCATATTACAACAAATTATTTCAGCTTCCACTCACTACAATATGAGCAGGAGATGTTCAGACCTTCCCAAGAGGTGCTGTCTTCCTTTCAGCTCCTTACAGGAGTTTAAGCATGGAATTTCAAAGCTCGGGGCTGGAAAGGAGGTGCTGATCCTGCCGACACTTTGGAACACGTGCATCTCTACTTACAGGGGTGGCCCTGACGGACGTGGGAGTCCCCACAGGAATTGAGTTATGTGAGTGCACAAAGGGCTTGGGCTGTGGACTCCAAGGCCTGGGCGAGAGGTCACTTATTTTATCTGCTCATGCAGAACCAATTCCCTGAGAGCCCTCGTGGTGCTGCCAGCAGAGCCTCCCTTCAGCACGCAGGACCTTGGTCTCTCCAACAGCAAAGTACAGGAGACCATTTCCATTGGAATTACACCTCACAAGGATAATAACCTCTTTTGACACTCTAAAGACATCCCTTTTAACATTAATTTTGGGGCAATAGCCTTCATTTAAAGGAAGTCGCTTAACTGCATTGAAAAAGGGCTATTTCTAAGAAATATTTTCACCCTCCTTTTCTTTGCCTCGCATCCATTAGAATGCAGAGCTGAAGGTATGAGAAAAACAGACTGTCCTACAGCCTCAGTACTGAAGGAGCAGGAGAGGAATGAACATTAACTGGCAAGTTCACTGTAAAGTGTAAAAATACCTGCAAAAAAAAAAATGGAACAAAATCTTTTTCAAATGGAATAAAAAGGGCAGGACAAGTTTAAAACTTAGCCCTAGCAGTTTAATAAGAGACGTAGGATATAATTCTGATGCGTACATCAGACTTCAATATTGCCCTGAATAGTTACCACTGGAGCCAGCACTCAAAGGTGGTAAAATTTCATGGTTTATAGTCTGATATTGAACATATTTTATTTCATCTATTAATAATATCAAAAAACATTCAAGCCAATGCACTGTATTTCTTTTAAGTAAAACTGATGCATTCCGAGTCTTTTTTTTTTGACAAACAGTTAAAAAAAAGTTATTTTGCCATACATTGTGTTGATGCTATGAGACATTATGTGAGCTCTCTGAAAGACCACAGCTTGTTTCTCCAGGTTTATCCCTTACACAACCACATTACTCAGAAAAAAGAGGATCACTGACCTATATGCTACACATATCAGCAAATATGTGTATTTTTAGCAAAGACTGTGCATGAGAATGGAGGAGTAAACCACGTTTTGTCAGCATTTTTTTAGGTGATTTGAGTATAACATTATTACTGAAACAGATCAAATACTTTGAACACAGGATTCAGTGCAGCATCCGTGGTGGGTAAATATCTTTGCTTGTATAAACCACAGAAAATTCTGTGATCCTCACCAAATCCAGAAGCTGGACCAAATTAACAAAGTTCACTGTGCAACAAGTCCTCACACGTGATTTGGACACCAGATTTGGAAGAAACAAACACCACTGTTTGCAGAACACTGAGGCTGCAATGGTGCTGGTGCTTTGCAGCATCCATCCCAATTTCCAGTACTTCCCTGCTCTGTAATATTTCTTTTGGGGTACCTGAATGCAATCCAGCTGAAATCAATGGCAAATCTCCTCTTGCATTAAAAAATGAAGGGCTGATCCAAAGTCTATTGAAATTACTATGATTTTTGGACTGAAGCCTAAATAATCAGGTAAAGGAGAACATGTCTTGTATTTACAATTGCAGCCACCTCCCAGGGGCTATTTTAAAAACTACAAAAACATCCCACATCATACAGCAGCCTATTAGTGCTAATTTTTTCTCACCCATGTGCAAACACTCTAGTCTGCTTCATGAACCTGTAAATCAGTTAAAGGTTTGGTGCCATTTTAAAAGTCTTTTTTCTCTTATGCAACGTAAAAATGTTAAAGGAATAAAGGCTTATACCATCAAAGCACAAAAATACCTTACAGCATGATAACACAAACAAGCAGAAAAATTTACTACCAATGAGATAATTTCATAAAGCTAGATTACATAGGCTCAAGTGGAAAGAGGTCAGTTTTTATAGTCTTAAAGAGTATTAAAAAAAGTCCAGCTTGTTTCCAGTTCTCAGAGTTCTGACTGCCTTTCCTTCCAGACCAAGAACCAGCACAACAGTTGCCTGTCTATAGGAAAGGTGGGGAGGGAGAAAACCACAGAGAATAAAAAGGAATGTTTGATTTGCCAGTCATTCCACAAAACGTGGAACCCACAATTTGTGTCAAGGACATTAAAGTACTTAATGTTCAAATAGAGCATTGCCATGCTGAACACTCGACCAAGCACTGAGCCCCTTCAACTGCTGCCTCAAATCACTTGCAAGCATTTATTCCTGTAAACAGTTTCAGACATGCAAAAAAACCTGTGGACATTCACAGGACATCCTGCATGCTGGAAGCTGCACCCAAAGTTTCAGGGTTTTCTTGGAGGCAATGGTTTAAAAGGGATTAGAAAGTAGCAATAGGTTGTGGTCCAAACAGAAAAGCAAGCAACTGCTTTATATAAAATAGAAGAAGAAGAAAAAAAATCAGAGCTTCAGTAACATGAAAAAATTCCATAACAACAAAAACTTAGTAACAAATTCCATATACTTTTTTTTTTTAACTACAAAGTCTCCCAGTTCTGTTTCTGAAAATCATGGACACCCTCTGTACCCTGAAGCCTCCAAGCCAAGGCTCAGCTTCAGTGCTGGTGGGAAGCTGCACCTGACCCACACAGCACCAGGGTGTTTCACATTAAGAGAATTAAAACACCTCAGATCCTACAGTACCACAACCTGTGACACATCCTAAGCTCTGAAAATGAAAAATACATTTACCAGCAGTGGTCCTCTCAATGAACCCACATTTACCATTTTTGCTGTTATTGCCAAAATTGATAATTAATGTTTGCAATTTTCTTCCTTGTAAGCAAATAGCTTTTGAAGTCTAAATAGTAGAAATAAATTAGGCTTAACTGGCAATGCTGACAGTTATTTTGAAACAGTACAGAGCAAAATAACTGTTGCAAGTGGTAAAGAGATTGTTCTCAAGGCTGGTTCATTATGCAAGTGTTAATGACATCAAGAACCATTTTAACTATTTCTAGAAATGAAGCCAAAATATCCAGATTTTTCGCTTCCTCTTCCACATTAGTGGCATACAAATTGGAAGAAATTTAGGTTCAAGTACATCTACTAAAAGGGTCATTGTGGCATCCAGTCTCTCCTATAAGTAATTTTCCCATGCTGGACAGGCCTGAAAGGATGACTGTTAAGGATGTGAGGGATATTATCCACACTCTCAGCTATATAAATCCCACTTAAATTACCCACTGCCTTGCAAAACAATGCAATCCTATCAGAAACACCTTACACAGGATGAATCATTTTATCAAGCAAGCAGTTTTACTAATCATTATTCTAGGGACAGTATAAACTGAAACTTCTTTCATTTTTTCACTAAGGCTTTCCATGTTAAAAGGGAGAAGCTGCTATAAACTCTCAAAGGTCTTTAAATGTTATCTGTGGCAGAAATGACACAGAAAGAAAAAAAATCCAAACTGATCACATTCACCCTGCGTGAAAAATTTCGCAATACAATTTTATCTTCTCATTTGTGTAAAATTCAACAGGAGCTTAAACAGCTCAAGAAGTTCAATAAATTTAGCTGAATTATCAAAAAAACTAAACGAAATCTGCTCTTTCCTTGACTCAGACCAGTGAAAAGACACAGATTCAAAACGTTTGTGCTGTGCAAGCGAAGTGATTAATGCACCATTAGGCTTTATCAGCCTAAAACATCCTCTCATCCATGGTATCTGCAGAATGACTTTCCAGTTCCAAGCACTGTGTTTCCCACAGTACTTGAAATACTTGTTTTTGATTTAGAAGCACTTCTCTACTGTATCTCAATGAACTCCTATTGATAGATGATAGCAGCACGATGTCAGAGCTGTGCAAGCACAGGATTATTTCTGTTACCTCCAGACCTTTCAGCCTTAATTTAGAAGGCCGAACCTAAGCCTTTATCAATGTCAGAATTCTTGGATAAGAACTTGTGCCAGCTTCTGGAGGTTCACTGGGGGCATGAGGAGGTCAGTGGGAAATTCACATTTCGTTGTATTAATCTCTCACGATTTAATCATTGTTCTCCTCTAAAGAATGTCAATTGAGCACCTAGTCTGTATAATGTTAATTCATTTCATCAGGTGTTTTGTTACTAATCCAATGTAGCAGAATTGAGTTAAAGACTTTACAGTAGAATATTTAAATCTATTGCTAGAAACTGATAATTTTTATTTAGGGAATATTTAGGGAAACCTGGACTTGTAAACCTCAGAACATGAAATACTGAATGTGAGTTTAAAAAATTCAGTCTTTTATGAAAAATGTGCATGGAGATGCTAGAAAATGCTAGATGCTAGAGATGCTAGAAAAGCAAGGCATTTTGTATAAAAGTGGGGGTTTTTTTATATATACCTCAACCTCACACTGAATAAACATCAATTTGTGGTCCCAAAGATGTGTCTAAGAAAAAAGGAAGAAAACCAGTATCCCCTGCATAGCCTTTTATCATCCACCAGAGCAGCCTCAATACCTGTCCAGCGCCCAGGGGAGCAAGAATAAGAGAAACAACTAAAATTTAGGCCCATTCTCCTTTCTCCCTTGAGAAATCACTCTGGGGCATGACCTTGCAAATGAGGGGTCACTTCTGCTACCTGGGCATCCTCTGCCAGCTGCTGAGGTCAGTCTCATCACAGCCACAGAAGGACTAAGGAGCCAGGCCAGTGAGTTTCACCACGGAATTTGGTGGAATAGGATTACAGCCTCGTAGAATGCATTTGATCCAAAATGGAAATTATATAAAATGTGTTTTCTGCAGAAACTGTACTATTACAGATTCCCTGTGAAGGCTGTTACACTGCACAAGGTGAGGACCCACTGGCTTCTGTGAGTATGATTTACACACAGAGAGCTTTGGCAGGCTTGGGACCAAGGCTGTAAGAGAAAACAAGAAAGTCTGTAACTCTCAGTGCACAAAGAAACACGGACTGCACGCAGCAGTTCCACTCCTTGCTCTGAACAACAAAACCCTGAGCTTGAAATGGTAGCTGGTGCTTTAAAAAGTGCCAGTTCCCCATTCAGTTTGCCAATAAACAAAAGTATTTAAAAACAGCTTTCGGTTCACTAAGCAACCTATCACACACGAGCAATGGTACAATTACTCGGGCGTATGCTACTCACACACTTCCAGCCAGCAATTAGCCTAAACAAAAGTATTGTTTGAATAGGATCATGCCTGACTAATGCAGTACCAGTCTCTGTAAGAGCAGTTTTGCCTGAAATTGTAAGTGGTTTTCATTTTCTCTTAATCCTTGCCTCCTTTTCCTCCCTTCCACTCCAAATCAGAAACACATTTTGCTTGATTATGGAGCTAATTTCCTTACCCAAAAAAAAACCAACCCACCAACTAAAAAACATACCCTTTAAAATAAAGAGGCCAAAATTCAACCTGTGGACAAAAAATAAAGGCATGTATTTTTCAAAAAGGAATAGAATTAGAAGTATTAGGGAACACCTAACATCACTTCCAGTTCTCAGAGAAACACCAAAGGATACTTTTTATCTTCACACAGCCTTACAAACACACGGCTGCAAACTCCTTAAATATGATTTAAAACTCGTCACGAGCATCTGCAGGATTAGTATGGAGTACCACAAACCTGACCTAGTAATTTGTTGCTTACACACGATGTCCCAGCTAAGAGGATGGAATCACTTATAGGATCCAAGTCAGTGAAATCAGTGTTATTCCAATTTCAGCAGGCTGGCTGATGCTGGTGAGGACTGCAAGAAGAGCAGAAGAGCAGCACTTCCACCACGGTGCTGAAGTTCCCACAGCCACGTATGAGCAGTTGCAGTTCTGGTGCTTGGATTAAATTGAGTTTATCGGTTCATTCTCCACATACACAAATGAAACCACCAAGTGTTCCATCGTGGAATGTTTTCACTACAGAGGAATGCCCGAAATAGTTTGTGGCCACTTGAAAACAGCTTGCTTATTCAGAAAAAGAATCCCTAAATGAAGAGCTAGACATTAAGATTCAAGGTGTTATGTCTTTTTAATAGTTCTGAGTGCTTTTTCAACAAAAATTTCAACAAAAAATGGCTCATCAGAGAATAACACAAGTTTCAGGCTCCCTCTCAAATCAAGAGTACCGGAGCTTTATGTACTTGGATAGCAAGTGAGTCACTAACTACAAATCTTCCTCCCTTCTGGGGATTAGAGCTTGTCTTCACTGATGTGTTAATTTGCAGTAATGTCCCTTACATGACTCATGTCCGAGCCTGAAAAACGCGTGGCTCCATTTCTCGGGTGATTTAGATGCAAACTAGCTGGCAGTGCAATAAAAAGGCGGGGACTGGGAGCAGGAACCAGCAAGAAGCTGATCCCCAGAACCAGGCTGGGACTCGGGTACCGTTCCAGAGGCAGAGCACGGAGGATGGCAGTGAGCAGCAGGTGGAATGGGGAAAGAGGTGAAGGAAATTGTGGAAAAATGTCTGTCAGCCCAGCGGGACCCAAATGACAACTTCTGCCCACACAAGATTTTCCTCGGGGCAATATGAAAAACTTTCAGAACAAACACGAAGAGTCATTGCTGCCAGACTACAAATAAAAGGGTGGAATCATAGGTTCCATCAGTTTATTTCAATATTAATTTTTGGAGTAATTCGGATCCTGAGTTCCACTACCTTTTTTCAGAATTAATACTTTAAATGTCATGCTCCTTTCCCCCCTGAAAAAGCAGAAGCCAAGACAGACTATTTGTGGAAGACAGGGCTTAAATGAGAGTATTTATTTTCTCGATTTTGGCATTCACTTTATAGCAAGGCACTTTTCTAGCAAACCCAAAGAGAAACTGGTTATTAAATGAACTGTAGCAGCTGCAGCCTGTGCATTAAAGCTTGCACACCTAGTTGAAAACAGACTGACTGGTTTCGACCTTACCTCGCATACCCAAACACTCACAAGCCTGATAGTGCATATTTTCATTAATATTTGTTTAGAAACAGATTTCTTTGCCAAGACTGGACTACTTAGAGCCATACATCTAATTCCAGAATCAGGCTATCCTTGTGGTGAGTTTAAACTGGTAAACACCGTAAAATTTAGAAGCAGCAAGGTCAGCTAGAAAGCTAACTGGTCAAGCAAACACTTTCTCACTTGAAAGATAAACTTATTTTCTTCTTTCTTTCTCTTTTTTTACCCACACCCCCCAAGAGAACTCTCAGCCAGCCAGCCAATCAAAGTGGAAATGCACTTCAAATACATTCAGCTCAACCAAGTTTTCACTGCTGTCCTTCTTGGTGGTCTGTCATATGGAATGGTTTTAATATTTGGAAGCAATACCTTAAGTGTCAGAAAACAAGAACATTTTATTTCTGCAAGAAAGCTTTCCAGTACTACTAGTATTTCGGAAAAGAAAAAAATTCCTTGTAGTAGATTAAAAGGTGAAAAGCCAAAAGAAATCAGAAAGAAAACTAGGAAACTATTCCTTATGGTAAGGTTCAACATGTATTTCAGGGTTGGAGAAAGGGCTATTACTTGTGTATTTTTTTTCATAATTTCATTTATTTTCATATATTTTATTCAGTTATTTAATTATTTTCATGAATGGCAGGAGAGGGGCATTTATTTTTTTCAATCTCAAATTTCTAGCAGCAGTTGGAGTCTTTGGCTATGCATCAAAATCTGTTTGGTACCAAGTTAGTTTTAAATTGCATTGACTCAGCAGAATTTCAGAAATGCAGGATGCAATGCACTGATACAAGACATCACCTGGTGAACAACACGGGAGCCTTTAGAAAGTGTTCCATTTAAACATTTCTACATTTCTGCCCTTTGGGATCCCTCAACAGTATTTGCTGTGAATCACTGTTCTTCCCTGAAGACACAGCAATAAATGTGTCAAAACTGTAATGTCCCACTCTGTGCAGATGTCACCCCAGTGAATCAGGCTGGCAGTGTTTAATCAGATCTTAAAAGGTATTTCCTTCTATAGTCAGAGAAGCGGTAGAAAGAGATATTCACTGAATTTTCAAAATACCTAGCCAAAGAATTTCATCTGCATGTAATTCTTAAATACACACACAGCAACAAAATATGCAAAGAGGTTAGTGCAGTCCTGTACAAAAATGAGAGCACAGTCCTGCCAGATTAAACCAGAACAAAATGTACTATCTTGCATGTACAACATGAATCCATATGTAATTCTGCTGGGCTAGAGCAGAGTACAGTGTGTTCCTATTAATATTTACTCATCTTTCATTTCAAACTGTAAGCTTGTCATTTCAGATAGCAAATACTTTTGAATATTTAAGTAACAGCTAGTTCTATTTTACTGAGATTACTTACTAACAAAGGAATGAATGATTCTGATTAAACTGGCTCCCTGCTTGAAAAATACCACACACAACAGCCAAAGAAAACCCCTTTGAAACATTCCTGTGTTCGGAGGATGTAAGGAAACTAATCTTGGATCATGACGATGATGATGCTGCTATATAAAAATATTATCCATCTATCCCTGGAAATTTTACTGGCCTGGATAGAAGGAACAGTGCAAGGGGGAAAAGGGCACACTTGGTTTTCCTGCAAGTGTCTCAACACTGGTTAGCCAAAAGAACAGAGCCACCCTCTTCTCTACCTCCACACCACAGCCTCAGGAGCCTCTCACCCCTCTTACCTGTTCTGTTCCCTTCCACGGACACAGAAGGAGGAATGACCTCCGGAGCAGACCAGGTCAGACCTCTTGTTTTGTTGGAGCCAAGTGCATGAGGTTATTTCACTTTTCCAATTTTTCCAGTGTAACTTGGGACGTACTGGAACACCAGATTGCCCACAGGACAGCTCTGGAGTTCATGGAAAAGGAAGGAATGTACTTCCCACAGGCCAGCAGCCCTTTGCAGTAGGAGAAGATGGGAAATGAAGTGCTAAAATTAAAGTAGGGAATTAAGGTGTGCGAGAAGGTGCTGCTGCATTCTTTATTTATGTGGCAACCTTCCAGTACTGATTCCATTTCTGTGCTGGATAGGTTAGGATGGACTGTCAGCGGACATACACTCCTCTCTTTTTATTCACCTGTGCATTCTTATCACAATTATCATGTATCAAACCTATCCATTCCAGTTTAAAAAAATTCAAGATATCATCCAATGAAGGATTTTCACCCTCTGGTTTTAAGACTTCCATCCATTCATACCAGTAAACCTCAAAAGAAAGAGTTGAATAAAACACAGAAAAAAAAAAGATCTCGTTTTCTGACCCAGTTTGACCACAATGCAATTGAGTTTTGTATTAACATTTCAGCTAAAGTGTAATTATTATTGTATATTATTATAAACCTACGATTAATTAACCTGGGATTAATAATCCTAGAAAATCAAGGACAATCTTTCTATTCACCAAAGAAATCCTGGTTTACTTGCAGGAAGGTAAAGCTAGAGATACAGATCTGTTCCCATCTGCATTCAATGTATTCATAACTTTTAATAAATAATGCTTAGGGACTGAATTTTCTTTCAAAAGAAACTGCTGCTAATACAGTTGCTTTTACTTTCAACATTTTGATGTTTCAGCACCACTTTCAGTTCCAGGAATTCAAACTTAATTTCATACTGCTAAGTGTCTGGGAAGAGCAGGCTTCAAAACTAAATCACATTTATGAAAGAACAGAAGCTGGCCATATCCTAGATCCAACTCAGATCTCAATGGAATTAGTGGAAAAATTTCCATCAAATGGAATTCTTTCCATCCAATGGAATTGAGCTTGGAACTGGCTTCTGTATAGAGCCATGCTGATATTTGAGGGTTTTTCGAGGGAATTCATTTTGTTTGTTTTTTAATCAGCTATATTATTCACATAGTCCGAACAGTCTAGTCAAAGACTCAGACTCAGCCTCTGTTATATTTGATTTATCATCTTCTCTAAAATGTGCTCCATTAAATGGAAACTATTTTGATCAAAGTGTATAACCTTTACAGTGTTTTTCAACTACTGTCATTAAATGCAGGCCGAGTTGCAGCTGCATTTTACTGTCCTATAAGTTATTGCTTTCCCAGGTGTTTGGTCCAAGGAAGGTCTTAGCCAAGTACCTTTCCTGTTGATAATCAAGACCCTCTAGGGAAGCAAAAGTATGAATTATTGTGAACATTGAAACTAAATTCAAACATCTCACAGTGGCTCAGCATGCTTTCTATTGTACCTTTTCTGCTTCCTTTTGTCTACCTAAAAAGGTTGTCAGTTTAAAGCTGAAATAACCTCACCTCAGTTCTCTCTTTTAGGGTAGAGATGAGCAAGCTATTTTCTTCAAGTAGCTCCTGCAAGGAGACCATCTTTCAAAATAAAAATGCCCATCCACTGACAGAACCGTACCTCGTGATGCAGGGAAAGTTTGGCTCTTCCCTCACTTCCACAGGGAGTGTTTCCTAACAAATTCCCTCCTCTTACATTAAGAAATGTACTGTAAGTGTCTATGAATGTAATTCAGACAGTTTTGATGGGAAATTCGACTGACTCCTGGAACACATTGTGTTATGAGTAAATTTCCACAGCACGCCACACATTTCCTAGGTTTACTTCAGATCTCTTGCCAAGATTAACAGCATTTCTTTCATGTTGCTTTCTTTACATTTATATCTATATTCCATGTTTAACATAATGTTTCTATGGGTCTGGAGAAAGCATTAAAGATTTTTAGCTTTAAAAAAAGAATAATTTGTTTCTTTCTAAACACTGCTCCATCCACTATTACACTTCTCATTCGTTTCTTTATAATTCACCCAACCTACCCTTACAAAAACTTAATGAACTAATATGATATTCTAACTTCTCTTAAGCTGGAAAATGCAAGATCTGCCTAACACTGATTTTTCCATTAAATAAAACAAATTAGGGTAAGTCAAACAATTCAGAGAAAGGACAATCACCTCTAATTCTTCAGAGAAAGGACAATCACCTCTAATTCTATACATTGCAGATGTAACTATAAACGTCTATTAACACGTCACTAAAATATTGCTGCTTTTGTCTCCATTACATCCTATTAATATTTTCCAAAACTGGTTTTACTTATTATTCATGCAGCTAAGTGCCTTAATTTTGATTTCACGTAGTGTGTTACCATTCAACTCGCTATAAATTTGATGTGCCTGCAAAAGATAGCACAGGCTCTGCATCTTAACCTGTTTCACAGCAATCTGCATCTCGGGGTTGCAGGAAGGTGGCAGTCTCTGTGATTTTCACACACGGGACACTGACCTGGTCATCGTAACGGTAAGTGAGGAACTGCTCCCCCGTGGTATCCTCCAGAAAACTCCCCTGTGGAGAAAGGGCGAACTCGGGCAGGAAGTATGCACCTTGGGATGGCTCTGCTCTTGTCTGTAAGAAATTCAGAAAGGTCACGTTACACCTACTACAAACACAAGTAATTAAAAAAAAACATGCATATAATTACAGAATCTAGACATGAATTTCTGGAGGGGGAAAAGAAAAAAAAAAGGTGCTGTGCTTTAAGGCACAGTATTTCTGGGTGGGTATTTTGCTGTGATGGAGACATGCTAAATACCTACAGAGGTCCAAACCAAAACAAGACACCTCAACAGCAGGATAATCTACGAAACCAAAGGAGGCCATCTCTGGCTTATCAACCATCACTGCTCAGAGACATTCAGAACTGCACTTCCTTTGTCCTCATACCCTTCCCTGGAGGAGCGGTTACAGCAGCTAACAGGCTTTTGGGTAAACATAATATGTTTATTTTTACAGGAAGAAACAGGCAGAATTCATAGACTAACTCAACTTAGAAGACCTCTTGAGGGCTCATCTAGTACAGTCGGGTAACCTATGAAGCCATGACACTATGAATTACTTTTCTATCTTGCAGGAAGATATTACTGCACAGAAGAAATAGGAAGGGAGTGGGAATGACTGGAGTGAACACAGGCAGCACTCTGCATTAGCTCAGGATGCTGTTCACAGCTGGGGAAGAGCATTTGAGAACACGCTGGGAAAGAAAAAAAACCTGCTCATTTCGAGCTACAGAGGAACTGATTCTGTGAGGATCACAGTTGGTACCTCCAGCTGGGCTGCCTGACACCTGGGTTTTGATTAGAGAAACAGCTTTTGCTCAGAGGATCTGTGCCTGGCCAGCAATGACAACGCACCTGAAGCGCGCTCAACGCGCCGAGCACACGCTGGGCCAACACCACCTCACTGCACTGCGGGTCTCAAGCAACCCAGATACGCAGCAAAAGTTCTGCACAGACCCTTTTGCCCTTATTCCTCCTGCATTCAACACAGCCCTGAGAAGCCAGCTGGTTTGCATACTAGAGAAAACAAGCAATCATCCTTTGAATGCAGAATATTGAGTCCAGCCGTGGTATTGAGGACAGGGCAAGGAGATGAACGTTACCTTCCAAAAGGTTGAAACCCTTCAGGGAAGAAAAAAAGGCCTGAAATGTACACACTGCTGCTGGACACTCACCAAAGAATAAACTTAATAAATAGGGGTGTAATTAAACTGTAAATTTTGACATTTACACAGCAATTTTACATGAAAGCTGGCAGTTGCCATCGCCCAGTTTCTAGGCTCTTGGCTAGAACTGTACCACATACAGGTGCCAGCTAACTAGAGTTTTCAAAAGTAATTGGCATAATTTAACCAGTTTGTGGTGGAAAAGGAAGGCAAGACCTACTGCACTTTCTCTCTCGCAGTAAGGCCACTTTCTGAAGCTCACAACTTATCTCCTGAAAAGCAGATGGCATGTTGTTTGCAGGACGGTCTGGAGAAGCCTACGGTGCTTTTGCTCACCCTGTTGTGAGCTGTCAGCTTCTCAGACTGCAAACCCCATCAGTCCTGACAGCATCAGATTAACATACTCATTTTAAATCAAGCAGTCTTCGTATAAACTAGAAATAGCTTGCAAAGGACGTGTCTAGACTAGGGGAAAGGTCACATTTCAGCATGCAAGACTGAACAAGATTGTAAGGAGGATTTTTTTCATCAGGCCTACACAAGGGTAATTCACATTCACGCCGTATTATCATGACATTCCTGAAGCTTACTGCAGCAGCGCCCTCACTTTTACACTTTACCCAACTGACGTTATTTATGCATAATTAAGTAACAAAATACAGGGAACAAACCTACATTTGATTACAACAGGTTCCCCACAAGGCCACCAGGAGAGGCCCAGGGTTGCGCTTCCCGCCGAACCCGAGCTGGCTGCAGCTGACGCAAGCCTCGGCACGTGAGGCGAAAGCCAGACATGGAACGGGCTGACATAATCTGGCTTCCTTCCCCACTGGTTTCAGTGGGCTATCGACAGATCCTGTGTGAGGGAATATGGCAGTGATGTAATCCTGTGATTTCAGCACGGGGCTAATGGGTAAGAGATATGCATTCTGCATCTCAAGGGGCCTGGGTTAAAGCACTTATCATTTCTGCCTCGGTTTTGCCAGGTGTGAAACGATCCCAACGCCTACTGACCTATATTAATGGTGTATTGTTAAGTTTAGTTCATATTTGTAGAATAATTTGGAAAAGAACACTGTAAGATGCTAGTGATTTATAACAATATTTTTGGAAGAGCTGCCTGATGTACAGGCAGAAGAGACTCAAAATTACCCCACCATACCCCTTAGCTAGTTGTATATATCACACAGTTGCCTAATTCCTCATAAACAAACTTTTCAGTAGGATATGTAACAATAAACTTGCTTGTATTTCTCATCCTTGTAAGTTAAACACCTAAAATATAAAGTCTTTGGACATTAATCGGTATTATGCTTTGAATATAAAGCATGCCAATATTTGAACCTGAAACAGCAATTTGATAAACATAACCAGGAAAACTAGGGGCTTCTAGCACACATTCCATTTTCTTGTTAAAAGCTAATGAGCAGCTAGGCACTTGAGAAGCAGAGGAATGCTTGCTAGATTCAGGCAAGCAAAATCTGGCTTCCAAGCATGGAAAAATTCAGTGTAAAAGGCAAATATTTTATAAGGTTACACAGGAGGCTACAGTGGAAACTGATCTGTCAGCTGCAGCAATAGGTACTGCTACCTGTCTAGTATAATTCAAGTGAGGAAGAATGCAGCAAAGCAATTAATTAAAAAATTTTTAAAACCCACTAAGAACACACTATGAGCTGTCATGGCAAACCGATGTTGAAACCAAGGAATTACATCTGATAAGCATCCCAAACTGAGAAGTTAATTTAAAAAAAATAAAATCTTCCAATGTTCAAAGAACTCTTTTGTAGTCACTCACCAAAGTAGCAGAAAATCATTTTTACCCTCTAGATCCAGGTACCTTCAAATAAGCTGCAGGTTCCCAATGCACTTTCATTCATACATTGTACTGAACACAAAATACAATGTTTCTACTTAGTCCATTTTATTCCCCACTGAGGAATCTACCAATCCTCCTTATGAGGCTTTTTATATTTCTATGGGCACTTTGGCTTAAATATAATTCAAATTTCAACAGTCTGTGGGTTTATAGTATATTTGAGATCATCTGTGGATGACTTAGCTAATCTGATATGAATTTTTTTTTTAAAGTAAAGACTATAAGTGCAAGTTTGAGAAAACAATTACATTTCATGCCAGTGTTTTAGGTCTGTTTAATGGCCAGTTTAATCTCAATAGCTTTAAATAAATGTGTCAAGTTACAAGTACACTTAAGATTTAGAACAGGCATTTTAAACCAGCTTTTATGATCTTAAGCATATGAAGAGAGTAGAAGGTGATAATGTAGCCAAAGCAGATATAATACTAATCACTACATAAAATTCATTGAAATTAATATATCCTGCACCAAGAAAGCATATATTACCTACTGACAAAAAAGAAAATATAAAAATTGGAAACAGATCAGTGTTTGAAAATCTTTCTAGTTGATTAGGACATGTAACTTATCGGTCAGAAACTGAAAAAAAAAGGCCTCCCATGCTACATCTTTCTGCCTATGTGATCAAGGAGAACTATCCTGATCAGCAGATAACGTGTGCAGGCCCTGGGAGGTGGGAAATGGCACTGGGTTTATTCAAGCCTTGTGGTGGAGCACAGCTTTGATCTCGGGCCGCGATTGCTTCCTCACTCACCGCTCCCCACCCGGCTGCTGACAGACCCAATCACTCCTCCCCTTCCAGCTGCAGAAGACACAAAGCATTGCCTGTGTCCCGGCCTCTGGATTTCAGATCTCCTCCCACCAAGAGCTGCAGGTTGTTTTTACTGCTGCCCAGTTTCATTCAGCTGTGTAACACTGACTACAAGCATCTGCCCAAGCTGCTGCATTGCAGGATTTGATGTTATTTTATTATTGAGAGTAAGAGGAATGGCCAGGGAGTGCTTCCCAGCCAGTGCTGCCATCAGCACGTAGCATGGCTGAGAAGGGCTGAATGCCCACACACAGCTGAGCATCTCCCAGAGCCTGAGCACAGTGGGTGCTGCTGGGGCACAGCTTCAGGTTCTGTTTGACCCAAAAGGAATCCCAGCAGCACATTCTGAAACCACCACGCAATGCAAAGGGCTTTAACTGCTCTTTTTTTTTCCTTGACACCCAGGATTAATGTTAATTATTGCCATCCAGCTCACTTACAATTATCAAATCACTTAATTGTAGAGTCTTCCTATTACTAAAAATTATAAATATTCACTGGTCATGCCTTCCAAGTTAGAGAGTAACAATTTCATCCAGGGATTTAAACTGCTATTGTAATTTCAGATAAATTTTAAAATCTCGTTTAGTCTACAGTTCCTGGAGATAGTTTGATATTAAGGCCAAGACAAAGCTCAACCAAACCTCATAATAGCATGCTACTATTCTACTTAATCATAACCACCAGGAGACTTGAAAGTAATTGTTCCATATTTATATATAGACAGCAGCAGCTTTAGAAAGAGACCTTTCTACTAAATCTGAGCTGTGAAGGTCAAAAAGATGAGAAAACAGAGATTTAATGTCTCAAAGAAATGACTTGAACATAATTAGAAATAAAACATTGCTGTTTCAGGTACAGAGGAATTTCTAATTTCAGAGTTTCTTCACACCAAGAACCACAAACAGAGAAAAGTAAGAACTCTCTTGTTATTACCCTTCAGACATAACAACGTTACCTGGACTTGAATCAGTCATTCTAACTAAGTCACTCTAATGAATTAAGCCTGTGTCTTTGCTCAACTTGGGAGCACCACGAAAGCAAACTGGAGTAATGCAGGTGAAAGCTTCAAAATGATCTATTTCAAATGCTGGAAATGACAAATACCATGTTTTCCCTGAAACTGCCTCAATATCTTACCTTTAAAAAGAACACAGACAAAAGATAAAAGGTCCAATCAACTGAAGCTTTACAGTTATGCACAACTGCACGACCCTGCCCAAAGTCAATTCTATAAAGCAAAGACAAATACAGGGAAGGCAGTTTGCTTTCCATAGTTTTGTGGCTCTTTTATTAGTTCTCATTGGAAGTGGAAAATGGGCAGCATTCATTTCCAAAATCGTTATTTTAGGAGGAAAAAGACAGGAAAAGCAAAATGAGAAAAACTATCTGCATTCTAAATGACTTGTAAATACATGTTTGTCAGATTAATATGCACAGCAAGTCCAATCATATACCAAAATGTGTGTATTCCCATTTAACTCAAGTTAAATATCTGTCTCCTAAGCTGCTGCAGCATTTGATTTACGCCCCAGGGAAGTAATATACCAGCTAAGTAGCAGTTTAGTTTAATGGATTTTCAAGGACTCCAACACAAAAATGTTAGATAGAGCACAGAACTCCAGCTTCATCACGACATGACAAAGTGTATTTGCAGATAAACAATGTCACATTAACAGTTCAGAACCTCAGATATCTCCAGAGCCAGCAATCCTGATGAATAAATATCTAGTAAGAGTCAGATTAGCTTTTGTCATGGCCAAGATCTACAAAAACAGCTTCCTAATGCTAGACACTGAGACATTTAAGGACCCTGCAAGTGAACCGAGTTTCCACACAAGCTGCCAGCAGCTTAGCATTTCTGCAGACCAGGCCAATTATTTAATTATTAATATTAAGCTAAGAGGCCAGCATTTCAAATCAGAATTAAAGTATAAATGTCATTTCTCCTAAAAAAATGAAAGAGGACTTGGCTGAACTGAAGTCAAGGACTCCTTCATAGAAGGAGTCTGAAAGAAGAACTTGGCTGTCAGATTTCGTCAGGGAAGCCACAACTGAGACAATCTGAAAGACTCAAAGAAAGAGTCAAAAGCTCTGCTGGGGACACAACTGGAGTGGGAGACTCAAGGATTGTTCTTCCATGTTGTATGCTCTGTATTAGTTAAAAGCAGACTTAAGACACGTCTGATTTAAGCCCAAATTTTAATTTGCTTAATTTTTTTAAAAAAAATCTTGATTTTTCCTCTCACCTCTCATTCTAGGCCTGTTTGAACATGAAGAAACAAAACAAGCTTGGGAAAACGTGCTGAAGATACATACAGAGATAAAAGACAATTCTTAAACACTTTGGATAAGCCACCTTTTTCCAACACAGGAAAATGCTGCCAGCAAGCAACTTAGAAACTGATAGTTCAGCTATTGTTTCGAGTGCCTGTCACTGAGAACTGAACCTCAGCTGTAACTATAATCACATTCACAGCTGCAAGACAGCAACTGCCTACATCACCTGTGCTGCTCAAACCACCCTGCAAATATCCTTCAAAAAAAGAAATATCCTTCAAAAGGACATTTCTACCACCATTTTTCTTGATTAAATGTAAATACATTTTTTTTGGCGTAGCTTGGGCTGCAGACTGAGAGCAACGCATTTTGAAATCTTTTTCTGCACCTTCTAAAATTTATACTAGTGATTAAGCTTTTGGATATTTATCAACAATTACTTATGTTTTCTCTTGCTATTGTCTGGCTAAAAGATTAAACATTTCACTGAAAGGCTGCAGTAGTATTCAGCCAAAACTTCATTTACTTTCAAAACCCAGCTTAAATATCGACCTCGCTTCATATTTCTAAAAGAAATATGAACCCTGAAGTTTTCCTTGTTCCAGTGAAGCTTCTTCTAAACTCTGTGTTAGGCAGACTCCACCTTCTTTCCAAAGAATTGATTGGATGTGCCTAAAATTTGCTCTAAAACGAGAGGCACAAGCAGACTGAAGCTGCTCCCAGTGACACCAGTGGCAAAGTTCCCAGTGACATCCTTACAGAACCTTACAGAACAGAGGTAATGCTGTTTAATCAATTCTCTCTAGTTTTGTATAAATAAGAGCCAAGGGGAAAAAGTCAGCACCCAGACCAGATAACCCCTGAGCAGTTCACTCCCAATTATTGTCAGGAAGTTACTGACTGCAGATCAGATCCTGCTTTCAAAATATGCAATACCCAGTTATTTCCCCAAGTCTTTAGCTTAGCCTTGGGGAAGGGGGCAGGGGCACGGCCACGTTTAGATCCAACAGAAAAGCAATTTTATAGCATGTAGGTAAAACAATCTGTTCTGGTGAGGGAAGGTTCTACCTGCATGTTCTCCAAAGCTTGTGCTTTGGGGGCATAGGAGTGGTTGGGGGATGTTTTCACTCCTTTTTTTGTTTAAGACTGAATCCCCCTTATCACCTGTCCTCTGTGATGGAACAGTGAAAGGAAGGAATATCTGGAAACGAGACAGAAAATACCCCTGAGAAAATACCTCATTTAAACCTCTTTTACCTTGAGATTCCCCTTCATACAGCAAGAACACCTCAAAATGGTTATGCCTGAGAGTTGTCACTGGCTTTTTTCAGCTCTAACAAAGACTGACTTACTCAGGAAAAGATTAGCAGCAGTAGCTGCCGTTTGGGCAGGTGAGCTCCAAGAA
>VZRQ01004178.1:22272-39924 GCA_013397975.1 Machaerirhynchus nigripectus | reverse complement strand
CAGCGCTGCCTACAGCTGCGGGGGTGTCACTGAACCCCGCTGCCTCACCAGGAGCCAACAGCGCTGCCTACAGCTGCGGGGGTGTCACTGAACCCCGCTGCCTCACCAGGAACCATCAGCACGCACTGCCGGTTGTGATCGTAACTACACCAAAGGGGAAATTGCTTGATGGGCGGAAAAAGGTTGTTATTGGGGATTTTTTTTCTGTTTTGTTGTTGTTGCTGTTGTCGTTGTTTGTCTGCCTTGTTTTTATATATATATATGTATATATTTATTCTAGTAAAGAACTGTTATTCCTTTTCCTTTACTTTTGCCTGAAAGCTCCATACTTTTAAAGTTATAATAGTGAGGAGGGGATCATCTTTTCCATTCCAGGAAGGTTTCAGCCTTCCTTGGCAGACACCTGTCTTTTAAACCAGGACACCTAGTAATCCAGGCTGAAAACAAGTAATACAACCCAAAAGTGGTTAAGTGGAAAAGGCAGGAGGGGCAGGCTCTGTAACTTAAAGGTTAATGCGTCGGAAGTCCTGAAATTAAGACAAGAGCTTGGAGCAACCTGGTCTAGTGGAAAGTGTCTCTGTCCATGGCAGGGGGTTGGAATGAGATGAACTTTAAGGTCCTGGCCACCCCAAATCATTCTGCAATTCTGTGATTTCCAAGGAAAGTTCACCCCTTTGCAGAGGGTTTGTATCATCACTGTTGAAATAGATCCTGGCTTGCACTGGAGTTTTAAGGATCTAAACACTGTCTTGGTCTATGTCTGAGCACAACCCCGTAAGTTAGCAACCCATTTAGAGTTTCTCCTTCCCCATTCTCAGGTGAATGGTTATTTTCAGAGAGAATTTGAAATGGTTTGCTTCAAACCTGGAAGGTTGTTGATGTTGCATTGGGAAGAACTACAAAAAGCAAGAGAAGGAGGCTGTGGATGGGAACCAGAATGGGTCCAGAAGACACTGATCCACACTTTCAACTGTGTTTGGGGCTTTTTCTACCAGAAGTTGCAGCTCTGTCCAAAAGAAATGAAAGATGGTGTTATTTTTTCCCTGTAATTCAGGAATCCACTATCAGTTAATAAAGAGAAGCCGTAGCTCTCAGTGTATCTGATAAACTTGTGCATTCCCTGCTCTGCTTGTGTTTACATCCAAGTTGGTTTTGTGTTAATTAGTTATCTGTTAGTCTTAATTATTTATCTGTTAGTATGGAATTAACAAAACTGTTCTGTCTAATTTGGTGCAATATAGGTGAAATCATACAAATCTCTACTTACAGGTGTGGCTAAGGGATGTCCAGGGCTGGCTGATTTTAATAGACCACATTTCATTTGAATTTCTCATAGTGTGTCAATAGGTTTTGGATGGCGTAAAAAATGAATTTTTGGGAGCCAGTTTCTATGTAAACCTGATTGGGTGGAAGCAAAATCCTTTCCAGATAGACTTGATTGAGCAATGCAGGACTCCATTCCCATGTTATCATTGCTCTCCTGTTGATTTAATTCCTGAACCCTTTCCCTTTTTGATCTTCAGAAATGAGTTCAGACCCTGGATAGACGTCAAGCCTGTGAAAGCGATAAAAGCAAAGCCCCAGTACAAGCCACCAGAGGAGAAAATGACCCATGAAACCAGTTACAGCGCTCAGTTCAAGGGGGAAACCAGCAAGCCTTCTCCAGCTGATAACAAATACCTGGAACGCAGAAGGATACGCACTCTCTACAACGAACCCTACAAAGAACCTCCAAAGGTGAGAAACATGGCAGAAGGGACCCAGGGCCATCACTGCTCCTGGTGGCACACGTCCAACACAGTAAGGCTGGGCTGAACACTGCTTGCTGTGACTCCCCTTATGTGGTATCCTCCTTCCAACCAACAGGTACATCTCATGATCCACCTTGGAGATGGTGGTGAATAAAAAACTAAACATGTCCCGGCCATGTATGCTGCCAGCCCAGAAAGCCAGTAGGGTCCTGGGTTGATCCCACAGCATGAACAGGGAGGTCAGGGAGGGTATTCTGCCCTGCTGTTCCATTCTGCCCCTCTGCTCCATGAGACCCCACCTGCAGTGCTGCCTCCAGCTCTGGGGTCCTCAGCACGGGAAGGACATGGATCTGTTGGACTGAGTCCAGAGGAGGCCATGGAGACGCTCCAAGAGAGGGAGCACCTCTGTTACGGAGGCAGGCTGGGAGAGCTGAGGGTGTTCAGACTGAACACCCTCTGAGGGTGAACACACTGAGGGTGTTCAGGGAGAAGAGAAGGCTCTGGGGAGACTTCAGAGCCCCTGTCAGTGCCTAACAGGGTTCCGAGGAAGCTGGAGAGAGACTTTGGACAAGGGCCTGGTGGGACAGTCAAGGGAAAATGGCTTCCCACTGCCAGAGTGCAGAATTAGAAGGGATATTGGGAAGAAATTCGTCCCTATGAGAGTGGTGAGGCCCTGGCACAAGTGTCCCAGAAAAGCTGTGGCTGCCCTATCCCTGGAAGTGTCCAATGCCAGGTTTGAGGGAGCTTGGAGCAACCTGGTGTAGAAGAAAGTGTCCCAGTTCATGCAGAGGGTGGGGAATGAGATGGTCTTTAAGGACTCTTTCAACCCAAACTGTTCTATAATTCTGTGAGCTCTAGGACTGAAGGCACTTTGGAGACAATAGTGCCATCTGTCAGATTGTATAGAAGTGAGGGTAGGGCTGAGATGAAGAGGTTTTTCTGTTGTCATTTCCTATGTGATTATCCAGGCAGCTTTTTCTTTCTCCCTCCAAAACTTTAGGAGCCCCACGTTACATTTTATGCCAGGATCCAGACATCTGCCGTTAATTCAGAGCATTCTACAGATTTTGACAGTATGCACTTCTGGTTTTGATCAGATCAATAACATGTGTTGAGAAGGGCCTGAGCTGAAATGTCTTCCAGCCTTTTTTCCTAGGAGCAGCAGAGGATCTACATATAAAAGGAGTCAGTCTGTGAAGTTGTTCCCTGAGTTGATGAGTGCTTAGATCTGTGAGGACTGAGAGGGATTGCAGGGTGAGCATGTAGGAGATGGAGGCTTCTATTCTCCCTTAATTTTGCTAACTGTCCTTCCTATTTTGGGTCCGTAGAAACAAGACGTTGTGGAATTTTCTTATGTGCCAATCAGAGTTCTGCACCTCAAGTACCCCAGAGTAATTTTCCTCCATTTTGGGAATCTGTTAAGGACAAACAAACAAGAGGAGTCCCCTCCTGCAAGATGGAGAGTTACAGCAGCCTCTTTGTCCTGAGCATCATTTCTCTGCTTCCAGTCCAGAGCGAGACAATCCTCTGTGGGTTTGCAAAACCCCTCCTGAAGGCAGAGAAAGATGCAGAAATTGATAAAATGAGTAATAATATTCCCTCTCCTTTTCACCCTGCTCTATCCTGATCTGGATACAGTGGGCTCTGCTGGCTCCAGGGGCACTGTGACTTCGGAGCATCCTGAAAGGAGCTGGCCATTTGCAACTCAGCATAAGCCCAGCTCCTCCCCTGCCTTTGTGGCAGGGCAGAGCTGAGCAGATAAGTAACATTTGTGCTGTTTCAGATCTAAATCCTGTTTTCCACCTGTCCTTGTGTCTCTCCTTTTCTCTCTCTCTCTCTCTCTCTCTCTCTCTTTCTCCATCTCTGTATTGTCGTTTTGCCTGTCGCCCTCCATGCAGGTGGAAAAACCTAGCATAAAGCCTTCCAAACCAAAAAAGACCACAACAAGCCATAAACCCCTGAAAAAGGCCAAAGACAAGCAGATTGCATCTGGCCGGGCTGCCAAGAAAAAGAGCGCCGAGACCTCCAACACTGCAAAGCCAGAGGATAAGGAGAAAAGTAAAGAGATGAACAATAAACTGGCTGAGGCAAAAGAGTAAATGTCACTGCACTTCCCTTTCTTTCTCATTTTTTCATTTTCTTTCTTCCTTCCTTCCTTTTTTTTTTTCCCCTTTGATTAAATAAAGGCCACAAAATTAATTAGAGGCTTCTAATCTCCTTTTTTTTCTGACTGTATTAGAAGCTTTTCTGTTTTATTTCCAAGGAGGATTAAGAAATCCTTGTTTCTGAGGTCAGGTTGTTCTACTTTGCCTGCACAACACAGCTCTGCACAGAGTGAGGGATGTGGGAATGCGTAAGAAGGGTCCTAAGAGATGAAGGTGATGGATCAGCAGTGATTACATCCAAAAGCTTGTCCCTTTCCTTGGGCTTGGTTCTTCAGTGCTTTGACAGCATGGAAGTGCCTGCTGAGCCTCATCCCATGAGGCCCTTTTGGGCTGGCCATTGTTGTGTCATCTCCCACTGGTGTCAATGGGTAAAGTGTTTTGGAGGCAGAGAGGATCAGGTTCATTCATGGTGCCATGGATCTGCTATAAATCCACCAAAATTGGTGTGGCCAAGAACGATTTCCATTGGTGACACTGATGGGAATTCTGCTGCAAGAAGCAACAGGAAAGGAGATCCCATGGAAGTAAAGGGCCAAATCCTCCCCAAGGGTAGCTGGGAGTAGGTCTAGCTGCATCAAGGTTGATAACTTCACTCATCAACACCACTTGAAGTCCTAGATTTAAAAAAAATAAAAATGAGTTAAGGAAGGTGCAGTGAGCAGTGAAGACTTTCCAAGCACTTGGCAGGTTAGACTAAGTTATCAGCAGGTTGTTCTTCCCTACTGTTTCCCCTAAGTTACGGATCTTTTTAATTATTCCTGTTTTGTTTTGAATCTTGGTCTGCTTTCTTCACTTCTGGGATGCCAATAGAGGTAGGTTTCAGAAAGTGGTTTAGTTTGCAGGCGTGACTTTCCAAGGGGTAGAAAGAAATGTGTCACCAAGTTTGGCTAGAGCTGTCAGCCCCCACTGTGTTTATTCTTCCAGCTGTTTATGTTCATGTTGGCTCATGAGCATCCCAAGAGGGCCATAAAAAAGTTGCTGGGATCCCTAGACTCCCTCCAGACAAGATCTCAGGGTTTCAACTGTATTTACTGTGCTCTTACTCTAGGAAATCCCCACGACTAGTTTGGAAGCCCTAAACACAGCAGGACCATTTGTCAGTGAATATGAACTGGCCCAATATTCTGGCATTGCATGCCACAGAATCTGGGTCACTGGATCAGTGGGAGAGTTGTGGTCCCAATCCAAATTTATGTGCCTAACTTCTGGATTGGGTCCTAAATACACGAGGATTAATCTTTATCCCACCAAACTGAGCTGTTAAACTCTTCCATAGCAGAGTGGCTGCAAGTTACGATGCAGGGTTCTTGTTACTTATTTTTGCAGCTCCAATTTTTCTCTCCTAATATGAAGTCCACCTTTGAAACTTCTAGAGGACAATTGGGAAGTGTGAAGACAGAGATAAGAAGTAGAGTGGGGAGGTGGTGTGTTCCTGCAGAGGTGGTAGAATAAGGAAAGCCTTACTGCTAGGGGTATTTTAGAGACATGAAACTACCTAGCAGAAAAATGGATGGGTTGGGAGGGTGAGGAATCCTGGTTTTGGGGTTTCATCCCATTAGAATTGAGTCTTTTGGAAACATAAATGAGTGGTGGGCTACAAGATTGAGTGAAAGTTTCCAATGAGGATGAAAGCTCTGTGATATACAGATAGTGACATTTGCTGGCCTTAGTAATGAATAAAATGCTAAGTTCAGTGTATCATGTGATGTGTCCTGTTTGGCTTGCGCTAACAGCCTAAACCTTTGAGTATCAGTAAGTGTAGTGTTCTGAATTCAGTGGTGTAATTCCAAGCTTAGCTGTGTTAGAACTGTGTGCTATGAGCTAGTCAGGTTGTGTATGTGGAAAATATATATTCATATATAGAAATATATATATATATTTAAACCTCCACTGTTTAGGAGGAAACCAGGGAAAATCCTCCAGGAAGTAAAACTGTGGAAATCTTTGTGAATGTAGTGCTTTTTCTTTTTTTTTTTTTTTTATGTGCATGCCTCATGGAGATGCTGACCTGTCCATATTGATCATTGCTTTTCTGAGTGCTCAGAAGCCCCTGCAGCACTGCTCAGCTCTGTCACCAGAGCAGCTCAGCAAAAGGCTTGTGTGAGCTGGCAGAGAGGTGTGCTGCTTGCAGCTCTTCCTACCTGTCACATAAAGGACAACTGGCCAGAGAAGATGAGCTCCCAAGACTTGGTGTGATTCCTTAGCTTTTAAGATGCTTCAAGTATCTTCACACTCCTCAGTAACACCCTTTCCTATGACAGGATGTAGCATCAGCTGTGAAGATATGGCACAGCAGGCAAAACACATCAGGAAGGCACTAGACAGGTCAAATAGCTCACCAATCTTACATAAGGACAGACCATGCAAAACAATTTCCCTATTATTTTTCAGCACTAAGTTTCACATTTAAAGACACCACACTTGCCACTGTTTCACTTGGAATTCAATGGGTATTTAGCCCTTGACTTCAAGGTGAAATAAATTTTGCCCAAGGAACAGCACTGAGATGCTCAGACCACCTAATCCAAGCATCTCCATGGCTCTGGATGAACTGCTGATCATCCAACAGCTTTGGGATGATTTCTCCTCAGTGAAGAGCATCCATCACAGTGTTTGAAACATACATAGTAAGTGGTCAGAATATAGCTTTATGTTTCCATAATACATTAAGTTTTCTGGTGGCAGGGAGCTTGGCACTAGAAGATCGTTAAGGTCCCTTCCAACTCAAGCCATTCCATGAGCTCATTACAAAGCTAGGTATGAAGTGTTACCCAGTGGTTTTAATTCCCTCTCTAGTGAAGGAACTTTCCAAGGGCCATTGAGCTGCCTATTTTTGACACCTGTCTTTATGAGGGATGAATGGCCCTTGAAAGGTTTTCTTTGCAGGAAGAGCCTGGGAGACTGGTAAGACCTGGATACTTCCCTCTCAGACAGCAGCAAAATAGGGATAGAATCCTGGCCTGTGCTCCATGTGCACCAGATCTGCAGCATGCATCCAAGCACACACATATATCCAAGCACACAGGCTGGCACTGCATTGAATACCAGGAACTGCAGCAGAGGCAAGCCTCAGGGTGAAATCCTGCATTGCTCTATCTTCCACAGACTCTATGCCCATCCAACCCACTCAGGTTTATCAGAAAGGAGACCAAATCTCTGCCATTTCAAGTTCACTTTGGGCTCTGAGCTTGTCAATCCCACTGGGAAACAGTGCTCTGCTGTTCTGTCTTTCCAGCTACCACAATGCTGATTCTGTTCCACTGCTGATTTGTAATATGTTTTACTTTTCTTGTAAAAAGAAAAAAGAAATGTTTTGCTTTTTACCCTGTGAAAGTTCCTATGCTATTACTTGCTTTCGCATTTTCACTGTATTTTACTGTTACTCCTTTCTGCAAAATGGTGCTAATTGCTGACTGAGCTCCTGTTTTCTCACTGCTTTGCACACTGATCACCTGCTTCTTCATTTGCAGCACAGCCGGTGCCAAAACCCGGTGCCCATGAATTCCACAAACTCTTGCCTCTTGGAGGCAGATAGGAAGTGTCTAATTAATATTTTGTGGCCTGGGTTTGGTTGCATATCACAAATTGTCTCTTGTAAACATGTTAAGCACACCTTGTGGTGCTTTTTCATTGTTGATATTCTGATTAAAGTCTCACACACACACACATTAATGTACAGCCAATTGATTGTGACGTGCTTGTGATCTTTGCTTGCTCGAAGGTTTCTTTTTCCAATGATAAATAAATGCTGAAGACAATTACCACCTCCTTGATCTTGTTTTCTCAATCAGAAGCACAGTTAAGTGAAAGAAATGCCCGTCCAGCCAAAATGAGGCTTGTGTTGCTTAGAGTTGCCACTTTCATGCCTGCTGTAGGGACAGCTGGGCTGGCACAGTCTAACTCCCTTTAGGCGGCTGCTAACTTCAGACCAGTCTGGCGTGAGCACTAAGTGTTTGTAAATGCAAAGAAGGACAGTTAGTCATGTGGATGGAGCAAGTTTTCTTTTATTTTCCATATAAAATATTTTTGAGTAGAATGTCTGTGCAGTACCTTGCTCATGTCCACCTTGTACTGGCTCAGGGAGCAGAGACCAAACCCCACTGAGAGCTGGAGGGAGGGTAGATGATGTGTATTCTCCAATCTTAATTACACTTTTTTCAACTTCCTACAGGTTTTGTTTTCTCCCTAAACCAAACCTGAACAACCTGCTCTACTGGAAGGTGTCCCTGCCCATGGCAGAGGATTGGAACTAACTGAGCTTTAACAACCCTTCCAGCCCAAACCTTTCTAATGTTCTGTGAAAAACACCTGAAAGGCCAATGAGAAGGGTCAAGGGGCTATAAATCCTCTTTGAAAGGAGGTGGCAAGTTCTTGGGCTGAGCACTTTCAGTGCACTGCAAACCCAGCCACTGCTGAACAAGCGCTTGGCAGAGTCTGTAGAAATGTAAAGCAGTGATTTTATATTAATGAAAGCATTGGCTATCTGGAGAAAATGATGCTTGAGAAGAAAGCAGGACCGAGGGCACAGTTTTATTTAAAATTGTGAACCCTAATCTTGGCTTAATCTCTTTTTTGTTTTAATTAGTCTGCAATTCCAGTTTTTAATCATGTGTTCTCCTTTAATGGATATCCCCACCAACCTGAAGAAAATTACTGTATTTTTGAGCAACCTGGTCTAGTGGAAGGTGTCTCTTCCCCTGGTAGGGGTTTGGAACTAGGTGGTTGTTAACGTCCCTGCCAATCCAAACCATTCCATGATTCTATGATTTTGAAACCTCTCCTCCACCATAACTCTGTTGACATCCATGGACCACTAAACCTTTTCTGCCTTCCTGTTGCTAAGGGTGCTATTTCTCATCCCTGCCTGGCTTACAGATCACTTTCTGAATTTATTCCATCTATGACAACATGCTAGTAACAGTGCTCCTTTTGACGTCTACTGTAATCACCCTGCCTTCCCTCTCCCTTCCCCACCAGCTTCATCCATTCATCAATCACACCTACCTACATGATCTGCCGAGTGTTTCACCTGGGCTGTAGGTCACAGGACTTATAATTTCATTCTCTACAGCTGGTATCAGAGAACATGCTCATTTTTAAAAGACTGGTTATTATTGGGGCTTATCTGCGACAATCCATGATGGGCAACAAAGTGCTTCTCCCATGGCAAAAAGGTACAGGGTCTTTTCCATGCTGCAGTCTGGATAGGTAATCCATCTGCTCCCCTGCAGCTGCCCGAAGTGAATGGTGGAAAATATGCCTTTGCTGCCCTGTTGTTCTTTGAACTTGCTCAGCCTTGCAAAGCCCAAATGCACAAAGAGGCAGGATGCATTTCAAGGGGACAGCAGGACCTGTTGGGCTGATGGAAGGCCTGGACTCTCTGGTCTCTAACCATCACTGTCTGAACCCACTGGTGCTGACTGACTCCTTAATCTTCGCCAAGTCACTACTGACTGGCACTGCCCACCTCTTCCCAATGGCTATGCTGGAGGGCTTCACTGAAAATGAAGTGCTTTGTCTTACAAGAGCATTTAGTGTGGAGGTATGGAGGCACTGGCTGGAGGAGAAACGTCTTAATTGTCAATGTTGGTTTCTGGGTGAAGTGAACAAGAAGGGGAGACAATAAATTGAATTTTGGAAGTTGAGTCTGCTTCTCAAACACTTAATTACAGAGTATCTTAGAAGTCTTTTCCAACCTAAATAATTCTGTGATTTGAGAGTGGCTTTGCAGAGATGTCGCTCTGACTGCCATGAGCAGTCTCATGAGGAGTTACGTCCATGCTTCCAATTTTAATGAGCTGCTTTTAAATACATTGTGTTCACTCATCTAGGATCCTTGTGCATGGGTGGATGAAGAAGTTTTCCTTGACCCTCTCCATCCTTCCACTCCAGCCTGGGCACAGAACTGAGCTTCCTTTGGAAACCTCAGTTATCATTTTTACATCCCTGACTGGTAAAAGGATGTTTCATCAGCTGACATATCAGCCCTTATACAAATACAACCTCTTGTGTCATGATATTCTTTTGATTTAGGGTTTATTTAGATATGTGCCAGTGCAGGAAAGAAAGGGACTTTTAAAGAAGATGCTTCTGACATAGCTTGTACCTCCCAACATCCAAGGAATAACAACCATCCCCAACAGTGACATCAGGTCAAGAGGAGGAGCCATACAGGAAGAAGAAATTCCCTAGTTAGAAACATGATGATACGGATGTGCTCAGCTCTAAGAACAGTATCTTTTCCACATTTGGAAAATATTGTGATGTTCAGACATGGGCTTCTGCCCTGCCTTGTTCCAGCAGTGTCATGGTAAGTTTGATCCAGATGGGGAATTGGCACATCGCTTCCATTTGCCCATATTCGCTTGAGCTTTCTGGGTTGGGAGCAATTTCACTAATGTCACTGGGTCTACTTCCAAGCTCAGGGATGTGTGATGAGGGGTAACACAGCTCTGAGTACTTCAGGACTGGTGGTCTGTCATGAATTCTGAATTGCTTGTTAACACTCTTTAATTTCTGTTGCAGGGTGCCTTAGGAACAACTCCCTAATCCTGACTGTCATGTGGAGGACATGTGAGGCAAGAATAAAAGAAAATCCTACTAGTGGATTGAAGGCATCTTTATGCTTTCTAAAACACCAGCTTGCCCTTCAGGCAGTCTACTCCATTGAAGCCAATGACAAGGACCAACCACCAGATGGTGGATGGGAGTAGTGGCAGATCTTAGTGATATGTGAGAGCCCTGAGGAATGATAACTGTGCTTTCAATGTGTTCAGTGGTGTGAGAGATGGGAAGGGGAAAGCATTTCTGAACCCTCCTTGTTGTCTTCTGCCCACCCCAACCTAGCCTGTGGCATGCAACAACCCCAACCCCCCAAACAAAGCTGGATCTTGCCATATCTTCTTGGAGAGACTGGTGGGTCCTCCCTAGCTCTGAGAGAGGTCTGGAGAACTGGGTCACAGCAAAGGGTGAAGAGCACCCTGCATGGAAAATGGTGGAGGGAATCTCACCACATGATGGGTGGCAGACACGTCTGTGCCCGTCAGTTAACAACACCCATGCGCACTTGGTTCCCGTACCAGATGGTCGAGGTAGGGAAATTCTGACCGCAGCCCCTGGCTGTTGGACTGACCTGCTCCTTGGCCTGGTACAAGATTTAGTACCCAACTGAAGACAAGTTCAGCTGTAGCCACCTTGCTTGGATCCAAGAGATTTGCCCAGAGAAGCTATGAAGAAATGCATCCCTGGGAGTGTTCAAGGCAAGGTTGGACTGGAGCTGGAGCAACCTGGTCTAGTGGAAGGTGCCTCTGACCATGGCAGGGGGGTTGGAACAAGAGGATCTTGAAGATCTTTCCCACCCAAATAATTCTGTGATCTTGCAATTTATCAGCAGGGACACGAACCCCCAGAGTACCTTGAATTTATTGAAACAGATAGTGCTTTGGAGCCACAGGACAGTGAATGTCTTTGCCTCCCTTGGCCCTGCTTCCTCCCCTCTCCCCAAGGTTCATTGCTGATCAGAGATCTCTCACTGTTGGCTTCTTCCCTTGCAGTGTGCAATGCCCTCACCTCCCCATCTAACCCCATTTGCCCACCACACCACAATTCCTTCTTGCCTTCAAAATAATTTTCCCTCCATCCTCTCTGCCAGCTTTTCCGTGTCTTTCCCTCAGCTGCTTCCCCAATCCTTTGCTTTCTCCTACCTCTCCCCCTCCAGCACCTTTCCCCTCCACATCACCCCAAATATCAAGCTCCACCAAGGACCTTCTCCTTCCCATCCCCTGCAGTTACTGTCTCATGTCCTGTCTCTCTTGGACTGTAAGCCTTTTTTCTTTGCCTCTACTGTGTGATACCACTCACTGCTTGGAATAAATGATAACTCACCTACCCACTGCCCCTTCTCTCTCTCTCTCCTTTTTTGGTGTGACTTCACTAGATGTGTCTGCAAGTGCATTGTGTGTCTGTTCTGGTAGCCAGTCAAGCAGTCGGTCTGGCTTCCGCAGATCTGTCTGTCTTTTGGGATGACACTGCTCATGCTTTTGTCCTCTGGTACCTTTGGTTTTTTTTACAGCCACAGGGACAAGCTTTGTTGTCAGTGTAGGAGCACATTCAGAGCTGCAGGATCTTCTGTCCCTTGCCATTCCGGTGCATCTGATAAAGATGTTGGTCTTTCTTCCACTTCCTGCAGAGATGTCCTGTGCTGCCAGGTGGCTCAACAAGTGCAGCAGCTGAGGAAAATGAAGGAGAAATCTTGTAGCCTGGAGCAGAAGCAGCTCATGGTAAAAGAACGACATTCTCCTGTAACAGGAAGCAGTGGGCAGAGATGTGTCAGTGGAAATCCAAGCAGATACACCTCTCAGGGGAAGCAGCAAAAGCTGGCTTAGCATGTTTCAGAGATGGATACCCAGAAGGCTTCTTGTGGCTCAGAAGGTGCTCTGGACATTTGCTTCCTCCATCCTAGGCGAGGACTAGACCTGCCCATAGTCCCTTCTACCTGTGAGTACAGCAAGGACTAGTTGTGACTCAGTCTCAGATGGCTCCTTGCTGTCTCCTTGTCCTTATGTATGGCCTCAAAGTGCTAGTTTGGTCTGTGCTGGCTGGAGCTGTTGGTGCACATGGAGATGGTGCTTCTTCCCAGGTGCTCCATACAAACATGCAAAGTTACAGGAGCAGCTTGGTTCCTCTACCCTTACAGTGACCCTCACTGCCTGTGGTGTGACACCAGCCTGCCAGAAAGCAAGGGAGACTCCTGATCATGCTGAATGAGCTCAGAGCATGGTCACCAGTCTGGTTTCATGGGCCATCTGCAGGAGTTAGGTCTGAGGACCTAACGAGAGGCAAAACTGAAGCAGTTTGGTGGACATGGATGGGAGAGGGATCAAGCAGTTCTTGGTCCCCTGGGCTTCCTTCAGTGCCTGTTCCTGTCCTGTCCTGCCTGCAGCAGCAGACAGAAGAGATGAAATGTGTGGAGAGCTCAAATCCTCAGTGAGGAGCCTGGAAATGCTGTCTAGGACAAGCAAGGCTTGCAGCTGAGTTGTGCCTGACATCTCCACGCTGTAGGAATTTCAGTGTAGGTGCTGGAAAGAGGCATTGGGAAAGAGGATCAATCCCTTGATGCAGGTGATATACTGTGTCCTTTCCTATGTGCCACCATGACTTACTTCCACCCACCTTGCTTCCACAGTGCTGCTGCCTCCTCCTTCAAGCTGTGATTCCACCATTAAAAAACACTGAAAAAATCTCAGCTTCAGTTTTAGGGGCTGACTAGACATGATTCCTCCATGCTGCTGAGGTCCTCCTCTGACTTGGAGGTATGCTGAAGTCTTCTAACATCTAGAGTTCTACAAGCAGAGCTCTGTAAGAGCTTGCCTATCTGCTGCTTTGGTTTGAACTCTGAAGGGTTGAGCTCCTTAATGCTCACTCCACACCTACATCAGGCCAGATTTCACAACCAGGCACTTTCTTCTTCAGACTTGCTGGCCCCAAACTGGTGCACATTTCCAGATTGCAAGAACAGCAACCCCTCTGCTTGCTGAGGTATAGAGCAACACTGAAATTCTGCATTTCCCTGATACAACTTACAGTGCTACCTCTACTGCTTGATGTGCCTTTTCCAAAGAATGCAACTGAGACCAGTTATAAAGTACGATGTTAAAACCATTTTCAGGACAAAAAATATTTGTATTAGTGTTGCTGTTTTGTAAAGACATTGAACAAAGTTCAATGCACAAAGGGCAAAACAGCATTCAGAAGACAGAAGTGACTTGTCATAACCTCTCATAATCTAACTGGGAATTGCATTTGCCCAGAAGTCCATGAGTTTCTATCTTCTGAAGAACATGAACCTGCCAATGTCCTCTTGAATAAGGGCACTAAGCAAAAGGTGAGTTCCTCCACCGAAGAGAGCTGTCTCCTCACCTGAATTCTCTGGGAAATAAAGGACTGACTTCTCATGTTTTTTTCTTTAAAATGTTCCTTCAGCACCGAAGTTCTGTGCCTGAGGCTGTTTGCTGTTTCTGAGCCACTGGTAGAGGATTCCTTCTGCTTTTAGTTCTCTTAAAGGCAACTTTTAATTTTCTGTGTGTCTATACAGACTCATAACAGCTCCCAAATATCTAAACTGCTTTGAATTAAAGTAATTTTGCAGAAGAGAATACAAGTCATCAGCTCATTTTGATATGAGGCCACCAAAACATCAAGATGTGAATTCACAGAGGAACAGGGATGAGATGTGAGCAGGTCCTCTGCATCTCTGAGGAACAGGATAATAACTGCTGAAGCTGTCAGACACAAGTTTAGGCCCCAAGTCACAAAATCCCAGCTCCATGTGGTTATACCAGGACCAACAAAGAGGAGATGGTGCTATGTGTGCTCACGGTGGCCCATTAACACCCCTGGTTATTTCCAGACATCTTGTGCTGCCTCTGGGAAACGAACCCCTGCTGAATTTCATACTCTTTCTGCACCTCTCTCAGACATAACAGGAGTAGAAATCTTGTCACCTCCAATTCATCTGTTCTACATCTCTCACTTTCTCACATAATTAACCTGACAATGTGCCATCAGCAGCCCCCATGAGGGCAGATCTCCAAACTTTCCTCTCTTGTCTTAAACAAAGATCATTTATAAATGTTGCTGCTACATGTGTGTTGGGGCTTGTTATGTTTCAGGATCAGGCTTTCCTTTCAACTCTCCATTTGCACACTCCCAGTTCACTCTTCCCAAGGCTGGTACCTAGGGCTAGACCTTGCTGTGCAGCCCTGCAGAGAGCAGCCAGGGCTTTTCTCTGCTGTGCATGCTCTGTTGTCTCTGAATACCAGTTCCTGGGGAAAATAATGTAATTACATAACTCTCACACTCCTTCCAGTTGAAAACAGGTTTGGATGAACAATCACACAGTTGTCTATATTCATGCAAACGAAGAGGAAGCCAGGAGATGAGATGGGACACAGTCTTTTCCTCCTCCTCAGGTTCATAGCCTGAAATCCATGGCTGAAGGATACACACAGTCATGGGAAAAGAGCCAGTAGATTAAAATGAAGAACATGCACTGCAGGTACCAGCTTTTTTACTGTCTTGACAAGGAGGGACCACCCCAATGCTGCTGAGATGGAAGAACTCCCCTGGTGACTCTAGCAAGGGTTCAGGAAAGTGCTGGTGGATTAAAAACAGTTCATGTTGCTTCAGGGAGAGATGATTTTTTGCTTTTAAAGCTCTCTTCTGAAATGCAGAGTAGCAGCAAGAGCAGGGTTGGATACCAAGGAAGAGGTGGGATGGCTCTAGTGTTGACCCGCCTGGATCCGGTTGAACCTGGATCATCATATACACTCTTGCACAGGACAATCTGAGATCATGCCCCATAGTTCCTGCATAGTTTCCTCCCTCACTAAATGAGGTGTGAAGATGTGCTTCATATATGGAGTAGTTGCTGACAGCCTTCAACCTGCAAGTGCAGGTGCCCTTGACAGTTTCCACTGTCAAGGATGTGCAGGCATCTCCAGCCTTCTCTAGAGACCAGGCAAAGGGTCCTGTCCTAGCAGATGGCTGTGCATCAGCAGTATGGAACTGGTCTACCCTGGCAGTGGGGTATCTTTCCAAAGAGAAGCTGCTCTGCATTTTCCCCTTAATTCTTTAATTTATAGTGCTGGGCTCATTTCATTCCCATAGGAACTGGTGGGCTGAAAGAACTCAGCAGATTTCCTACCAACCTCTACCAACAGCTTCTGGCAGCAAATGTCTCTTCGTGATAAGCAAAAAGGGCAGGGTGAGCGTGAGTATTTGAGAGAGAGCTGTCCTGCCAGGGCTCTTCGCATTGTCCTGCCCCATGAGCCTCTCACATGGAGATGGTTTGTCTTGTGTCTGGGTTGGGCTGATTTCATAGACCAAGAAAATGGTAACCAGCCACTCCATGGTGTCAGCCCCTCCTTCCCTCCTCTAACCTGGAACCATTCCCTGCACAAAAATGATGCAAGACTGGGGGATAAATGGGGATCTCCACAGTCCCTTGATGCAACCACCATGTAAAGCTGCCTGTTGTAAATCTTAGCAGATTTCTCATGCCTCATCAACTGCTTTCTGCCTTTCTGCATCCTCACAGACCCGTTCCCATCCATCCATGTCTCTCCTCACCCCTAGAGATCCTCCTCCTCTTTCCTAGTGAAGACTGATTCCCTTGTCCCCTACAGGTCTTTCCTTTCCCATCCCTCCCTCTGTGCTTCCTCAAGACCCAGCCTTGTTTCCAACACATGTCCGGAGCTTCTACTGGTAGCATCTACCCTAACTCCAGGGTGCCTTTGTTTTTTATGCTGCCATCCAAGACTATCCTGGTACAGAGGTGATCCTACCAGGCATCCAGTACCTTGGTGCCACCATCACCTCCTTGTGTCTGCTGGGGGTATCAAAGAGAAGGGGTGTTCATAAACTGGGGTTAGCATATGTTAGCTGGGCTTACTTTCTTGACGGTTGTTTTAACAGGCTCCGGGTGCTTCCTGAGCAGCACAAGAGCTCGGCTCCACTGTGATAGGACTTTTACCACCCATCATGAGGGAAACAAACTGCTTCTTTGTGAGACAATTTTACAGCAAGGTGCTTGTTTGATGCAAGTTATATTCAATTGGCAAGCATTTTTTGTAGCTGGTGGTGGACATGATCCTGGTCACAGTTAAACCAAGGGCTGGTCAAAAAGTCCACCCCAAGCCCTCACAGGTTTTGTGGATATCCAGGAGTTTTGGACCAGTTCCTTGCAGGGACCAGGACCACTCACTAGCCAGCCTGAGGACGTACCAAATGTGTGGTTGATTGGGGAGCACTCAGCAGAGCCACTGATCATGGGGCAAAGTTCACCTCAGGGGTGGCATTTTGTTGTCATGGGCCAGCTGATTGCTCTGACAGCTTTGCAATGATGCTCTTTCTCTGCTTCCAGGACCCTTGAAAAAAACACTGGTGCTACAGACCAAAAACCAAGGACCAACTCACATGAAGTAAGGAACTTCCATCTGAGCAGCAGCTGAAGCATATGTATCATCTGCATGAAATGTGTATTGTCTGGCTGACATAAAATAAAGCTGACGATGAGGGCTGAATGAAGATTTCTGTTGTCTCTCAAGCACTTTGAAGTTACTGTGTAATGCAGTTAGCATGTCTGTGCCTTGATTTGTGTATAGTAAAGTTACAGAAAAAATTGGGTCCAATTCTCCCTTTATTCATAGATGGGAAACAGCATTAGTTTTAAAGGTCTTTCTATGTTACATGGGCAACAAAAAGATAGATTCACATCCATAGCTTGTGGAACTATCACACTGGATTTCAGAGATTATACCAGAATCCTAGTTGAAAGAAGCAACAACTCTCTTCAAAGATCCGTGGAAGATTTAATGCACTATGAATTCTTAACCACTGCAGGAACTTATGTTTGGATATTGCCAGGTGAGGCACATGTTGTGCAGCATCTGGCAGATCCCCTTGTCTCTGTGTTGTAGCCAAGAATATTTCAGACCTTCTGAGGCTGCTAATATTCAACTGGTCGCTAATTTGGGTATCACTTAAGGCAAATTGTTGTATCGGCTGAACCAACAGCTGTGGTGGCCAGGGGGCCAAAGAGCCCAGGTACAGAGGGGACCCGTTGGTGGACAAACTCTGAAGTTTGAGACCCCCCCTTAACTCAGTTAGAAAAGCCCCTCCCATCCGATCTTGTGACCCTATGTAGATCAGGTCTGTCTGATTGGCCAGCAGCCAGA
>VZRQ01004178.1:0-16708 GCA_013397975.1 Machaerirhynchus nigripectus | reverse complement strand
GACGGAACAGGCGTTGACAGGGGACAGGCAGGGAAGAAGCAAGATAGCAAGGAGAAGGCGAGCAGAGGCCGAACGAGCCAAACCTCCCCCCGCAAGAAACCGAGATGGCGGGAACCAGTTATGATGCAGTTAACAACTTTTATATGCTAAGGCTCCTCCCGTAATCCGGTCCTTTGAGGACGACCGTTGGCTTAGTCAGGGAAATTTTTCCCGGGCATCAGTGGTTTTCCTGCATGGGGAGTCGCTTGCAGCCCAGTGGTGAAAGTTTTCTCTCCGCTGATTGGCTGTCAGGCGAAGCCCCCCCAGAGACAGAGCTTCCCTCCATTTTCTAAAGGGGTTGCCTGCTTAGAGACTGTAATGTCGGCAGTCTCCACCCACACCCACACCCACACCCCCCCCGTGTTAGCCACGTTCTACATATGCCACGTGTTAGGGCTCAGTCCATGTAGTAATTTTCTAGCCGATGTCAGAAAATGGGTCTATAACATAAAATGTGAAAAATGTTGAGGCATAAATAAAAATTAAATTGGTTCCTCACAGTCCTGACAAGGTGTAAATACCCACAACTGGATTGACTCCTTGCTGATTTACCCTAGTCGTGGTCTCTCCAAATGGTGGTTCAAAGGAATCGACAGAGAAATGGATTGTTCACCAAAAGCACTTTTATTTTAGCGGTCGGGAGAGCAGGGGTCTGCACCCCACCAAAATGCTTCTCCAACACTTCCAAATTTCAGTGGGTTTATATAGCAATTTTATCAAAATTAGCATACATCTTTACAATTCTAAAGTTAGTATTCAAAAAGCAAGCGGTTAGAAATACATTGTATCAGATTCCTATACTTTAAGCTAGTGTCCACGAGCTGTCCACGTGCAGTCTACATAGCCTAAAGCAACTAGTCTTCCTTATCGCTTCCTTGCACAGGGGCGATCCCCTACTTGCCTGTTGGCTATTCTGGGAGACTAAGTCTAAAGCTTTTTGTCAAGTCACACTCATGTCAAGTTAGGCCTGCCAGGCTTTCTTATGCTAACTTGTGCTAAGCACTGGTGTGTACTTGTGCTGAGTACTTGTTTACTTATGCTAATTACTTAACAAGTTCGTTATTTCAATGGTACAAAATATCCAACATCTCTTTTTAATGCCATGAATAGCATGTTGGGTTTGGTTGATTCCCTCCCCTCCACCAGTGATTCCTAGATGACTTATGCCCCCTTGTTTCCTCAAGACTCTTATAAATACTAATTTGAATAATTTAACCCCCATTCACTCCTCCTTTCCTCCACTGACTTTTCTCTTTTGTTTCCTTTACCTTAATGTGTTTATTTTCTGCTCTATCATTCCAGTCACTTTATTTCTCCTTCCACCCTTATACATCTTTCATAGTTTACCCCACTTTGCTCTGGCAAGGGGCAGGTTTTCCTACTGGTGGCAGTCAGTTTTTGTGGCATATCTAGGTTACTGTCAGGACTCCTTCCCTGTGTAAAATGCCTTTCATTTTGTATGAATCTGCTTTAATAATTTATCCCACATCAAAAATGTATAATGAAATCACCATCATGAAATGGCTTTTCTGTGTTGAGGTATGGAACAGAGATGGGCTGGAAGTTATTACCCCCAGACGGTATTTTAGTGCAAAATAAGCCACAAGATTCAGGGGAAAGAGAAAGCTGGAACAGCTGAGAAGATGCTAATGTTTGGGATCTGGATTGGAAGAAAAAGGAATGGACCCACCTTTACCTTGCCTTATAGTGGAGAACATCAAAAGCCTAAAAACAAAATTATCCCTATATCAGCAAAAATCAGGACAGACATGAACCATTGAAATACCTTCACTGATGACCTTTGTCTCAGAGCCATGCAGCACAGAGATGAACCACTCTAAAGAGAAAGACCCAAAACATCTTTGCCATAAAATCTTATTCACGCATCTCAGGATTCCAAAACCACTCCATTACATACCTTTCCTGAGCTGCATATTTCCCCATGCTGGTCCAAAATAGATCACAAGATGTAAATGAGGCTTATGGCCCTCATGAATTCACAGTGATGGGAGAGCTGCTGTAGTCCTGGTGATCTAGGGATACCTGTGAGGCAAGATTGGTAGCTGTTTTATCTTTTATTGGAAGAGTGTGTTTGGTCTGGCTGAGATGGGGTTCATTTTCCCATACCAGCCTTCACAGTGCTGTGTTTTGCATGGGTAGCTAGAAAGGTGTTAATAACACACCAGTGTTTTGGCTGCTTCTGAGCAGCACTATCTAACATTCCCTTTCCCCATCAAGGGTCTAGGAGTGGACAAGATCCTGGAACAGGACAGAACGAGGCCAGCTGACCCCAATTAACCTAAGGGATATTCCACACCATATGATGTCAGCTCAGATATAAAAGATAAGGGAGGGAGGAAGAACAGGGGGCATTCGTTATTCTGCAATGTTTGCCTTCCAGAGAAACTGCTATGCATGCTGAAGTCCTGCTTCTGGGGAAGTGGCTGAACATTGGAAATAGAGATTGAAATTTCTTCCCCTTTGCTTACGTGTGCAGAAACTTTCACTTTCCTTTTGCTTTAGTAAACTGCCTTATCTCAACCTACTAGTTGTTTTCTATCTTATTTTCCCTCTCCTGTCCCACTGGGAAGGGGAGTGATAGAGCAGCTTGCTGGGCACCTGGCATCCAGCCAAAGTCAACCCACTACAAAGAGGAGCAAGGGTTTGAGAAGACATTTTCTCAGGATCAGAACTGCTGCACCACACTGAGTTGAGGATGTTGGTCCAGACCCTTCCAGTGCCCTTGGATTAAGAAGGCAAATATACACATGCAATATTTTAATAGGCACAAGCAATTATAAGGCACAAGTAAAATACTCCTAATTTTCAGGATAGTGGGGCCTTGGCACAGATTGCCCAGAGAAGCTGTGGTTGCCCTATCCACGGAAGTGTTCAAGACCATGTTGGATGGGACTTGGAGCAACTAGGTCTAGTGGAAGGTGTCCCTGCCTATGGCAGGGGTTGGAACAGGATGATCTTTAAGGTCTCTGTCAACCCAAACCATTATGTGATTCTATGGTTCTATAGTTCTATGCATGAGTAAAGGCAAGTAGGAGCTGAAAGCATCACCAGAGCCATGTTTTATTCAGGTTCTTCTGGGCTTACCACAAATGCCTCTATTGAATTTCACCTGGAATTAGAGTGACTGGGGACATCCTGAAAGGATGACTGGTCCAGCCTCAGCCTAGAAGGAGATGGAAAGAGGGACAGATTTCCCAGCAGGCCCAGGCACTGGTCCAGGCAGTGACCTGGGAGACTGGCAGCAGAAGAGAGGGGCAGAAGGTTTGAAATTGCAAGGAGGGATTTATCCAAGTACAGAAGTCCACCTGAGATTCACTCCAGCCTTCTTCACAGCCAAAGGAGAGAAATGAGAACTCCCAGGAGAAAACACAACTCATGCTAAGGGAAATGGTAAAAATAGCTTGCATGAATCGTGTTCCAGGGAACTGAGCCAGGGATGATCATCCCAAATATTTAGATTTATATTTAGATATCTGATGTCCAGGGAATTGAACTCCCTAGTGTTAGCATCCTGTGGCCCAGAGAAGCAGATACAAAAGTCTGGAAACATATTACATGAAGCATGCATTGCATCAAGGATTGCACAAAAAATGGAGGACAAAGCCTTGCTACAATAGCAAAATGTGGACTCTTTGCATCTAAATTTAATACGTACACACACCAACCCCAAACAATGCCCGGGCTGCGTCTGTTAACAAAACATTAGATCATCTGCTCTGATGTTGTAGAAAAGCAAGATACTGATGGGTTTTTTTTTTGCTTCTTTCCAAATAGAGAACCAAATCACAAAGAATTTATTCACTTTCATGCATTTGTATAGTATAATAATGGCACATCCCAACCTTAGAAATGAGCAAGTAATAGATTTCCTGCTTATGTCTAGGTACACACAAATTACTCATAATTACTACAGCAACATTTTCATTTGTCTTATTTGCGTGGCATTATGTACATGATATGCTGGATTCCCCAGTAAAAAGTGCAAGGAAAATGTTAAACCAAAGGTGTAGTACAAAGAGATTTGGGAAGAACTTGATGCTCCTTATCTATCCACCTGCCCCACAGTGCTCACCACTTCTTCCAAAGAGACTTTGGAGTCAAAACCTTAGAAAACTTCACAAGTCACAAAATCACAGAATGGTCTGGGTTGGAAGGGACCTTAAAGATTGTCCAATTCCACCACCTGCCATGGTCAGGGACATCTTCCACTAGACCAGGTTGCTCCAAGCCCCTTCCAATCTGGCCTTGAACACTTCCAGGGATGTGGGAAGCCACAGCTTATCTGGGCAACATGTGCCAGGGCCTCACCAACCTCACAGGGAAAAGTTTCCTCTTAATATCCTATCTAACCCTGGCCTCTAGCAGTAGGAAGCCATTCTCCCTTGTCCTGTCACTCCAGGCCCTTGTAAACAGTTCCCTCCATCTTTCCTGCAGACTACCTTCAGGTAGTGGAAGGCCACAATTAGGTCATCTGATTAAGTCATCTAAGCCTTCTCCAGGTTGAACAATCCCAACTCTCCCTGCCTTTCCTCACAGCAGAGGTACTCCATCTCTCTGATCAATTTGGTGGCCTCCTCTGGATTCACTCCAACAAGTCAATGTCTTTCCTGTGTATACCTTTATGGATCTGTAAATAGGTGCTCTTGCTTCAATTAGGACAGTAGTTTCTTCTTATGATAAGCTATTTTTGCAATGTTCCTTCTAGACTGTTTCTCCCCCAAAATAACACCCATCAAGCATTAAGGGAGATATAATGCACAGCAGGGGCAATACTTTCTCCAGCATAAAAAAAATCCAGTTCTTAACTGCTGGATTTCTAAGTGTCTGACATCTTGTGCTCATTACTTAAATGAAAAATTGGAGGCCAGATTTCTAGTGGGGGAAAATAACCAACCTGCTGCTTGTTTACATATGAATTTCGTTATACTTGGCATTAAGTAGATAAAGTTTGGATTAAAAAGGTGAAGGAAGAAGATCTTTGTCCATACTCCTCTGAACTTCAGTGGAACCCTGCTTTTCTATGCTTGGAGATCCCATTTGCATGCTTCAGATGTTGAAGTCACTTTGTGTTATCCATGGCAGAAGTCTCAACAGCTTTCTCCTGACGTGAGATCATTTCAGATGTGCATGAAACGTGAGCAAAGTCATTGGAGAAAAAATGCTTACAAGCACCTCTGTGCTGTCAATCAATGTCCAGCCTTGTAGATACAATCATTTCTGCAAGGGGACACTTGTTACTGGCTTGGCCCATGGTTAAGTTGGTGTCTCCATTACCGAATTTGAACCCTGATGTTCTGGCTTTCTAAAGGTTGTGCCCTCTATAGATTTCTGCTGTAGGACAACCCGGCTGGAAGTACAGGAAAATGGACATATATTCCTTCTTAAGAACAGATTGAGTTTGATCTTAGGAGACCACAAAATGAGGAAGGGTTCAACAGAGTGAAGTAAACGTCAGATCTTCTGTGAGTCTACATTGTCACTGTTATTCTTTCATTATTTTTGCTGCTTCTCTTCTGATCCCTCTAGAGCTGGCCTCATTAGCACTAGGACACTGGAGAGATGACCAGTTTTATCCAGTAGAGCAGTTCAGTGATTTCCACAATCCTTGATGTGATTTCAAGGCAAAGATACTCCAGTGCTTGGTAACAGCCCCTAGAAGTGTAATGGCCACAATTGCAAAAGAAATTTCTCCCAAGAGGGGATTCCCCCTCCGAACAGTCATAGAGCATTTCTTATACATACAGTCATCCAGAAGACCCCAATCCTACAAGGCCTTTTGCCCAACTGCGGTCGTTGCGGTCCATAATTCCATCCTCTGATCATTCCAGAGGCAGGGAAAAGTCGGTAAATTGGGAAGGGAGGATGGGGTCTCTAAAAACATGGCTGCTGGCACAGACTTGAATGTGTATGAACGGGGGGGAGGGGTTGGAAGAAGAACCTTTTGGCCTCCCTTATTTTGCAGAGTCTGACAAGAAAAGACTGATGTTTAAGTCTCTCTCCTTCCCCAGGTGTGCTATGCAGATGCTGCAGTTGTTTTCCAGTCCATTTGCATTTGCACTGAATGTATTCCTCAAGAGCCCTCACTTTGTTTCAACTGCGCGCTGCTGCTTATATACTGAAAGGGAAAAAGAGAAATTTTAATGATTTTAACCCCGTCCTTCCATACAACTTTAATTCAAGTACAACTTTAATTCAAATGTAACAGAATTAAGGCCAACAAGATTGCCTTACAAGAGTGGAAATTATTATCAAGATAAAATCACATAGCAGTCTCAAAAGTCAGTTACTGATCAACTGGTTGATCATTCGCTGCTTATTAAAATACTGCGTCTAGCATTCATCTCTATCCAGCTGGGTGCTTCCTAAAGAATCTCTCTATCCATAAAGACTGCAGGGGGTCTCGGTGGTGCCATGTTCCTTGCAGAGGCAGCAGGACAGATCACTGGGTAATTTGCTGAAGACAAGACGTTATTGAAGAAAAACTTCAATAAGGCTGGGAAAAGAGTGAGCTTTGCTCCTGGATATCTGCTCTCCTGCAAACATGGCACTGGAGAGACACAAAGGTCTATATCAGTTTGGTCCAAGATAGTTCACAGAAGGAAGCTTGAAGAATGCTGTGTCAGCAATAACACTCAGGGTGTTATGGCTTAGGATCCTGAAAAAAACAACAGACTGCTGTTAGGAGGTGTTATGGGTTTGGGAGGCTGCCTGTGCACAAAAAACTCAGGACTCAGAGTTGTAAAGCAAGTTAATTTTATTAGTCACAGTAGCAATTAATACATACTGACCCCTAGATTCTGGAGAAGCCACCGAGCAGGAGAAGGAGATGGAGCATGACTTCTGAGCGGGAATGGTAGGAAGGCAGCACACTTTCAGGTTGTCCCCTGGATGAAAACGGCGTGTATCTTGTCTTCCTCGTTCCTCCACCCCAGGACCACACCTTATCTCCTCCTCAGGAGTGGCCAGTTCCAACATCATCTCACACAGGGCCAGCACATGTGTGAGGTCACAACGGCCCATGATATCACCTCCATGCCAACAATGGCTTTATTGTGTATTATTCCCCTTTCACAGGTTGAATCCCACCAGGTGACAGACACATAGTTTCATTTCTGAAGGTTAAAGTCCTACCAACTAACAAAAAGGTCTTCTACATTATCTTGTCGATATGTACAACAGCTGACCAAATATGGCAGGCCTTAGATACATCTTCAGTCCCTGACACAGGGGGTGATGGGAAGGACATTAGCTGTGTGGGTAGTGGCATGTAGGAAGGGTCCATGTGTCCTCCCGTGTATGTAGACCCACGAGTGTGGAAAGCCAAGATCAAGGGCTTCTTGATAGAACCCTCTCTGTATTATGTCAGATTTTCTGCAGACACCAAGTTTCCTTTCTGTCTATGTTTTAGAGTCCTTTCACTTTTAAGTGCAAAATGAAGTTTCTGACTATAAATCTTGGTCACATCCCACAGCCCTTGTCACCCTGCCTCTTCTCCCTTCTTTCCTATCTGTCCTCCCAGCCTCCCACTGCTGCTGTTGGAACTTGATGCTGGTTCAAGGAAACTCTGGAGAAGATAAGCAGATCAGGAGAAAGTGGCTTTCCAGCTGCAGACTCCTGGTGCACCATGGAGGATATCCAGAGTAGGAGACAGTACTTTACAGAGAGCAAACCTGCTCTTCCCCACTGCCCCTGCAGAGTCTCGCTCTGATGTGCTTTTAGACCCTGTCACGCTACAGCTCTTGTAGAAACCGCATTCCATGCCATGCCTGGAAAGCACCACTGTGGATCTGTGTGAGGTGATTCCCAGAAAGGTTTCTGGAGAAAGAGAGGACGACAGAAATGAGTCCTACAGGAAGCTAGGGCAAAGCAGTATCCAGTTACAGGAAATTTGCAAATCCAAGGTAGGATAGGGAAACAATTGCTGTTTTCTCCATCTTTATAACCTGTGCAGGAAAGGAAATGAAGGGCACAGGTACTTCATCTATTTCTGTTCCAGGATACAGAAAAGCCTTCAAGAAAGGTCTTCTGTGATGGGTGATTATGGACAACCTTGCTAGGATCTGTTATCCTGGCATGGGTCATCCAATCACCTTCATTGATCCCTTCAGCACAACTGTCTTTTAGCAAGAGAAACAGTCACTGTTCTGGAAAATGCTCCTGTTATTTTTAACAAATAAAGGGTTATAGATGCAAAAATTTTAGCGTAGAAACACATAATCACGGTATGATTATATGCAGGTGCTTTTATTGAAGAGCTCTGGGAATTGGGGTACAGACCCAACTCTGATTCCAACGTGGATTTGAGATGGATACATTTTATACCCTTTCCTTACATAACTGTTGTTTAATCATATGTTAATCATTATCTTTGCATTGTTCTATTGTCTTCTCCCAAGCATGAGCTTTAAGCCCCCTCCTCACAATCTTTCCCATGTTTGTTGTTCCTTTCCTGCGGTTCTGGTTGTGCTTAAACAATCACTTTTAATATTCAATTACTAAGCAATCATCGGTGGGTACACAGGTACAGGTTCACATGATTTAGCAAAGACAATGCCCATTCCAGAGGCCTACTTTTGACTATCATGATTTTTAGAAGCATTTTAACCCTATGCTATCAAAAAGACTTCACTAAATACACTAGAAATGTTTATAACTCACAGATGCTGCAAAAAAGGTGGTGGCTCAAAGGGCCCGTTCCTCAGTCAGCTTGATCGTATTGCCAGATAAAAATCCCTGTTACAATGAGAACACCAAATGTTAATTCCATTTGCATTGTTGTGTTTACTTTCATTTGCTTTGATGCTGGCAGCATCTGTGCTCCCTGGCTCTGATTTCATGCAGTGTTTCTGATCTGAGCTTGCAGTGGTGTGTAACCTGTGATGACCCTCCTGCCCAGTGGGGGTTTTCATCTCTAGGATTTTTGTTCTAGCTCTTATCCCGCCAGAATTATTTTAGGGTATGCCTGGATCTTGCCTTGCTCTAGGTGGTTGTCACCCCTCAAAAGGTTGGTCCTCAGAAAAAACGGGAATTCTCCCTCCAGGAACTACTGCAGTACGAAGAACCCAGCTCTGCTCTACCTGCTTCAGGAAACCCAGGAGGAATAAGGCCCATTTGCCTGGGGGTGAGCTGAGCAGCAGGGGCCAAAGAGAGGGGGAGGCAGCAGCCCACTGTGCTTACAGGTGCTTCAGCAGGAACAGCCCTTCCAGGGAATGGTGCTTCGCTGCCTTCAGGTCATTGTCCTTGAGGATTCTAGAATGACACAAACAGACTTAGTTACACCAGCTGCTTGCCAGAGGGAAATGGAATTTTCATGGGATATCCTGCAGCAGCTTTTTTGGAACATGTCTTTGGGTCACTGCAGGGATTGTCCCCACTCATGGCTTGAGCAGGCAGTTGTTCCTGGATGGTGGCAGCTAACTGTAAACTGTTCCCTAGGGTAGCAGACACAGGAAAGATCCAGCAGGATGGGATATGACTCACAGATCATGGCATTTCTTGCCATCGCAGGAAGCCCTGGGGATTCAGAGCCTCCTTGTTGAGCAGCCCAGCCTTGAATTCACATGGAAATGGGTTGCATGGGTGCTCAAAAACCAAACAAAAGGATGGGAAATACTTGAACTCCTGACATTTTAGATGCTGGAGGGTACTTACAAGGTCTCAGACCACTGGTATTCCTTCCATGTTTCCTTTCCAAAAGTAGAAATAGAGTTGTCAGTGAAATCTCTACAAATAATCTATTCCTGTCACCCCTCAGGAAAACCCTTTTCCCTGCAAATTCTGCTGCTGAGGTAGGAGCAGGGTTTGCCTGGAAATGCCACAGCATGGCCAACCTGGTTTCACCCTTGTGCTGGAGCACAAGCCTCCCAGACCTACCAAGTCTTCTTCCAGGTTCTCCTGGCTGTCCCAGGAGGGGTTACCAGAAAGAACAAGCCAAAGAGAGGAACTTGAAGGGGCTCTGTGGATTGGTGGGTACTCACAAGATGGTGAGATCACATCCACTGGTGGCTGGGGGCACAGTGGTCACGCCAGCATGGCAGCAGCCCAGCAGCTGATGCCATGGGGAGATGCAGGGGTGCCGGGAGGGCTTCCCTAAGTGCCCCGGGCACAGGGCCACTGCCAGTAGCAAGGCCAGCAGGAGCAGAACACACATGGAATGTGCAAGCAGGTCTGAACCACGACTGGCTGGAGTCACCTGGTAATAGAGGAGGCAGAGCTGGGACATTGCTGTGGCAAGGCTCATATCACAGCATGGAGCAGGATTGGGGCTCCGGGAATGGAATGTCTGCCGCAACGCTGTCTGTCTCGCTGGGCATCTAGCGCTGGGCATTGTCCGCCCGGGAGGGGGAAGAAGGCTGGCTCGCAGGGGCGCGCGGGGCTGGAGCACTCAAGGAGGAATAGACGAGATGCCAGGACTCTTGATGATAAACACGGACTTCACTGCATCTTGAAAAGTCACGCGGAAAGAGCCCTGCGAAGCCGTTACAGGCCCGTGTTATACCCTTATGGGATGGGGAGGGGACAATAGACAGCCAATAATGCAGGGACATAGCATCTGAACTTGGCGGGCAAAGGGTACAGAACCAATTGGGGGACCTCGAGGGAAGGGCCAAATACCGTGGGCCAACGAGGGATCGAGGGACACAGAACCTCCGTGGGAGAAACCAAACACAGGGGGGAAGGGGGGAGATGGCAGTGATTAATATCCACAATGCACTGCAACAAATGTCCATCACCAAGAAACTATGTCATATTCATAGAACCACAGCATAGATTTCTACAGCGGACCATCTTAGAAGGATTGTCCAGTTCCACACTCCTGCCTTGGGAAGGAACACCTTCAACTAAACCAGGTTGCTCCAAGCCCTGTCCAACTTGGCCGTGAACATTTCCAGGGATGGGGCAATCACAGCTTCTCTGAGAACCTTTGCCAGGTCTTCACTACATTTATACTGAAAAACAAAGATAAAAACCACAGCAGGACATTTTCCCAGAACCTTTTCCAAATAGATACCTCTGGAAAGTGTTCTTTGGGGATACAAGCCCTTCCTGCCTTCTCTTGCACTTTATTCTTTGCTGCACTCTGTTCCTTCAAGCCTTAAATCCAACCCCCAGTCCCAGCTCCACATGTTTTGGACCAACTTTTTCCCTTGAACCCCTAAGTCCATCCCCTAGTCCCAAATCTACCCTCAGCACCAAAACCACACTCTAGCTCAAAATCTGTACCTCCTAGTCCCAAAACCACTCTCCTCAGACTGAAATCCATGCTCCAGCCCCAAATTTAGTCCCAAATTCCTCCCCAGCTCCAAATCTACCCACAGTCCCAAACCTACTCCCCAGTACAAATCTATCCCCAAATCTGCTTCCTCTGCCCCCACAAGCTCTAAGTATGCTCCCTTGATGCCAAATTCGCATCTCAAGCCCCAAATCCATCATCCAGTTGGCCACTCCTCCCTCCCAGCCCCTCACAGTAGCCTGTCCCCCCCAAAAAGCAGAGACATGTTGGCAGTAGCAGGTTTATTCTCCAGTTTTCTTTCAGAGGAGGAGGGCAACCACAGTCAGCAAGAGGCTGGAGCAGGAACGGAGCTGTCCCCAGTGTCAAATGGTGCAGTTCCCCTCTCCATAGCTCCGGCACTTCATCACCTTCAGGTAGGTCTCCACCTTGTGCAGGTCCTTCTTGAAGCAGGAGAGCAAGCTGTAGTTCTGCAGTAGCGCGTCCTCACTGCGCAGGTGGATGTCAAATTTTTCGTAAGTGAGCTTCAGAATCTGAGGACCCTGTGAGCTTCGGTCCTGCAGCTCCTGCAAGAGGATTGAGAGGTGCTGGGGGAGGTGGTGGGGGCCTGGGAATGAGCATGGGTCACAATAACCTCATGCAGTGCTCCAGGCTGGGGCAGAGTGTCTGGGAATGGCCCTGAGAATAGTGGTCAATAGCGGCAGGACCTGAGCCCATATGTGCCCAGGTGGGCAAGAAGCCAATGGCACCTAGCTTGCATTAGCTGTGGTGTGTCCAGCAGGACCAGGGCAGTGATGGCCCCCCTGTCCTGGGCACTGCTGGGGTACCTCCAGTCCTGGGGGTAGTTATGGGCCCCTCCTGACAAGAAAGACTGAGGTGTTTGAGCATGTCCAGAGAAGGGAACGGAGCTGGGGAAGGGTCTGGAGCATCAGGAGCAGCTGAAGTAGCTGGGGGCCTCAGACTAGAGAAAAGAAGGCTCTGTGGGGACCTTCTCACTCTCCATAACTCTCTGATAGGAGTGTGGAGCCAGGTGGGGGTCAGGCTCTGTTCCCAGGGAACAAGTGACAGGACAACAGGACACATCCTCAAACTGTGCCAGAAGTGTTTCAGGTTGGACATCAGGAGGACTTTCTCCACAGAAAGGATTGTTAAACATTGGAAGGGACTGCCCAGGGAGGTGGTGAAGTCACTGTCCCTGGAGGGGTTCAGGGAATGGCTGGACATGGCACTCAGTGCTCTGGTCTGGTTGACAGGGCAGTGATCGGTCTTGGACTTGGTGATCTTGGAGGTCTTTTCCAACCTCAATGACTCTATGATCTTCCACAGGCCCAGTGCCATGGTTCCCGTTCCATTGAACTTGTTCAGTGAGGTCAGGGGTTTCTCCCTCCAGTCTTAAAGCATGTTTCAAACATATTTTTGAATGTATGTGTTTTCAGGAAGAGCAGTGATGCAGGGGTGACGCTACAGTGAGAAGGGAGCTGGGCACAAAGGTTCAAGGAGGGAGGAGTGTCTCTTTGGGGTCTTAAAGGGAAAGTTGTAGGGTCTCTCTGTACCTCCTCCAGTCGAGGAGACGGGGAACTGGGTAAATAATTCTCTCTTTTCTCCCACTTTCCCAGCAAACAAAACTCTAACCCAGACACAAGTCATGTACATCTGGAGCTGAGAGCTGCAGTTAGCCACTCCTCCTGCCCTGCTGTGGTCACCAGCTGCCACAAACAGAAAAGAAGTTTTTGTTAAAGAAAAGGTGCCATAAATGGGTGAAATATGATTGTTTGGCTGGTTTCTGTATACCATTTCCTAATGCCCAAGCACATACCAAATGGAGACCAAAATCATAGAATTGTGAAGTCACAGACTGGTTTGGGTTAGAAGGGACCTGAAAGACCATCTCATTTCAAGCCCCCCCTGGCATGGGCCAGGACACTTTCCACTAAGTTGCTCCAAGCCCCGTCTAACCTGGTCTTGAACACTTTCAGGGATGGGCAGCCTTAGCTTCTCTGGGCAACCTGTGCCAGGGCCTCACCACCTCCACAGTAAAGAATTTCTCCCCCACACAAAAATCTGGAAGTGGTACTGATACCTATCCCTAATTTCTCCTGATGAAATGCCAGGACAGAAGGTCTCTGTTTACTCTCTGAGCCTGACTTTCAGAGTAATTTTAATGCTGAAAATATAAACGCTATTCCAGACTCATTTCTCACAGCTGCAGGTCTCAGAGCTCTAGCTACAGGGTGAACCTGCCAGATAAACTTAATTACAGAATAAACATAACTGAAAAGGTGTCCTGGCAGATAATACACAACTTCATTTAAAATAACAAAGCAAAAGTAAAGTAGATTATAAAGGGGACTTAGAGCAAAGGTAGAGAGTGATTTTTTCCATGGACAGACAGAGACAGGACAAAGGGGAGTGTTTTTAATAAAAGAGGAGAGATTTAGGTTAAGTATTAGGAAGAAATTCTTCCCTATGAGGATGGTGAGGCCCTGGTGCGGGTTGTCCAAAGAACCTGTGTCTGCCCCATCCCTGGAAGTGTTCAAAGCCAGGTTGGACGGGGCTTGGAGCAAACTGGTCTAGTGGAAGATGTCCCTGCCCATGGCATGGTGGTTGGAACGAGATAAGCTTAAAGGTCTCTTCCAACCCAGACCATTCTGTGAATCTATGATTAGTTCTTCCTTGAAGAGGATCACCCCTCAGCTTTCAGCTCTCTCGATGCTGTATTAGTGTTTAAGGGAAACATCAGAGTACAGGCTTCCATCTGTACGCAGATGTTCTTATAAAATGTGAATCCTCACAGAATTTGCCACATTTCAAAATATTTTGCATGGAGATGTAGAAAACATTATTTTCCTGTTGGTGCAACTGAATATTTTTTTTGTTGCTGGGTTTGGGAAGACTTGGGGTTGGATTGTTTTGATTCCTGATCAGTGGTGCTTTGTGATGGGTGTTAACACCTGTTCTGTGTTTTCTTATCCTCCCTAGTGATGAAACCAAATGTGCAGTGTCATGATTTCATTATCTAAAGGTAAAAGAAAGTCCTAAGGATGCCACTGGTCTTCAGAGTGGAAGGTGTGAGATTTCTCATGGTCTTTGGATCCACAAGAGGTGAGTGCCCTATATCTTGGGCACCCTCTGTAATTCACAGATCTCTGTAATTCTATGGTCATCTTACACACTGCAACTTACCCTCATCAGAGCTTGGATCCCTTCTTCCAGGTCCTTTAGTTTTTCATACACTCTGTCTGAGGTGCCAAATACCAGATTGTTTGTAAACATCTTGCTTAGGTACTGCACCGGGGTCAGCCAGGACTGGATGAGAACCAGGGAAAACTGAAGAAGCTCCATGTCCTGAAATTAAGATAAGAAAGGGTCAATGCTGTGTATGGGTATTTGGTAGCATTTCCTGCTCCCTCTGGAGCACCTGGAGACATGCCACCACTCCTGCAGCTTCAGCAGACACAACATTTTCAGGCTGGGGAGTACCACCCAGACCTGCGTCCTGTGCAGACAATAGTTTTTCTCATCCTTGGAGTGGGTGATTATAGTGTAGCCCAGAAATTATTTCTTTCTTCATGCAGGGTTCAAGTAATCAAAAAGGGAAGGGAGTGATGGAGAACCTAAATGTTCACAGATTCAGTTGTTGCAGTGAAGCAGAGCTGGGCTCTTCAGGCAGGTCTGTGCTTGCCCTGAGGGTGAAAAAAACCTTACCGTTTTCTGCTGGGCATCATCCTTCTTCATGGGAGAAGGGATGGTTTCCGAGTAACAAAATGCTACCGGGGAATTCTTGTTTGTGTGTCTTTGGTCCTCTGGAATATAGGTGCGTTCCTATGGAGACATCCCAAATACACTCAGATCTCTTGCTCATACTCTGGAGAAGACCTCAGACACTTCCCAAGTTGTTTTGAATGGTTACTGTTTCCAAGAAATAAATGTGAGACATGAGGTGCCTCTGGACAGGGTTGGCAGAAAGGAAGCAGGAATATTGTGTCGGCACAATAGCTACTGGACCTAAAGGTCTTCCTAAGCCAAGGTGCTGAGGTGACCACAAACCACATCTGGACTAGGTTCTCCCAAGGAGTAAATGACCCCAAAGGACAGCTCTTGCCAAAGTGACAGCTCATGCCAGCTCCTGTCAACAGAAGAAACTAGATAGTTTTAAGCACTCAGATTCTCCCAGGGCCAGAAGTGACCGACCAAGGAAGGTCTTGTTGCATATCTCTGCCATGTCCCAGCTGATCCTGTGCAGCCATGGTCCTGAGAAGGGGGATGTGCAGGATCAGAACAGGGGGGCAGAGGACTGAGAGGAGGAAGCAAGGTCCAGGCTGAGGGACATAACCTGTGCTGTCCTATTAACACACTCTCTCCTCATCGAAAGAGGACAGAGGAGATACTATTAGTTGAAAGGTGTCTGTTACACAGTCCTGAAGCCATCAAGCTGAAGTGGAGGAGATGCCGTGAGGCCACACCACTTACAAACTCCTTGTATGTCTCAGCAGCCAGGAGGTGAAGGTGCTGAGCCCTCAGCACAGCGTTGGCAACCAGGCTGGAAAGGGGTATGGCTGGGAACGTGGCAGCTTGTTGTGGCCACTGCAGTCCCAGAGTGATCATGGCAATGGCAAGAGGAGAGAACCATGACCCTGCAGCAAAGCACAGAGGAAGGTGTTAGCAGTCCTCAGGAAACTGGGTTGAGGAGGGAGTGGCAGCTGAGAATTAATTCCCAGTTTCTTCTGTCCATGCTTGCTGAGGGCTCATCTTCTTGTTGCATCTTGGCACCAAGAATAAGCTTAGCCTTCTCCAAAATTCTCTGAAACCCTTTCACCAAGACCTGCCCCCAGAGCTTGTGCTTCTCCTAGTTTTACCAGCAGTGTCTTCCAGGCTGGAGTCATGGTTGCTCCATAAAAACTAGTGTGGGTCCCAATGTTTTTCCCTGATGCACTCATGTTTTTCCTTTTCTCATGAGTTCTTGCCCATATGAAAAGAGCATGGTGCACTCTGATTACATGAGCAAGCAGGGGATAATGGGTGCCGGGTGAGGGCCTAGGAGCAGCTCACTGTAGCCGTGGTTTATGCTGTACTGCTGATGTGACACTGGCTATCTGCCCTCGCTGGGGTGAGAGATGGTGACATTACCTGTGCTCTGAGTGGCTCTGTGGGATATGACTGTAGAATTTGGTGATCTTTGTTAAGCCTAAATGTTTTCAGCCTGTGACATCTGACTCACACTGGTGTCTATCTACTGCAAAGACCACAAACTTAAATCTCAGACAAATTGCCCTTGGAGGAGAAATGCCTTGGAGCCTGTAGGACTTGGCCTGTTTAGGTTAAAGATTAGTTCATGGATTAAAGTAACATTGCAGGGAGAGGTATTCTTTTTCATTGTTTTATAAATTGCCATACTGAGTGTGTGTATCCCACCACATA
>VZRQ01004177.1:88303-101195 GCA_013397975.1 Machaerirhynchus nigripectus | reverse complement strand
CACAGAAGAAGAAGATCTCTGTTCCTAGAGATGAAGATGATGCCAGAGGTAGATGAAGAGAACCTTTGCTCTTGAACAGCTCCTCCTTAAAATAGTACCCCATTAGCTAAGACTGAACCCTTGAAAACAGCTGTGGGGAAAGCTGTAAGCCGAGGGAAGGGACTTTCACATGCCAGCAGAAAACCACCCCGGGCAGCTGTTGTGCTGTGACAGTGGAAGCCACGAGAAGACTCTTTCTTGTGGAGAAGCCCCATAGCATGGGCAAAAGAGACTCCTCTCCCTAAATGAACTGATGAAAGACTATTATAGAGGTGGTAAACTGACTGAAATAATCCCAAGTCTGTGTTTTTATGTTGTAACTGGGAGGAGGGAGGAGGATGGGGGGGAAGAGAAGTGTTCTGAAGGTTTGTTCTGACCCTTATTTTTCTTTTTTCTTTTAGTTCTGTTAATAAACTTCTTTATATTCTTTAAAGTTTGGAGCCTGCTTTGCGTTCCTCCTAATTCTTATCTCACAGAAGGTAAAAAATGAGAACAAAAACACTACAAACATGTAGACATCTATGTTATAAGCAACTTATGATTTACATGCAGATTATTTTTCATTAGCATGACATTGCATAGTCTTTTATATTTATTCACATTCAGGTTCCAATACCACATGGGGAAATTTCTAGTAAGCACTAGTGCACCTGTTTGAAAATATTCACAGAAAACTAGAAAGCAAGTATTGGACAGCACAGCTAAGTATCTAACTATTAGGCTGCAACTAGATGAAGGTTTTACTTAACTTCAGATATGTGCACTTCACTGGAGGAGAAGAAAAAAATGGAGACAAACTCTCCAGGGCCCTCCTAACATAAAGTTTCTTTATGTGATTGACTGCTATTAAAACCACACAATTTACATCTACCTTTTTCTTTGTATTATATTATACATATTACAGACTCAGGCATAGAAGCTCAGACTCAGAAGCTTCTCAGCTTCATAAAAAATTAACTAACAGAAAGTTCATGTTATTATCTACCACCCAACCTGATTAAGACTTTTTTATATCATTAGCCCTGCAAATTCAGTTAACTGCTCATCAGATCATCAGTTTCTGTTACACTGCTAGCAAGTTTCCTCATTCACAAAGGACACCTCCTTTTCTAATGGTTCTCTGCCCATTCCTAGTAATAAGACTGGCTTTTAAAAGTTAAGGCAGTTCCAGGAAACTTCCTTATTTCTATTTTTGGTAGGCTTTTGTTTTAAATGCTGATAAGACAGAGATGCACAGTACACCTTGCTGTTGTATTTCTAGTGTCTAAGTAAACTACTGTGGGTTAGGAAAGAAAGCACTAGAAATCTTCAGGTCATATGAGGGGCAACAGTGTATTTGTACAGTCTATGGACCTAAACAGTTCCTATTTATCTTCATACACTTTCCTTTTTTTTCCAGACTCTAGATATCTAGATATCTAGATATATAGACTTCCAGATATCTAGAATGCACACTTCACTCTCTATACGAAAGTATTTAACTAATTAAACTCTAGTCAAAAGCGTACCTGAGATCCATTTGAACAGCCTAACAGTGTATAGAAATAAATTAAGACTAAATGTGAAGTCTTTCTACTAATACATTCTTTCTGTCAAAAATGTACTGTTCACACTGGCTTAAATGTGTCAAATTCCAAAGCAAAACATGAAATCCATACATATTTAAGTTTATAAGAAACAGTATTTCATACTTACTAAATACACTTCAGAAATAGTAAATACATCCCATTTACAAATCAATTACAAGAACTTAATGTAGGTCTACACAAATAATTTTGACACCTTGTAGCTTTTACATATGTGACTTCATAGCACACTTATCTCCTTTCTAACAAGGCACAGTAAGAGTAAATGAAGGAAAAAAAAAAACCAGGAAAGCAAAATTCAGAAGTATCTGGTCAAACCATAATTACTCTCCTCTAAATTCAATATCCTCCTTCACCAGCAGATCCAGACACCTTAGGTCCACAAGGTAGACCTCTATTCTGTGTTTTATATTAGCAGATTATCACATAGCAGCTTGTTCTTATCTTCTGTTGTCAAGCCACCAAGACAGAAGATGTTCATCTAATGCTTAGCAAGTTAAGGTATGCAAAAGAAGGATGTAGAGACTCAAAGATTATTTAGATGAATATTTTCTAATGGGCACTGGGCATTTTGCTGTGGTTTAATCACTAGGATCCAAAACATCCACTCCTCACTCTTCTCTCCTTATCTTTGCTTCTTCCTCAAACTGTTTTGTGAACTATCTGAAAAAGAACTCACAACACATTTTAAAGCCTCTTTGTTGCTCTCAATTCCAGCAACTAGAAAAATATCAGTAACAGAATAAGAACAAACTGAGTTATCCAGAGCAAACTGAGTCTCAATCCAGGCCCAGCAGATGTCAAAATTTAGCTGACCCACTAATCAAATTCATACAAAAGATGAGTAAAAAGTTCTTTTGAAAAGCTTATGACTCAGGTTTTTGCAATTATAGCAGCGTTATGAACATATTTTGTTCCCTGAACCATATTTTAAGTGTAAAATTCAAACATTTTAAGAAAAAACCCACAGAAAACATTAGATCGCTTTATTTACTGACAGTGAACTTAATTTGCCAAATATTGCTTTCCTGAAACATTCCTGAATAGTGGCCAGTGATTTTACAAGCATTTACTAACAAGTAAGCTGAGGAAGACATTCCAACAGAAATAAAAAATTTATTCCAACAGAAATAAAAAAATAGCTCTTGAAACTACCTGTTTGATCAAGATTCAGAAAGCTAGATCTAGTTCATACAAAGGGAAGTGACTTTCCACCTTTCTAATACCTCATGCAATTTTTAACATTAATAGCATTAAGTTATAGGTATGGCCACACTACAATCTCCACCGAGACGAACAAAATTTTCAGTTGCAAGAGCAGAGATTTAAGCAAATTTAGGTGGATTGAAAGTTGGTGAATTTGACATACATAGCTTATCAACTGTAATTCCCTTTGTCTTTATGTGATATCACAGGCTAGAAAACTGTCAATACACCAACTAAAAAAGGACAAGATCTTAACATTCCTAAGAGAGGAAAATGTCAAATGCACACCAATATACAAACTTACCAATACACATACACTTTAATTCTTCTTGCTATGCCACCAAAAGTCTAGTTAAAATGAAACTACAGCAGTCAGTCCAGAACTAAAGAATGGCTGGTCCCTCAGACCATCTTCAATTCTGCATATTATTAATTCTGCATAATTAATAATAAAGGCAAAACCAGATGCACACAGGTGTTGGCTGAGCCAGCAGTTAACACAACTGTTTCAGGGTGTACTCAACTCCATACACCATCCTTCATAGCAGAGCTCTGCAACTGGCAGCTGTTTCTACCCTCAAGTCAGTATTTTTAAGATATTTTAAAAACTGTAACATAAAAGCATATTAAAGACATATAAGCCAAAAGGTACCAGTAACAATGAAGTTCTTACTATTGTTTCACAGCTGTTAATATATATTTTGCTAGCTTTGACAACCGGAACAGTGCCAGCTATTCATGTTACATACTGCAGATCCATCACCATGTAATGCTTCTTTTGACACTCTTTTATCAATTGCTAGGCATACAGGCTATGACTGAAAAAAATCCACACAAAATAAGTTTGGCGACTGTCCAGGTTAACTCAATTCAGCAGTCTGTATGCCATTAATTTACAATGCAGCTATGTAGAACATGTAGAACATGTGGAAATACGCTTAAGACTCCAAGCAATTTCACTGCTCTTTCCAACTGGATGCTCTAAATTTAAAACTATTTAGTCTTTTTACTGATATTACAGTTACTGATTGCAGTTTAAACAGCTGCTACTGACAGCCTATCAGAAGTAGTGTCATTTTTCAGTTATTTATACCGCAGTAGCCCTTAGAATCAAAATAATGGTTTATATTACACCATGTATAAACTAATAATACAAGGCCATCACCACTAATTTTTAGTGGCTGCACTTCACTGAAGTTTGACCGGATGGTACAGGTACAGCAGTAGGAAGAATACATTGTAAGAAACACAAGTTTCCCTGGAAAAGTGCCTAGGGGTAGACAGATAGTTGAGAGCTGCCAACTTAAAAAGAAACCCCAAACATAAACCTGAACCTTAAGAAATATCACTGCCAGTCATCTACGCCTAGCAACCATCAAATGTTAACTCTGAGGAAGAATTTGAAAGAAAACATGGGAGTGACCTTAATGTGTAAATCAAAGGCTTGGCCACATATTGACCAGGAATTGAACAGTTCAAATAAATAGAGCAAATCAACCACTAGTCTGTGAATTAACTCATCAATTTCAAAACACTGCATTGTCTATAGTTTTACTATAGTCACTTATATTATCTGGAGTGATAAATAGTGGCTGAACACAATTCAGCAGTTAATTCAATTTTTGTAACATTATCTATTCAGTAACAAACTAAAAATCAACATTATATCTATTGCTGTATTAAGAAGGAAAAATGTCAAAAGTAAGTAAAAGTAATTGGAAAGTCATTCTCTTTGATTAGCAATTTTCCAAGAGACACACATGACGATGTTCGTCAAATTAAAGTATTTTTTTAAAGGTGGGAATGATTATTTCAAAGTAGGTTTCATTTAATTTTTTTAATCCATTTTTCATTGCAAAATGACCAGCAGGAATTGAATCACATATCAAAGATAGCTAGTGTTACCGTAGCATGAAAGGCTCCTCCTTGCACAGACAGAAAATTGGACTGCAGATGTTCTGGTAGTCCCAATACTTCTCTGCTAAATATTGAGTGTCACTATATTGTATTGCTTATACTGCTTACAGACTGCTTGTATCTGTATAAAACTTTACTATTCACATTACCTAATAACTTCCTCTTATTATAAATAGCAAAAAGAAACAGAATAACCCCAACTCTAGCCCTTCCAAATCTTGCAGATACAAAGTCAGGAAAAAAATATGGCTAGTTGGCTCTGCATCTTCACATTTTAGTCTTTTGTTAACAGCACTCCTTTGAAAGTAGTTATGAACATTTCAGAAACACCCTGTCACGCATCACGAACTAATTTTTTAGCTACTCAGTGTTTCCAAAAGCTTACTGGAGTGGGGGTGGGTATTCAAATTCGTAAGGAGGACAGGCCTTTCTATGTCAGAAGCAAGTAATTCCCAAAATAGACTGATAGCTTGTGACAAGGGAATGAAAGAAAATGAAGCCATGACACAGAAAGTGATTTGACTTGATTTGCATCCACTTCCTAATACTTCATGTATTCATGTAAAATGCTTTATCAAATTTCCACATTGTAAAACTTACATTAAAACTTAACACCAATCTCATTTTATACCCAAGTGTGGTGGTTTGAGCTAAATTCCAGGGAAACGTCCGAAAGGAACGTCTCTTCCTCAAAGGAAGACGGATTACAGCCACCCCTCCTCCAACCAGGTTCGGGAAAAAAAATTATTTTCCTCAGAGGAATGTGAAAAAGAAAATAAAAGCTATTTATTTAACAAACACAAAGGAAAATAATAATAATAATACTAAATAACAAAAACCANAGAGCCGAAGAACTGGCTGAAAAGCAAGAGAAGCTTCCTCTGTTCCTCAGCAAGAAGCAGCTAATCTCTGTGTCCTTGAAGTACAGACTGTTTGAAAAGTTCGCTCAGTTTTTTCTCTCTCCCTCTTGCACTCAGTTTTAAAGGCAGAGAAAGGCACAGGAATCATGTCTGGGCATAGAACAGTGATAGGGGATACACAGCATAAAGTCACCCCAAGACACCAAGATCATTAAACATAAAATAAAAAAAAGGATTTCATTTAAATGACTGATCAGTGTGTAAAATTAACCACTTGTATATATTTTTGCAGCCTTACAGATGAAACCATCACTTTTATGAAGTGAAATTTTTAATGTAACATTCATTTCCTTTTCTATCACAGCACTTGAAGCAATTCAGTCTTCCAAGAGTCTTTACTGATTTAAAAGTATTGCCAGATAGATACAAACATGGGCAGTGCACAAGAAAGCTGTTACACATCCTTATGCATAGTGAATAAAAACTAAGTGTTTTTCCTTCAAGAAACTATTAAAAAATGCAAAGAACTGCTAATCCCAACAACTTATTTTAATCTAATTTCCATATGCTGTAGGGGAATAACTGCTGTCTTGCTCACTGAAGTACTTAATGAGAATTTGTATTATCAAGATTACCAATTATTAAATAAATAACAACATGCTGTTAATTATTTAATTTCAACAAAAACATTTTTGTTAGAATTAAACTTAAACTGTATCTTTATCTTCCTTATTTAACTTAGACACTCCTCCTGAAGTTCAGTTTCCACACATGGTCACACACAAAATATCTACAAGTTTCAGTGCCCTGTACCATGTAATACCTAGCAAAAAAGGAAAAAAAAGCAACCCACCCCAAAAAAGATGCAGCACACTTTTAGAGCAAGTGTTTATTCACAGGGAGAATGAAAAAAAATTTAAGAAAAAGCAACAACAACAAGCAAAACAAACAAGCAGAAATAAATCCCAAGGACCTTCGTTTTGGGGTTTTTTTACCCTCTCTCTGCCCCATCAATGATTCTATGAACCTTGCCAAGCAGACAAGACAAACACCCTCAGAAGAAAACAAACCTGTCAAGACTCCTTAACGTTTACAGCAAGAGAAAATTAATTATTTTTAACACATAATAAACCACACTTATCATAAAGGAAAGAGCATGACTCTGTAATCCCCCTACTTCTGGGTCTGCCACATCTGTAGATTTTTTCCCTTACCAGGAGTGTTTGAGTGTTACATCTTCCAGTACCCCTTACAAACAACAATACTGAAATAGCACAAGCCCTTGATACAGTACCCACAGAGGCAGAGGTTTGTATTCTTCTATACTTCCCAAAACGAGGAAGCAAAGTCAAAAAACCTTGTTTACCATATTATTTTACAAAACTATCAAATAATCAGTGGAATTTACACATTTGAATTTACCAGTGGAATTTAAACATCACAGTATTCTCTTTTTTTTTTTAATGCAAACACTCCTTTGTGTATCTCAAGAGACACCTAACAGAATGCCTAGTACAGCATTTCTTACAGGATTTTCTAATACTCTGGAGGAGAAAAACCAGTCTTTAGGCTAGCTAATGAGTCTGTTAACTACAGAAGGGAGGCAGAGTTGGTAAAAACCACTAACAAAACCACAAAAAACACTTTGAAGAGAGAGACCACATACCAAGCCACTGAGCAATGGAAAGGCTTACCAGCAATGCTCAGGTAATACACCTGCCTTTCAAGCAGGTATTTTGAAAAAAAGTTGCTTTTCCCTTGCATTCAGCCCATCCTGGTTACCAGCACATGCATACTTTATCTATAATAGAACTCATTAATTGCTGCAGTAATGGATACTTTTTCCCTTCCTTTCTGCAAATCTGGCAGAGAAGAATAACGTATAAACACAAACTACTAAAACGTGCATTGCAAATTTTCAAAATGCAAGCCCTTAATTGTCCTGTTTGTAGTTAAAACAGAGGTATAAGATTTCTTTGCTATCAGTCTGCACAAAAAATAGTTTCATTGGGGAATTTACATGAAATATTGTATTTTAAATATAAAATCAAAGAAACACAGCCCCAAAGAGCCCAAATCTGTAATCTGAAATCCCTAAGACAACTGACACGTGTATAAAGAAAGTAATCTTTTCTCTGCTTACACACTGCCAAATGAAGACTGCACAGAAACACATCAGCAACACACTGTACTTGAGTGGTCTGTTCTGAAGGTAATATTAAGGGAGCACCACTCTTAACTACAAATTACTGGCAGGCTTCATAATGCAGCAGAACAGAAAACTGCATGCAGCCAACACAGAACATGTTCCTCAACTGACACAGAGGCAACGGTGTGCTTCACTTGAGGTTTAGTTCTAGGATTCTACCTCCTGAAAAAACTCTGTTTCTGCTACTCTAACATTACCCACACTGTTCCTACTTCTAGGAACAGCATAAAACCTTGCCATCTGAGAGATCATGAACTACAAATGAAATTCATTAAACTTTATTTTTAATTTGCAGCTTATTAAACAAGGAGTAGTTCTGCTGGTTTCAGCTTGGGTATAGCTAATTTTCTTCACAGTGGCTGGTACGGGGCTATGTTTTGGATTTGTGCTGAATGCAGGGTTGAAAACACAGAGATGTTTTTGTTATTCCACTTCCATGCTGGTGAGGAAGTTGGGGGTGCATAGGAGGTTGGGAGGAGACACAGCTGGGACAGGTGACTCCAACTAACCAAAGGGATATTCCAGACCATATGACATAAAGCTGTGGGGAAGACAGAGAAAAGCGGCAACATTTGGAGTGATGGTGTTCGTCTTCCCAAGCAAGCACTACACGTGATGGGGCCCTGCTCTCCTGGAGATGGCTGAACACCTGCCTGCCATGGAAAGTGGTGAATTAATTCCTTGCTTTGCTTGTGTGCTTTTGTTTTCCCTATTAACTGTCTATATCTCAATCCACGAGTTTTCTGGTTTTTTCCCTTCCCATTCTCTCCCTGGTCTTCTCACCGGTGGGGGAGTGATGGAGCAGCTGCCTGGGACTTGGCTGCTGGCTGGTATTAAACCATGACAGTAGTACACTGGAGAAAGCTATGAAATCAGAGGCAGTGGTAAATTAATTCACTATGTAAAGTATTGCTTTGGCTGCTTCCTATCTACAGATATCTTTGCTGTTTTCCACAATTACAAAATAACAAAACCCATCCACCCTTCTTAGCCCAGCTATCAGTTCGTCCCCATTGCTTACACTGTTCACGTAAAATAGAACATTTTTTAAAAATCCTTTGATTACAGTTCTGTGGCCTATGTCCTACACAGAAGTTCAAGGACACTGTGAAAGTCCAGATCTGCAAAACATTGCTCGTACTTTAAATTCAGAACCACTGGCCATCTTTCATGGTTGAGGACTCGTCTACCCCAAACATCTTATAACCTCTTTCTTCAGCACCATCTACCATGTGACCTGCACTTCACCTCACTCACCTCAGTGTAGCATCTTACCTTCTGAAGGTAATGACACATTCTGAAATCTTTATGAACATCTTAATTTCCTAGCTGTACTTCCATACTTTTGCAACCGTCTTTCAAGAACCTTTGCATTCTGAATTTCATAGTCCAAAACACAGCTGTGGGATTCTGCATTTTAGAAGCAGGATTTCATCACATGTTTTCACCTTCTCTTTTATACATTTAGGTGCATGTATGTTCACATACCCAGTTTTTCATACCGAAGTATTCCACTTTTTCCCTGGAACTGTGAACACTTTGAAACATTTTCATATCTACACTTTCCTGATGTTTAAACTGTGTGCTAAGTTCTATTTTGCAGTATGAAAATCCAGTGGAAAACCACAAGAAATAGTTCAGGTAATTTTGCCCCCACCGTCACACAGGCTCTAAGAATAATATCTCAAAAAGGATCTATAGTCATCTCCCACAACAGCAACTCTAATGTTACATAGTTACATAGCTCTGCTCTTGTAATGAGCACTGCAATTTTAAATGCAACATTTTTTTTTTTTTACATCTTTCATGCAACAATAGGCTTCTCTATACATGGCCCAGGAAGGGGCCTGCCTAAAAAGAACTCATATACAAGGGCAGCAACAACTTACACTACTCAGAAGCAGAACACTCCAGTGCTCTATTATCTTCCTGCTACAAGCACAAGACACACTGTCAGCTATTTAGTACATACCAGGGAAGAGGAGAAACTGAAATACACAAGACCCTTTGACGGGGAAGGTGACAGTGTAGAATTATTTCTGTTGGATCAATTTTAAAATTAATAGCATTTTTGCAAAACAAAGTTGAGGAGGTCACCTGCTCAGTCTCAGCCACTGTACAATACTTATGACTACCAATTTTCCTCAGTTCTTCTGCCTTTCCACAGATGACTTTCACTTTCAGGGTACATAGTACTTTCTTGCTTTACCTCACCACCACTTACTCAGTAACTTCATAGATCAGATTTCTTTAAGATACCAAAAAATATGCTCCTGTCCTACCAGAGGGGATTTCCACACATTACCAACAGATGGCTATTACATACACGCATCCACTTCTACACTTGCCAGTTTGAAGTATGAGTTTTAATGAGCTGAACCATCCAATCCAGCTTCTTCAATTAAGGATCATTTATCTACCTTAAGAACCTTTGCTTGTTCGCCTAGATGCAAGTCACACAGAAACTAAAGGAAGTGGAGAGAGAAAGGAATTAAGATAATAATTGACAGCACTGAGAAAATCCTAAGTCACGTAAACAAAGACAAATAATGCTAATGGACTAATAAAGTGAATAAAAAGGACGACTAAGGTAAAGCCTACTCCACCAACACAAAATGAGGGAGAAAAAGAGCTGCAATTACATCTTTTTCCCTATTAAATAAAATATTTAACAGTACTGCTTGGTTCACACCTATCATATAAAGGGATAGGTTTAAAACTAAACTCCAAGTTTTTAGCTGCTTACATGCTTTATATTTAGCTTGCTATTCCAAGAACGTTATTTAGAAAAATGACATTTTTATCCTATCACAAGTCCATGATGATTCATAAGCAACCTCAAACCCTTACAAAGGAAGATTTATTTTGCTCTACCCACCTCTATGATAAATCTGTAGTTTAGCTCTCTTTACGCTAAACCCACATATCTGCATGATTTGCTTAAAAAAGGCATATTTAACCAAGCAGCTTTTCTAAAGATTACTCTCGTATTTGGTATTTACCAGTATCATACAATAATCTAGACACAAAGGATATTTTAACACAAATAACTGGAAGGTACAGTATACAGTTACAAATTGAATTTGCCTGAAAAAGGTAGTAGAGGTATTATGCTACAAAAAGAGTTGTTAGCAGATTAGGTTTTTTATATATAGGTATATACTAAAAAACCTAAAACCTGCTGAAATATAATCCTGGCTAAGTGAGAGAAAAAAAATTAACTCTAACTTGCAGTAACTGGTGTGCTTTTCAGGCTAATATTATAACCAAATGCAAGTTTGATATGTAATAAAAAATTTAGATGTCCAAGTAATTATGATCACAGAAAAAAAAGCCAGAAATCTTCACTTTGAGTAGTAACACCAGAGCAATTTTAAACAGGGGCAAACGGGTGTCCTTTGAGATCTGTGAGCCACTGGAAGTCCTTCTGTTGAGATCACAGTCACCTGCATCTTCATTTCTTTAATCCTAATACATATTTTGTTTCCTAACACTGAAAAAGGCACAAAATCAAGCAATAATTTGGAGGGAGTGGGTGAAAAGCAAAGTGGTTATTCATTATTCCAATGCAGAAAGTAATTTTTCTTCTTCATACACATTTCCTTACACCAGCCTTCCTGGCACAGATCAGTTTTATGTACAGCATATTTGTTTTGCTAAGAAATAGTATGAAAACCAAGAACACACACTCATGTATTTGAGTACGTTGCTAGACCAAACTACTACAGAGAGTAGCTCTCAGCAAGTTTATTAGCTTTCAATACATGCATAAATGTGACATTTCATATGACTAAGTCTTTTAAGAATTAGGGATTTAAGATTAAAATATATCAATTTAAAACGAAATTTTATAATCCATGTTAACAAAAGCGTACATTAAAAAGAAAAAGTATAACCATAGCTATAAACACTTTATCTCTTAAGCTTTATGAGAGCAGATTATTTTTTTGATGTCAAACTCCTACAGAAGTAAATGAGTAACTTTACCCTATTTACCACAACGAAAGTGAAAAAAGTAACTTACCTTTAACACTTTTTCTGTTCACATCAGCTCCTTTTTCAAGTAAATACTGAGCAATTTCTTTGTGGCCTTTGTAACATGAGATCATCAAACACGTATGCCCGTGACGGTTTGATACTTCCAGGTCTGCTTTGTGCTCCACAAGGTATTTGACTATTTCCAGGTGACCATCAAAACAGGCAGCTCTAAGCGGCGTTGAATTTGTCAGTGTTGTATTGTTGACAGATGCACCGTGATCCAACAGACACTGAACAACCTTCAAGTGGCCGGCGGCCGATGCTGCCCACAACGGCGGAGCCCCCTCGATGGTCTCACCATCAAAATTCACCGAGCCACCAACTTCTATCGAGGCAGAGCAGTGGTCCAACAGGTATTCCACCATGTCGAGGTGACCATAGCGGGCTGCCATCAGAAGTGGTGTGGCACCATTGGTTTTTTCTGACATCAGCTGGGCCACCTCTTCCCTTGTTTTGCTTGCCAGTAGCTTGGAAAGGAGCCGCAGCTTGCCATCACGAGCTGCGTTGAAGACTGCTGTCTTTAGATCCATTTACTCTGTACCTTTCTGTTTCCTGATGGATACACACCTGATTTTTTCAGGCAAGAGCTTATTGGAAGTGCTTAGCCCAAACAGAATGTCCCCAGCTTCTTCTCAGATCAGTTTCATCCAGACAGGACAACATGGAGACTCCGAACTGGGTCCTGACGAAGCGCAGGCTATGCTTATCATAAATCTGCAAAAGGAGATTTCTCGATGTTTTCACCTCCTACTTCGCAAACAAGCAACCGCATTGTATTTTCCCACAGCTACACCCAAACAACTCGCTGTTGTGGCGCGCCGGTGTCCAGCTGCATTCCTTGGGACTCTCCCGGGCCGCGCGGTGGCTCCTGAGGAAAGCTACGGGGAAGGGGGGGCTGATCCTACCAGCGCGTTATCCATACCAGACACAGAACGATCCTCTTCTCCCTCATTCCTCTGTGAGCTGCACCCCCAACTCGTTTCGGGGCGTATCCCAAGTACAGAGCCCCCGGCTCCCGCCAGAAGACCCGCGGACAC
>VZRQ01004177.1:75436-88291 GCA_013397975.1 Machaerirhynchus nigripectus | reverse complement strand
CCCAAGGCCAGGGGAGCCGGGCGGGGAAGGCGACGGCCGCACTCCGGCCAAGCTCCGGGCGGCGGAGAGAGCCCGAGCCCTCCGCTCGCCTCACGACCGGACCCGGTGCGCCCAGAGCCCGCCGGCCCCATCCCCCTCCGCTCCCTTCCCTCCCGGCACCCAACCCCCGCGGCAGCCGTGCTTGGACCCGGTCGGAAAGGCCCGCCAAGGCCGCGGGTTACCTTNCGGGGGTCCGGAGGGCGCGGAGATCCCACAGAGGTTCTTTGGACATGCACTTTATGGACGCGTCTGTACGGACACATCTTTGCTTTGTACTGGCGCTGCTGGGTCCCGTTCTGTGCTCCGCAGCACGAGGAGATAAGGAGCACGAGACACGGAGCTACGGGAGAGGGTCAGCGGAGGCCACAAAGATGAGCTGGGGTCAGAAGCATCTCTCTTTCGAGGAGAGACTGCGGGAGCTGGGCCTGTTCAGTCTGGAGAAGACTGGATCTCAAGGAGATCCTCATGGAGAGGATCTCATCAATGCACACAAATATCTCAGAGGCAGGTGCCAAGAGGATGGTGCCAGACTCTTTCCTGTAGTGCCCAGTGATAGGATGAAGAGTATGGCCATAAAATAAACCACAACAAATTCCAGCTCAGCCTGAGGAAGAACTTTACACTGAGGGTGGCCGAGCACTGGAACAGGCTGCCCAGGGAGGTCTCCCTCTCTGGAGACGTTGAAAACCCACCTGGATGCGTTCCTGTGTAACCTGCTAGAGATGACCCTGCTTTGGCATGGGGGTTGGACTGGATGATCTCCAGAGGTCCCTTCCATCCCTAATCATTTTATGATTCTGTGATTCTGTACATATATGCTTCATGAACTAAAAAAAATCGGGTTAGTACTCCAATTTTTGCAGCTCGGAGGATGTTCTGGCCCTGGACAATGTTGCTGTTAGGTGCAAAATTTGCTTTTTTTTGATTGAGACTGCACATGGCTTGCTACAGGCTCAGGATGTGGCATTTGCTTTATTCCTATGATAATAGAAAGGGAGAAAAATCCTAAAAGAGCTGCACCTGAGCAAGGGAATGTAAATTCTCTTCTGAACAAGGATGTTACCTGCAATGAAGGAAAGGAAATGCAGAAACTAACTAACATGCAGAAACTAACTTAGAGAAGGCCCATAAGCATTAATGGGCAGTAATTTGGACATCAAGTTGAAATGCAATCTAGTAGCTTCCCCACTCCAAAAAAAAGGGGAAAAATAAGAGAGAGAAATCAGTTGTATTTGCAATTTTATGTACATAAGCAATGTATCAGAGACTGGGTGGCCCTTTGCCCCTTTGTACCCAGTGCTGGCAAGATGGCGCATAGGCTGCTGATTGTTTTGTCTGCCGTACTCAGAAGAAGAAAGATCATAAAAAACTGATGGCAATTTAGAGTAAAACCATTAAAATTTTTAGGGCACTGGTGATAGTAATTTATGGAGAGGCATTAAAAGATGTAACTGTGTGAAAAAGCTAAATTAAAAGTAAGTGGGGGAAAGAAGAAATTTTTCAATAAATTTGAGTGCAATGGAGGATTTATTTTAAGAGATTTACCAGGTGTAGTCAACAGCAATTGGAAACAAAATGAACAGATGAAAGGGCATACTTAGCATCAAAAATAATATCCTGGTAGGGAGGCTCTGTCAAGCTAGAGAAATAATTTCAAAGTTGTTGTAGCTAATTGTTAGTCACAGTGGGCTGTACAAATCATAGCATGTGTAAATAGGGTACTCTAGGGAGCAGTTCTGTACTGGAGGGAACACAGAGATGATAACCTTACTGACCTTCCCCCTTCAGTCGCTGGAGTTTTCAGGGCAGGCAGTAAGCAGTGCAGTCAGCACAGCTTGCAAACTACAGGGCAGTGGGCACACTAATGCTTCTGTGGGTGTCAAACACAGCCTGTCCTCACTCCCTCCCAGCTCTGAATTAGGCCAAGGTCCTGGGACAGGGTCCAGGGGAGGAATATTGGTCAAGTAGGCCAGAGGGGAATAGGAATGGCTTCTGCAGAGGTGTAATGGCTGGACCATGGCAGAAGATAAACCCTTGCATGCAACTACAAGGCACACTGATAGGGAGTTTAGACACTGCCTGTCAGACCACTGGGCTTCTTCATATTAAAATATCTTACTCCTGTGGCAAATAATAAGTCTGCCTTCATATTTCCAAAATCTTCCTTGGAGTAACTAGGTGTAGCCATCTATAAATTAAGCAGAGAAATTAATTATTAAAGAAAATTTTACAGGAGTTAAACTTCTCTAAATGCCCCTCTGTCATCTTTCTTTCATATCTCATTAGACGTACATCTTCAAGAATCATTTAATCATATTTATATTTTAAGAAGGCCAGTCTCATGACATAAGTGGAGGTCTTAGGGAGGTCTGATAATGTGGCTGCCTCCTGACTGCTGTTCTTTGAGTTTCACACTTTCATACTGCCTCATGGAGGGAGCACTTGCTTGGCAGTACCTGACTCTGGGGGCTCTGAGAGCCAGCATGGTATGGCCTCAGCCTGCACTTCCCTACTGCAGTTATTTTCTGGCTTCCAGAATGAACCTAAGCCCTACTTCCCAGAGGTAAAAAGCAAGTATTTTGACCCAGTGTACAAGAAGCACCATGAAAAATAAGAGATACCAATCCATTTTTTAAGGTTTCAACTTCATTCATAACTAGTCAATCTGTCATGGGCACACAGTGCCAGTGACAATTTCATTTGTCTTACCAACCCCTCTCTTTGGCCCCATGCCAGATGTAGGAAAAAATGGCCCAATGCCCGTGGGGAAGAAGGGTGTTGATGTCAGACTGGGATCTTTGGTGGTGCCACAAACACAACACATGCCATTGAAAAGAACAAGTCAGTCTTGATGCTTGTTCAGTTTTGCTGTTTCCCTCCTCAAAACCCTCTGGTTTTGAAAGCTGTGAATGGAGAATGGTGTTAAGTAAAATAATAGTGTTGCTGTTACTTAGTTGTCATCTCAGGGTATTCTTGTTCTCACAGCTGTTCACAGTAGACAGCAGAACGGATTTGTCACATACAAAGGGACTAACGCGCTACCCACCTTGCAGACACCTCTGGTTTGGTGTGGAGCAGTTGTCCCCTCAGTGTCTGGGTCACAGCTCTGTAGCACTGTGTCTCATATACCTGTGCTTTACTGCATTCACATCCCTTGTTCCAGATGGAAGAACTGATATTCATTTTGTGTACAAATGGTAGTACCATAAGGAAGAAGTCACAGTCCCTAGACAATTCCTGACAGTGCTTTGTCTGAACCAGCTGGAGGGTTTTCAAGATTGCCATTGATAATATTTTGGAAGTCAGATTCTGATTTCAGCAAGAGATGTAGTTGTAAAGTGCTGTATGTAGTTTCAACCCTTTACCTCCTTATCCCTATGACCCAAAGTGTAGAGGTTTCTTCATCCTCAAGTCAGACTATGCTTGGCAATACAGCAAACAGAAATCTAGTCCACATCTCAGTTGTTAACTTTGGCACTAGAAGCTATATATATTATACATTAATACAGCAATTTCCTCAGATTCTTTTTCCTGCTTTTGTTCGTACAACCGTTGGTAACCCCACCATGACTGTATTTCTGTCAGGCCCTGAGCTAAGTCAGAAAAACCTGTGTTACATTTTGCAAGATGGACAGGCACTCCAGCTGCTCTGTGTTATGTCTGCAGGCACCTAGTTGCCTACACAGACCTGGCTGAGAGTCAGGTCAGGAAGGCAATATAGGATATTAGAGCAAGAATACTTCTAAAAAGGGGGGGCTGGAGCAAATGGCGAGCTGAGCAGAGAGAGGCGTAAAGCGTTTGTGCAACTGCCGGCATGTGAGCTAAGGCAAAATAATTCAATAAACTGAAACACCTGTGAACTGCTGCCAAACTTACCTTAATAAATCCCCTTTCCAGCTGCCGGTGCTTGCCCGCACCTCTGGCACCCCCCGTGGTATCACAGATGCCACCACTGATGCTACATGCAGTCACTGAAACTTGCTCTTAACCATGAATATTTATGTATTTTCATATAAAGCAGAAGAGCTTTGTGAGGGCAAACAGAGACACCCATGCTGGAAATGTCTGTTGCCAGGGGCTGAGACACAGCAGGGAGACCCCTGCGTTGGCTGGCCGGGGATGCAAACCGCCAGGATGAAGGCTCAAGGATCTGTTCACCTTGCCTGAGCCTGAGCAATGTCTGTGTGTGCTGCATCACAAAATATCCCTCTCTCCCTCAGGACAGCAAGCACCATGTGCCTTAGACACACCCGCATGTTGGGGAGATTGTATGCCTGAGGTAGTTGCTTGTGTAGGCTTAGTCTCCCTAAAATGTGTTTGCTCACGTTAGGTGACATTAATGATCTTGATGTTCAACTTCTGGTCTAAAAACCCAGCCCTTCATATGGAAGTGCACCCTGGACAAGCCAGAGGACAAAGTTTCTTCCTTTAACTGGAAACTCTTCTTTCTATCATCTCAATAAAATTCTGGGAGCTGAATTATTAGTTGTTCTGAAAGCAAACAGACTCGTGCAGATTGGTGTTAAAATTGTGAGAAATTATGAGACAGCTGGAGATGTGAGTAGGCAGGGTCTGAAAAGTTTTGGCATGTTTGCTGAACCCCTTCAAGTTGTTCACTTTCCTTGTCCCTTGGCATTTAACTCACAGCTGACAGCAGAAACTGTCTGCAGTCTGCCTGTGGACACAGACTGAGACAGAGAAGTCTGGTCTCGGGAAGTGCCTCATTTCTTATGAGGAAATAAGGATCTCTGCCTATTCATCCTGGGGTGTAAGGATGATATTTTGTTTCCAGGGGAGTCATGGTTTTGTCCCAACTATCCATAACAGTATTTGGCTCACTTTTTTTTTCTGTACTATGAAAACAGGGAAATAAGAAGATAATGATCTAAGTTAATTTAGAATACGTAAAAAGTTTTACAAATAATACTAATTTTATAAGCTATTTAATTATACGTTTGTATAGCTGTATGCCTGTATGTGTATATTTTATTACAATAGAAATAATTTATTGATTAACTTCCCTCAAATACACATAGTAGTTTAGTAATGGAAATATGCTACACGACATAGGTGCTATTCCACATGATGCAAGAATTTCTAACAGGCATAAGTAAGGCAATTTTACAACTACCCTTGTAAAAGGAATTCAGAGGTTTTATATTCTAGTTAACAGACAGCTTTCCATATTATTTTGGTATTTGATGTGCAAGCTGCAGAATTTCCTTTCCTCTCTCCATTGCCCTGGTGTTATTTCAAGAGGTTCGAGAAAGTACATTGACAGAGATTGCAATTTTCAGAAATTCAAACATTTTTATCTTTAAAATCAGTGGCAGTGGTGCACCTAGCTGTTAAGGCAGTATTTGCCAAGCTTGTGAAAGCTGAATTCCTCTCCTAGAAGACAAAATTTCCTCCCTCTCCTGGCAATCCATAGCATGCATTATAAAAGACCCACATGTCTGAATTCATATACCCAAAGACATTCCTGCTAGCCAGTGCATGACCATCCATTGCCTCTTCAGTATGGCATTCTGGTAGAAACTGCCCTAGGCTCCATAGCAGATCTTGATCAGTAAGAGTTGTAAATTTACAGGGCAGGATTGAAATGTAACAAAATCAACTACCAGAGTAAAATTCACTACCAAACTAATATTTGTCTCAGTCTCAGATTCACCAGAACAGTAGTTTAAAGTTGACAGTCACCTAAGATACAATTTAAAAAAGAAAAAAAAATAAGCAAGCATAAAAAAATAGCTTAGCCTTACAAATTAGCTGGCTTAGCTCATGGTACTTTAACTGTGCCGTTATTAGGTAAAGTCAGGCATGTTCCTTTTGCTAGTCATGCAAATTGAATTGAACAGTACTCTGCCATGGTGTGATCTTCTACCAGAGATATTTTGGGAATGCACTGTGATTTTGTTTACAATTGATTGGTTTGACTAATATTTAAGCTCTGTTAAACTGCAGTTGTGCCCTTCTGACATCAGAAGCGTCTGGTGTTCCTCAGGCTGTACCCATTCTGGTACATGCACATTATAGATGTGAAACTTTCAGAACAGATTGCTCAGAGGCTCATTGTTGCCCTTTTTTGACACTACGTAAGTTATTCCCCTGTTATTTTCCTTTCTTAGCTCCGGGGCCAAGGAAAAGATGGGCCCAACAGTGTTGATAAACAGAATTTTAGCTATTGAATTCACAAGATTTCCACAGTGGGTGGAATAAAAAAATACTTTACATCCTCTGCTTTCCAAGTATAGAACAGACATTTCACCTACAATGAAACCTACTAGGCTAGTCATGATACTTGGGAATATGCATGTTTAACTCCCGGGCATTTTTACAGACCCCTCCGCTAATTCACTGCAGACAAAAACTACAGAGCTGATCAGCCAGCAAGCACTCTGGGTTAACAGAATGTTCTAAAGGCTCCAGGGAGTTCAAAATAGTTGGGAGCAAACATCTGTGTGGTAAAGCTACTTTTCCTCAAATAGATGGCAGTAGAAAGGGGTGCCCAGGGGTAATTGGATGAATACTCCATTTACCGTAAGCCCCAGCCAGCACAATTGGAGAGAGCAAACAAAACAGAGTACGAGTGCTAGGCAACAGTCTGGATTGCGGCACGCCACGCGCTGCAGCTCTCACAGAAGCTGCTGAGTGGCTGGAAGCACATGGGTAGTATTTCAGTCCTTGGCTTCAGATGCAAGTGCCGTAAGCATCCCTACATTTTAGTCATCTGCAGCTGTAACTGTCACTGGAAATCTGCAGAGGCATCGAGCTCTTCAGACCAGCCATGACCTTCTTCACTGCCATATATATCCTGAAACCATTCTGTCTGTCAGAAAGAATCCCAGTTCCCGGTGGTTTCTGGCCACGTGGGTGTGTGTGTGAGTATGCATGCATGCTGTCACATGCTTACATGCTTTGGAAAGTTCTGCTCTTATTTTCTGCCTTCTAACCATTTCCATAACCAGCTGGTTAGAGTCAAGTGTATGGCCTTTTAGTGAAGTGTCCTCTGGAGGTATCCTCCTACTAAATAATGACTAGGGACTCTTTTGTTAGTCTATCTTTAGTTGCTGACTCTAGCTTGAAAGAAAGCCTGAAGAAAGACAGGGCATGGACTAACAGGAAAACTATTTCCAAACCTGGCTTAAGTCTATGTTAGGAGGCAGAGGGTCAGTGGTTTTTTTAAATGACATAAGGCTCAGCTACTGAGTTTCTTAGTTCCCTTGTGCAGAGGTGTGTCTGTCTGGCTGGTGATTTTCTGATAAGACTGGTCTCATTTCAGTAGTAGTTCTTCTCTTTGTGGAGCTCCTGTTGATCACAGCCATCCCCTTGGCATTGTCCCATAACCTCCTGTGCAGACAACCAGCCTGCTTGAGGAAAGTCCACAAGCTCTTAGCACTTGCCTTTGACAATGGGTTTCACATTTCTGCGTTAGTCTACAACTGACACTCGTGTAACCAATTCCTTCATTATCTAGGCTGCCTGTTGCACTGCTGCAGTGTATAAGCATCTGCTTAATTTTCTTCTGCAAGCTGAATTACTGATATGCATTTTACTGGGGCTTCTTGCAAGCATGCGTCAGAAGATGCAGTTAGAGCCGAGTGGAGATATTTGCTTGGCTTTTAAGGCCAGCTGTGCTGAGCTCATTAAAGCTGTCCTTCACAGATTGCCTTAGTTTATTTAAGAATTATAAATCTCTGGGATATATGCCACTGGTACCTTGGGTACCCAGGTACTGTCCTTGGTACCCTGGGTGCCCCTGAACTCTGGCTATCAGCTCGGGAGTGCAGTCAGACCATCCCCAGCAGTGAAATCTGAGGAGAAGCTGCTTTATCTCAGCTTTGGGTTTTGCTTTTTTTCCTCCTATTTAGTGGTTACACCAAATGAGATTGATGGTTTTCTGAGATGGAAGAGCTGCTGCTTTTACCTTGCCCTTTCTGTAAAGGATAAATACAGTGTGGGATGAGGTGGCAGCCGCAAGAATTCACACTTTCCACCGGTCAAGTTGGTTGTAAAATGAATGCCAGAAATTTTGCAATAGGATTGTACTTTTAAGAGAAAAAAAGAATCCCAGAAAATGGCTTATTCCAGCTAAAATGTCTCAGCACTTTTGCAGAAATCCTTATAGGCCTTCAGGAAGAACAAAGAAAAATTTAAAATCACCAATATTCAGCTGCAGAGAAAGTAAAATAAATCATTCAGCATATGGAGTGTGTTAGCTCTGTTTTCCATTGTACAATGCCTACAAGACTTAGTAAATAAAATACGTGTACCCTTCTGTGACATAAGGAACATTGTCTTCATTTAAAATCTGAACATAGCAAAGCATGAGGACATCTCTGAACACCTTACCTGCTTTGGGGAGAGGGGGCTGAGGCTGATGCCTGAGAGCATTTTTCTAGTGTGTTGCCTTGCTGTCCCAGCCCGTGGCCTCACCACGACATTTCGTTATCTGTTTGGGTACTTCAGATTTCCAACCATTAATAAAGCACCTGCTTCTAACACTGCTATTGAACCAGGTGACCACCATGCCTTGCCTGTGCCACCCAGGCCAGTATCCTTTTACTCAAGTCCACATGATGCTCAGCATCCCCAAGGTCTCTCCCCATCTCTGACCCTTTGTTCACTCCTGCCTGGATAAGGTATACAAAGGTACAGGTGTTATCAAGGTAACATTTGGAACCTCCAGAGAGAGGAGACATTGCGGAGGCTGCTGGTTGCAGAGTGCTCTGAGATGCAGAAGAGAGTTTCCCTTGCAAATGCAATAGTCATGGCAACGGTTTTCTTCAGCTTTTCCTGCAGAGCAGTAATTCAGCTTTAGATGTAACTCCATATATTTGGTTTGTAGTCAAAACTCAAACTCTTTTTCTTTTACCATTCCAAACACAGGGGAGGGTTGTTCAGCTTGCTTTTCCAGCACTAGCATCAATGTCTGTGTGAGCAGGATCAGGTCACAGGTGGATGAAATTCTCATTTGTTAGACTCTTCTCATAGAAGGATACAAATTTCCACCCTTTGCCAGAGTATCCCTGCATATCCTTTTGAGTGCTGCATTTTGCTGCAGTGCTCAGGAAACTCCACACGTAGCACGAAGGCAGCCACCTGGGAGAGGTACAGCAGAGCTGCAGTCAGCAGTGAGCACAGCCTCAGACAAGGAACAGGACCTTCATTTGGCTGGAGTTGCAGCAGTAGCCAGCCAGCAGGTCAGCACAGTAAGCATCCCAGTCAGCGTGGCAGGAGGATGGGCAGTGGTCAGTAGTGACAAGGAACACATCTGTACCTTGAAATGAGACAGTAATTTTTATTTGCAGGCACCTAGTGTTCAAGATAGCTGTTTATGTGGTTCTCGAAGGCACTATGCAGCAATATGAGCAGACAGTAACACTTGTGGGAAAACTTTTTTTCTGAACTAGCTCTAGAAAGAGGATAACATTAAAGTAAAATAAACAACCTGAGGACTTTAACTGCCAAATACTGGCTGAGAGATACACGGTAGGATACTACCTGCAAGTATGGGCTTCTCACCAGCAAAGCAACTGGTACTTTCTGGGATCACACAGAGGGAATGATTTTACAGAGGTGGAACAAATAACTAGCAACAACAATAGAACAGCTCAGGAGCTCAAGAACAGGAGTCTCTGGGTTGCTGAGTTTTGGTTCAAGCCTGTTTTTCTTTTGTAAACATTCACCTGCATAAGATTTCAGGACAGGCTGCATCTACCCCTGTTTCTCTTAGATACCTTCCCATTTTCTTTTCCTTCTGTTTTCTTCACTTAATCCTTCTATTGGTGTAATTTATAGAATATATGCTATAGACATGTTGTCTTACATTTACCATTTTAAATATCACAGGAAAAAGTACGTTTACACTGTGGGGAAAAATAAAAAAGGTTATAAATACTGTAGACAGCACTTCAGTGAATCAGCACTGGCAGAGGAATGCCAAAAGCCTCCCACAGCTGAAGTTCTCCACCCTTGCTCACAGTGCTTGTGGCTCTTCTCAAGGGGCTTGGGTGGCTCCAGCCACTCCACTGTGGCAAAGGGAGCAGAGAGGAGCAGAGGGGAGCAGAGGCCCAGCCCCACCGTCATTATGGTGACCCTGCACAGCTGCAGGCAGATGTCTCTTGTTGATAGGTACCACTCATAGCACTGGGGACACTGGGGGTGATTAACTGAGAAATCCTCTTACTCTTCTCAGGTCTTTCTACCATTCCAGGCACCAAGACAGGCTGCACTGAGAGCGTTTTGCAAGGGCTGTGGACACCCAGCAGCCCCTTGACTCCACAAATTTGCTTTTCTGCACCACAAAGCCACGGCCTGCATGTGGCTGAAGCATATGGTGTGCCCCTAAATGATTCTTGGCCTAAATTTTTCAGACAGAGATACAGCTGGTATTCTCCTCATTTGCGAAAAAAGGAACAGTCGGAGCGTAAAACAATGTATCAAAAATCACACTCTGTGCAAGCACCATCACATCTAGCACACCAGCTACCTCTTACAAGCATGGTGCTGAACAACATGAGCAACATCACAGATGCTTATCCAGACACTAAAGCCATTTTTACTGCCTTTTCTCTTCAGCGAGGAACTAATTGTTGCTCAGAGCTGACTGCCCTTAAATTTGGAACAGTCAATTTCTGGTATTCAGAAAATAATAAATCATCATGTTTAATTTAATTTCTACCAGAAAAAGCAAAGGTTTCCAGTGCTATTTTAGTAATTACATTTCACATCACCAATACAAAACTATAGTGATACCTAATGCAAGCTGGCTTACTGACTCTCTGCTAGAAGTCCTATCAAGTAGAGGAGGAGAAAAGAACACTGAAGAACAGTCTTAAATCTGTTCAAATATGCTTAAGAACTAGAATACATGAAATGCAAAAAAAAAAGAATTAAAAAAAAAAAGTTTCAAATTTCCGTTGTTCTCCTTTTCCAGCCTCTGATCAAAACACTTGCCTTGCAGACAAACACAGTGTCTCTCACTATTCTCTACGATGTAATTGTCTAATATTTTCCCATAAAGAATGTGCCAAACCAAGTTTAGTCAGAATGATCCTGGAAAATGTTTGTTGATATAACAAAACACATTTGTTTTCTTTATAGACAAAACCTTCAAATGTAACAAAACTAAAATATCCTTGAAAGGCCTATTTCCCAAAGCAGCAGTGTGTTTCATAGAATGCCTTTTACAATGCACTGATTTCATTTTGATAAAAAGAGTTCCTCTTTTATTAATATTTTTCAGTATCAGCTACAATATGTGAAAAGCTGTACACTGTTAGTGAAAAACAATACACGCCTGCCAGAGCTCATGAGATAAAGCCAGTCATAGCTAAGGTTTCAATTTGGCAGCATCTTGTGCCTCTAAGTAGACACAGTGACAGGCATGCCTTCATATATGGTATGCATTCAGCAGTACTTAATTAACATGCCTTGACAGAGAACTTTACCATTAGTCTTGTCAAGTTAAGAGTTTCTCTTCCTTCATAAAGGAATAGCAAGGAATATAATTTCTGCTTTATTCTAAACATGGTCTGCTTTAACAGTTTTCCACCATGAAAAGTGCTATAGCTTCTGTTTCATCCTTTCCTCTCTCTGTATCTCTCACTGTTGCCTGTATGTAGAGTCATGGAAGTCATTTTCTCCCCTTGTTTTGCAAGGTCAGGGCTATCTTCTTACAGTGCATTAACAGCCAGCAAAACAAAAAAGTTTCTGGGTAAGCAGATTGCCTAATGGCCTCAGAAGAGCTGTAATTTATACAGTTAAAAGCATTGACAAGGGAGGTGAAGGAAACAGCAGGATTAATTCAGAAAATTTTGTCAATAGCATAATAGTCCATGCTGAGCCATTCACAATATTACTTAAGTTTTCCAAGACAGGTTCACTACAAGAAGATTATTCCAGATTTGGCACAAAATTTATTCTGAAGCAGGTTCTGAATGTTGATGGCTCCATCTGCATAACTGTCAGCATACAGAATCACAAACTTAGAGCAAACAGCCACAGTCTTATTACTGCAAACTTCTGAAATGCTGCTTATAGGCTCTGTAATTTCAGCAGAGAAGCCCCATAGTTTGTTAATTGGCTTGGAGTCGCCCAGACCTATACTCAAGTCATTAGCCTTCTGCTGCTCTCTGCTGAGAGTGGTTTGTCTGGAGTTACTACTGCCCATTACAAAAAGGACACACACATAATCCCAGTCTGCTCTGCACTGGGGCAGCCTCACCTTCCATATTGTGTGCAGTTTTGGTCACTGCAGTGTAAGACATCAAGCTGTTAGAGAGTGTCCAAAGGAGGGCACGAGGATGGTGAAGGGCCTTGAGGGGAAGCCATGTGAGGAGTGGCTGAGGTCACTTGGTCTGTTCAGCCTGGAGGAAACTGAGGGGAGACCTCACTGCATTTACAACATCCTTGTGAGGGGAAGAGGAGGCGCAGGCACTGCTCTCTTCTCTGTGGTGACAATGACAGAAGTGAAGCTGTGTCAGGGGAGGTTTAGGTTGGATACTAGGAAAAGGTTCTTCACCCAGAGGGTGGTTGGGCACTGGAACAGGCTGCCCAGGAAAGTGGTCACAGCACCATTCTGATAGAGCTCAAGAGGCATTGGACGACACTCTCAGGCACATGGTGTAATTCTTGGGGATGGTGCTGTGCAGGGACAGGTGTTGGATTTGATGATCCTTGTGGGTCCCTTCCAACTCAGCTTATTCTGTGATTCTGTGATTCCGTGGTTCTGTGATAAAATGTTTCCATGGTGACTAATGTCTGTTTTCACCACTCATAGGGGAAAAAAAAAAAAAAAGAAGGGGAAAAAAA
>VZRQ01004177.1:61585-74992 GCA_013397975.1 Machaerirhynchus nigripectus | reverse complement strand
GTGTAAGATCATCCATCCCCATGTGATCTGTGCTCTCACTCAAATGAGATCAGTGACGCTCAAACAGAGGGTCACTTCAGCTGCTGACAACACTGTGAAGCCAATGCTCAGCTCAGAGTGGGTTGATACAAGGCACACCACCTGCAGAAACTGAGTGGTCAGCCTTTTGCTACTTCATTCCTGTTTATTTCTTTAATCATTGTTTGCACAGCTCAAGCTCAACTTACAGGAGTCTCCTCCCTTTTTGCAAAGACGTTGGAGGACCTGGAGTTTTTAATTCTGCTAAGGCTGCTTGCAGACCTGAGCAAACCCCACATGGGAGACTGGAGCAGAAGGGGTCCTGCCACTTTCAGCAGCTGCCAAATCAGTTTAGCTGTAGCATGAAAGTGCAGCCAAGGCTCACACCCTCCAGGGAATTTATACAACTCAACTGCCCTTTAAATTAACCTGGACTCCAGTGCTCTTGTGCAGGTTACAGAGGACAAGTGAGGCAGAACCAGGTCTTGTATGTATGAGTGGTGGTACCTACAAAGAGAAGAGTGTTTGCCTGCCACCACTCCCATTCTCTTTCCTTCCTCTCCTCTCTTTTAATCTCTTTCCCCTTAAAATGCAGGTTGGTTCATAATATCCTGGCTGAGGAGAAATCAGTAGGGTCATTGGTGGGATCATTGTTTTTCCCCTTCACCAGCCAGAGGAGTTTCTGAGAGGAGGCCTTCTGTGTCTGAAACTGTCTGAATACCTTCCCTGTGGGCTTGATGCTCTCTCACCACCTCCTGCTCTGAGAAGCCTGCCAAGGTCTTCCACAACTAGGTCTTGATTTGACCCAAGGCTTTTCTTTTTTTGTACACAAGGTTAAGCTGGCATTAATGTGTTCAAATCTAAGTATAGAACAGGTGGCAGGGTTCATCCACTGCTTTGTGTTTTTCCACAGTTCTAGCCTTGTGCTAGAACATTGTGCTCCAGTCCTTAAATATTAGTTTCATCAGTAGAGCTTCAGGTGTTTTCCGGTTGATTCATAAAGAGCCAGCATCCATGTTTGACCTGAGAAGAGCAAAACCTCAGAGAGCAACAGCAGCTTGTCCTGAATTTACAAAAAGCCCCCACACACCTTCCCTCTCTACCTCAATTTTACATGTCAGACCATGACATTTTTCTCAGTAAGTGAAAATCTCCTGTGAATGTTGTGTTTTAATGTAATCTCAAAAATATGGGCGGTAGAACTAACTGCCTCCAGAGGCAGGGGTTGAAACACTGCAGGTCCTTTGGGGTAAAAATAATTAACTGTATTGAAACCTACCAGGTTACTTTGTTTTTTCTAAAGCAGGTTCAGCCCAGATCAATTCAATAAATATTGTAATAAGCACGTTTAAATGCTATGTGGTGATCTGCTTGGGTACCAGTACACATAAAGGAGCTGACTCTGGATATTAAAAGAATGATGGATTTGAAAGAAAGTGCTTCCCATTGGAGATCAGAGCCTGTGTTATGTGTAATGAAGCCCACAGTAGGATGCTGACAGCACAAGCAATGAATATGTGTTACACATGGAAACAAAGATGTAGTGTAGCTGTACACTCGTTATATATGTTTAGTCCTCTGGAAAACCATGAAAAGGCAGGTGTGGGATTCATGCCTTCTGCAGAGCATCCCCAGAGCAGTGTGTGCTGTTTGTCCAGCCATGCTTCCCATGGCACAGGATTTATTTTCAAATGTTTCACAGAAGTTTGAGCTTATTTCTTTTATTTGAAAGAAAACAGAAAGAAAAGTGTTAAATTCAGAGGTTTGCTTTTGCAGTAAGAACAAACAAACAGCAGGTTAAGTGCAGTGGACAGTAATTACAGTAAGGCACAGATCTCCTGTCCTAATGGTTCCTTAAATTATATTCCCATGTGACCTAATATAGGGTGAGGCATGCAGTTTCTGTGCTTGTTTGCTGCCCTCTCTTGGCAACATAACCAGCCATCAGGAGAGAAAACTGAAGCTTCTGTCAAGAAGAGTGAAGTATCAAAGCAAACTCATTCAGAGAAATTAAAGAAAGAGTCTTGTACCACAGAAAAATAAAACATTTGCAGCTTTTTACACATTGGAAAAATAATTAATTGCATCTAAGAAGTCAGATTTACTCTCTTCTCTAAGGTTCATTGACTCAGTGTGGGGGAGAAGAACTGTTTTGGGTGATGAGCCTGTTACAGAGAGATATAATCCTTTCCTATAGATTATTGTGAGCACCTACCAGCTACCCTGCCCTTCTTATTCCATAAAAGCAAGTTTCTAAAGAAGAGTGATTTTTCCTTTTCAGTCCCTAGCATAGTATTTGAGCAGATTTCCAAGGCCTCAATTGCCTTCTGTAAAGATTTTCATCTATGGTACACATATACATATCTTTTGTTATCAGTGTCAGAAAGGCTAAAACAAACTGGATCCCGTGAATAGCAGTAATCCTTTATAGCAAGTATGAAATCTGTTTTTCATGACAAGTCTTCTTCCAGCTCTCGTTTCAAGAGCAGAAGTCCATGTCATTCAGGATCCTCTTTGCAGATAAAGAAATGCAATACATAACAAACATATGCAAACGTAACAGTTTATTATCAGCTCCCTGTATGCTCATGTATCTTGCTATGACCTGATGTGTACATAGACCATGCACACAGGTCATTCATACTCTAGGAGGCTGTAAACAAGCAGCTCTCTGACTACCCAGTGGGGAATGCTTTTCTATGTGCAAATATTCAGTGTCTGTCATGTTCAATATCTCACCTATGCATAAGAAAACACATATTACCATTTCAGATAATGAAGGTTCTCCAGTGGAGGAAATATTCCACATATTCTTCCTGGACAGTAGCAATTTCAACCTTGAAGTACAAACAGTATCCTCCAGCCTTCTTGCAGGTCATCCTTCCTTGAGCATCCAGAGGGACCACCATCTGCAATAACACTGCCAAACAGGCTTGCCAACAGATCCTGTTGGTTTGATTTCCCAGGAAAAGAATACATATCATATTTTACACTGAACATTTCTGAAAAAATGAAGAAGATGGAGAATTAATGTTACTAACTTTTAAGGTTTCTCAGAAGGATGTTTGTAAATTCCCATTATGAAAGCCATCCTGTAGTCTCATAGTATGAGAAATATATCCATAGAATACATCCAAGCTGTGTTTAGGATAAAAATAAGAATAAAACCCAAGGAAATTTCTAATTTTCTACATTTGAAGGACGTTTTTCTTCTTTTTTCAGCTTGTAATTGGGATAATATTGCTCAGAAAGTCAGAACTGACTCTTTCCCCAACACATAATCAAGATCCATCTGGATTTAGTCCTCTACTGTGTGCTTGAGGATGGCCCTGCTTGAGCAGGGAGGTTGGATCAGGTAACCCACTGTGGTCCCTTCCAAACCGACCCATTCTGTGATTCTGTGAGATACATAGGAGGGTGTAGTCCTGCCTCTCCTTGCATCTGCTTTCAACTGCACATGTGTGGCCCCTGGTCTCAGTTCCCTCTGGTTTACTTAGGGATGTGTTTTCATGTTAATTTGCTGTTGGCTTGCACTTACTAGACCTTTCATGATTTGGGACTCACATCCCATGTTGACTTTTTTGTGGACAGGTTGAGAACATGGACACTCGAGCATGAGCCAGGAGGAAGCTCATGTACAGCCAGTGCCTGAAGAAGAGAGAAGAGCTAACTGGCCAGTTCTTCCTGAGGAATTCATGGGCCAGACCTCTGCAGAATCCTTGGTTGTGTCCCAGTGGTGGGACCACAGTGCAAAGAGCTTTTTATCTCCAGTCGCTCGTCAGTGTATGTGCTCTCACAAGTAGGCATCAGTGCTGAAAGGAAATCTTTGGTTTATTGCAGCCTTTTAGAAGGTACACAAGTAGACCTTGAGGCAGGAGCCAGCCCAAGAGGTCAGCAAAAGGGAGCCTGGGGTTTGCAAAGGCTCCTGGCAGTACAGACTTGGATCTGTGATATCATCCTGCTGATGTCAACTGAGAGGTATTCCATACAAACCAACTGAACCTGTGCTGGAGCTGGCAAGTGTATGCTCACCACTGCTCATCACAAGTGAATGGGGCCATCAAAAGCAGGCTACAAAGCTCCTACACATGAGGATTTTCACTTCTGAGTTGAAAAGAAGCAAGGCTGGAAGCTAAAGAGATCTTTCTGGAAGTTGTTTCTCCACAGAGCTGGGAAAGGAAGAAGCCCTAGGGCTCCTCTCCCACAATCCACACAGACCAGTTCTACCTCATCCCACACAAAAAATTCCCTGACCTGGGGAATAGTCCTCCCCTCTGGAAGCTTGTGTTTCCTTCCCCTGAGCCATCATGTCCTTTGGAATTCCTCCCTACAAGGAATTTTTGTCCAAGTGCAGTTTTCTGTGGGGAGAGCACAGAGGATCTTTGCTCTTGTACCCTCCTGAGCAGCAGCCACAGCACTGGCATTGCCAAAGATGTTGGCAGTGGGACCTGCAGTCCCTAGGGGGAAACCATCCCATCTCCCTCCCTGGCTCACTCTGGCACCAGATGTGACATCACTCCTCCCTGCTGGTCCACGACACAAACGTATTACACGGCAGGGGGACACCAGGGCCATTGCCAGTGAGACCTTGTACCTGATGTCCCACCTCTGAGAGGGACATCCCACCACAGCAAATCTCAAATCCCTGTGGAGACGTGAGTGCTGAGTCCTACCCCATCCCTCCCCATGGCAGGGCCAGCAGCAGCACCATGGAGTGCCTTGCAGAGGGGCACCTGCACACATACTGGGAGCAGGAGGCCATGGGGAGGAGGCCCTCTCAGGCTTGGCAGTGACAGCACCTCTGAGGAAGGAAGGCAGCAGAAGACTCAGGACTTTCAGTTTGGGATTTAGGGGATCTTTTTCCCTTGCCTTGCCTTGCCCTGCCCTGCCCTGCCCTGCCCTGCCCTGCCCTGCCTTGCCCTGTCTCGCCTAACCTAGCCTCTCCTCGCCTTGCCTCGCCTCGCCTCCCCTCGCCTCTCCTCACCTCGCCTCGCCTCACCTCGCCTTGCCTGGCTTTGCCTCACACCTTCCCTTCCCTTTTCTCTTTTCTTTTTTTGCTTTTCCCTTTTCCTTTTCTCTTTTCCCTTTTCCTTTCTAAATTTTTTTTACATATCCCAGACTAGCTACAGCATTCTAGAAATACATCTGGTGAGCTTCTCTGTTTTCATTTCAGATGCCACCATGGGCATGCAGAAAACATGCAAGAGATCCAGGTGGGCAGATAATGGTCTCTGGAGGGTTTGGGTAGCTCTGTGCTGCTGTGAACCTCCTGAAAACCATTTTGCAGTTGCTACAACCACACTCATCTGTTCTGGTTATGTTCTTCCGGAGCGGTGAGTATTGGTGACACAGCTGTTTCCCCTGTGAACTGCCACCAGATGGCAAAATACCCATCATCCGCGCTCCCAAGCCTGCTCGCCAGCACTGGAGATGAGGCTGCAGGAGAGAAGAAAGTGGCAGTCCAAGACAGAGAGAGCATGCAACTGCTCCCATCCGGTACGAAACACTCCACGATGTCCCTGCCCCTCACTGGGCCTATAAACCACCATGGCAAGGAGGCAGGAAGGTAACCTGCCCTTACTGTTGTGCTGTCCTTAGCTGTGTCTGGGCTACGCACCTGCACGATGGAACAAGGCTCGGAGAAGACAGACAAGGATGACATGACCGTGATGCTCAGAAAGGAATCCTGTTGTAAAGGATGTTGAACATCCTAGGAAGTACAACTCGCCTTCAAGCCTGGCTTCTCACGGATCTGATTGATTTTGGCAATCTGCTTCACAGGTCTCCCTAGGAAGTTCATGTTTCGCAACTCTCGTATAATTTAAGAACTGATCCGTTAAGACTGCCTCCTGACTTCCTCAGATTTCCAACAGTGAGGGGTGTTTCAGCTACAGTAGCTCAAACTGAACAAACTGACACTGTGTATAAAGCTGAATTACAGACAGTTCCCACTAAATTGACTATGTTATATAGTAACCAATAATGTGGAATACACTGATCAAGGTAATGTTATATTTGCAATGTGTTTTGAGTAGCCCTTGGGTGTTTTCCATGCTGGCAGCAATCTTAAGGGATTTCAGGGTTGCCATGAAAAGTTAGTTAATCCTGGATGTCTTGCTGAGCACCAGAATTAAAAATTACTTTGACTGATATAACTGAACAGAAGTGGATACTTTCTTTTTGAGGGTATGTATATTAAGGAAAGAAAGTACTGCACAACTGAACAGCTTCAAAAACCAGGGTTAAATAATTTCACTCTATTTTGGAAAAAAAGTTGAGTTCCCGCAATAATTTTCTCAGCCTAGAAAGATCAGTAACCACTGTACTTATGCACAGGACTAGGCTTTCCAGGTTCATCTGGTCTAAGGATGCTGACTGGATCAAATACAGTTCCTCCCTGCTCTAACAAGACAAGCAGGGGAAGGACTTGGTTTTTTTCCAGATTGGATTAACACTGAACTATTCCATACCAACAAGACTAGAGCCCTTCCAGACATGCCCCATTCTGGTCCAAATCTGTAATATTCATGGGAATATTATCCAGAAGGAGGGAGTGTCAATAGCTGCTGAGCCATGTTTCCTGGGAAGGTGATTTTTGCCCTTCAAAATCTGTGGAGCTTCACATGGAATTTGAACTCTTGAATTCCTTTCTCTTTTGATCTTGTGCCAAGTCCCCAGTGGTTGTAGGCTTTGATTCAACTGGATACTGAAGCATAAATAAATGAATTGTTTGTGGTTTTTTTGCTATCTGGACATATTCCTGGGCTTGAACTTAAATATATATCTCAAAGACATGATGCCTCTATAACAGACAGTGTCAAATACCTGCCATTTCATTCTTGTATATTCTCTTCCCTAGCTCTCTCACCCCTGTTATTCTAATATGCAAGTTGTCGTAATGAAATCCCGATTCACCTTAGCTAACATTTGGATGATCATTTTATTTGTTTTTGCATTTATTAATGTCCTTATAGCCATTTTCTGCATTTATCACAGAGAGCTCTGTCTAATGCTTGTATTGGCTGCACAGCCAACCTTTCTTATCAAGCAACACTACTGAAAGGCCAAGAAATGCAAATCTGCAAAGTCCCAAATAATTTCATTCCCAGCAGGGAGGCTATTTTCACAGCAACTTTACCACCCACATAGCCGCTTAGCTGCTAAGTTACACTTGAGAGAAACCTTTGCAAAAATTGTTATGATAGCTGCACAAACACCCGTTTCTTTAACGTCTTCATAGTCAGGGTTATACCATAAACACTACAAGAGAAGAGACACAAGTTATGGGCATAGACAAAATGTTGAATGTGGTTGGCCTGTTGCTTCCTATCCTCAGCTGCTAAGCAACAGGTAGATCTAATGTGTGGCTCAGGACATCAGCACTATTAGCAGCACAAAACCTGGCTTCTCTCTGGCTGTTTGAACTTCCAGGTAAGCCCCTTTAAGCATACAGGGAGGGGCGGCGGGGAGGTTCTGTTGCTTTCTAAGTCCCTCATTTCCAAGTAATTTATGATCTAGGGGTTTTTTGTTTGTTTTTTTTTTGGCTTGGGTTTTTTCGGTTGGTTGGTTGGTTGGTTGGTTTTTTGTTTTGTTTTGTTTTTTCGTGTGGTAACATGAACATTGGCAAGTAACTCTTTCTGGGATGCCTGCTTAATATGGACAGTCTTGCCCTGTGCTGATAACAAAATTGTTCAAAGATCCCCATGTGTATATAAACACTGCCCATTTTTTCCCCCTCCCATGTTGTCTAGTTCTCAGTATCATTCAAAATGTACCTCAAATCCATCAGAATTTTTCAAGTAGGTTCTCAATTCTTTTGCACCTCTCTTTGTCCTTCTCTCCATTGTTCATATATTGGACTCTGGACCAACACACTCCACACATGCCAGAGAATCATGGAAGGGACCTTGGAAGATCATCAAGTCCTTCTGTGGGAAAGGAAACCTTCAAGAGATTATTTAGCACCTCATCAGATTGCACCTTGAAAACAACCAGCAATGGGAACTCTACCATGTCTCTAGAAAGGTTATTCCAGTGATTGACTGTTCTTGTTCTGAGAAATGTCTTTCTTATGTCAAGATGAAACCTCACCCAGTGCAAGGTGTATTGCTGCCCCTTGTCTTCTACATGTAGCACTTTATGAAGAGAGAGTCCATCATCTTTGTAGGTGCCCCATAAATACTGGAGTAATGTGGTTAGGTCCCCTCTGAGCCTTCTTGTCTCCTGGAGAAGAGATCTAACTCCTTCAGTCTTTCCTCATGGACTTTGTACTTGACTTCATTCTGTTTTTTCCTGCCCACTCCTCCAGCCTGTCAGGGTTTCTCTCTAGGATGGCTCTCCCTTCTGATGGATCCACCTCATTCCCCAGTTTGGCATCAGCAGCGAAGTTAGTGAAGGTGCTTTCAATCCCATCATCCAGATAGGTTATGAAGATGTTGAACAGTGTGGAGCCCAGTATTGATCCCTGGCAGAGCCCAACTGGTGACAGGCTGCCAGCCTGAGTTAAAATACATAATTGATCACCATCTAATTCCACCCATCAGTGTAAAGATGTACACAGCTCCCACGACAAGCCAAGTGTGTGCAAGATGGGTTTGCTAGGCGTTTTTATATTACTGAGAGCCGGTTATGTGCAAAGAAGAAAAGCTCTACAGGTGCTTTTAGCACAGCAACTGTCTGTGTGAGAACTCTAGAGCTGTAACACAATGGGACACTGACAACGATAGAGTAGCAAGGCCTTAGGGCTAAATACCAGACTGAAACTTAAGTCCAAAGGGATTTCCTTCATCAGTCTGTGAAGTAACTTCTCTAGATTTCTATTTCCTTAGCAATGAAATGGTTCTTATGATGGTTGCTTAGGTTCTAAACTGCTTTCTGCAGGTGGACAAGGCTGTATAAGAGGTAGGGGACCTTGTTATGGTATACGTCATCGAACTGCACCCAAGGATGCTTTCCTTTTGCAGGTATTTATTTGCGTAATCCAAAGAGTACCTGTATATTATCTGCCTCGTGTCTGGAAATGCATGTTTCTTCCAGGGCAGCGATTACTTTCTGAGGTGTGCGGTTGGGAGGAATAACTGCAACTCTGGTTATCGGTGCACAGACAGCATGGAAAGAGGACAAGCCAGAGTGCAGAGGTTCTTGCTGAACCAGCTTCTTTTTCAGCCTCAGATCTCACTGAAGTGATCTTCTGATTGCTTCTTGTATTACATAATTTCTGATTATTGCCAGATAGTGTAATGTTGCCCGTTGCACTGTCAGTTGGAGCTAAATATGGAAAGTCTGTTTTTGAGCATGCTAAATTCCTTGTTGCATTGTCCACATGACTAGATACTTTGTTTGGTTGGGTTTGTTGTTGCTATGGTTGTTGTTTCCTAATACCTCAGTCCATTTTCTGTCTTTATGGACTATACAACATATATTGCCTATTTCTTAGGATTGAAGTGAGTGCTGGCAGTTATCATCTTCAGTGCAGTGTAAATAAGAAACTTTAAAATATGAGTATCTGACAAAGTACAGAAGTGAAAAGCACTGATTTGAAATACCTCAGGTCAAGAGAGAAATTTTGTTGTTTGCTTTCCCCCCCGTAGATTTTACTGTTTTGAGAGCATGAATCACCATAATTCTTTGCATTCCTCATGTACTACCACTGAGAAAAATACACAGTTCCTTCTGAAAATGAACTGAAATAACAGTTACGTGAACAGGACAGAGGAGCCTGCTGCTCTGAGGCAAGGCTCTGTCATGCTGCAAAAATATGTGAAAGGAAGGAAAATTTTAAGCATGTTTTTAGAAGCTTTTCTCCCTTTCCTCCCCACTCCCCTTTTTCTGAATTGCTTGTACTGTTGAATCTGTTCTAACTTCACAAAAGCGTAAAAGCTCCGGGATCTCCTGAACGTGGATGTCTGGCCTCCACCCTCATGTCCGGCTAATGCTCCTTGGATATTGCTTTAAAGATGCAAGGAACTTGTACCTTTTCCTACAGATGAGAAAATGAAGCACAGAGCAAGGAAGAGCTACATCTCAAAAGCCCTGTAGTGATTCCAGAACCCAAGAGCACAATTTCATGGATTCAAAGTCTGGCTTATGATTGGGATATTTTTGAACTGCCTCTCTTTCCAAGCCCCTTTGACTACCATGTTTCTTAACCTAAGCTGGAGCTAAGAGCTCCTGTGACAATGCTCAGCTGACTCAGATCTGGAAAGAAAGAAAGTTTGATGCACAAGATGAGGACACATTTTTACCAACTTTCACAAGCATCACTGAAATTAATCTTTTCATATCTGTTTGAAAGCTTGTTTAGAAGTGAACATCTTAGCAACCTAAATTATAGCCTTACAGCAGAATAATGTTTCATGACTAGTTTTAAATATCATAAATTTCAAGGTGTATCCTTGATGCTGTAGAACCCATCTGGGTCTATCTTAAGTGGTGGGACAGTGATCCTCTACAGGCCAAGTGGAAAGGACCATTCCAGATTTTGCTGACCACCCTCACCGCAGTCAAAGTTGCTGGCAAAGGACCCTGGATTCACTACTCCAGATTTAAGAAGGCTTCTGCTCCTGAAACAACTGAGAAAGCACAGACTGACACAAACAAAGATCGTGTAGTTGAAATAATTTTTTCCTATGTTTGTTATCTACACAGTTAGTAACCCTGACCCAGGTTTGGAACCAAAATTTGCACATGATTCTAGTCCAAAATATGTCCAAAGACATTCATTTGGATACAGAGCTAAGAACTGACATGTAAACCAAAGTGGGAAGATCAGCAAAATTTGTTTGCAATTTGAGAACCAACTCAGATCTTACATCAGATAGCACTCAAAGATAACACACTGAACTCTGATTATATCTTCCACACCCTGACTTCATGGTTACCAAACTGGCCCTGGATTAAAGAATTGTTCATAATAGTTGTAATTATAATTCTTGTATGTACCTATACTATTGTTAGATGTATACTGCTGTTAGACACATATTATTAGTGGATATTTAGAATAGAGTCTCAACAAGGTAGAGGCCTTGCCAAGCCTCTAAAGGGGAGAATGATGCCTTAGGTTTTAACTTTTATATTTTTCGAATCCTGTACTGCCTAGTGTGTAACTCTGAAGTTTCATGTAGCCTGTTAGCTGCTGTTCTCTCATGCTGGTTAGACATAACAAGCCTCTCTAGGTTTGCTCTTCAAGGACACCAAAATGTGTAAACTAAAGCCTAGAGACAGGGGGCAAACTTGGGGTAATTACATCATTAACTGAGGTTTTAATTGGAGAATCAATCCTGATATTCAATGGATCAAACTTATAAAAGTGTGAAGAACCCGTGACCCAGGGTCCATCTTGGGTGTAGCCTTTCGACTGCCCAGGGTGTACCTTTGTAGGCCCTTCAAATAAATACCTACCTTTATTCTCTTATTTTTGTCTAGTCTCTGTTTTTAGGTGGCCACCTCAAGGCATCACTCTCAGTGGTGGATACAACACATCTAAATCAACGAGAATGCAAATTGTCATGTTAGCATGATCGCACAGTAAAGTTAGTTTACCATAGACAGATAATTTCTCTCTAGAAGTCTGACTAATAAAGATTAAAGATATAAAGCTCAGGATGCCCACAGAGAACAAATAGAAGTAGTGTGATATGGGGCTTCTCCTCCCACTCCCACCCCCACCCCCACGTATCTGAATGTTGCAGAATGTTTTTCTACCCTACAAACTCTCCTGCGATTAGCCTTGCTCTGCAGCTGTGGGACAGAGCACAGATTGTGTCCCTGCTGTATTTCAGACACTGGCCTGCCTGAATTCACACCGCTGTTGTACTTGCAGCTTCTGAAGACATACCTAGATTTAGATGTTCAGCTGGGCACAGCAGGAAGAAAAAAAGCTCGGGCGCCACACTAAGGCTGAATGTAGGCCTAAGCACATCTTCACTGAGGTGGATGGTTAATAAAAATGCCACTCACACAGTTAGTCCTGCATATCTGATCACTGGCTACTTGCAGACAAGCTGCAAGTAGCCCCAGGTCCCTCCGGAAAGGACTTTGGCACCACCTATGACAGTGATATTTTCACCTGCTTGGACACTCTGGAGCAAAAAATATGAGAGGAGCCAAGTCAGGCACAGTGCCAGGGTTTAAGATTTTCTCTGTGGCTCAAGCAGTAGCTACCATACCAATAGCTGTGTGCAGTTGTTGCTAGAGGTACTGCCTGCTTATGGTCATGAGAAGAGATTGCAGAACTGAAACTCAGTTGCCCATGCCTCAGCTACTGCCCTAAACATTTGAGAATCCCTCTTTTTCGTTCAAACACAATGCATGGGTTGCAGCTATGTGGTTGTGAAACACCTATTTGATCATGTAAAGACACATAAGGCCAAAAAAGGTGAAAGTCTGCAGAAAGCATTGCTGCCTTTTTGATACAAGTTTTATAGTATCCAAATTCATTTTCCAAGTAAAAGAGACAATTTGATCTTGCATGTAGCAAAGCCAAAGGAAAAGACAAGCTCTTGAATCTTGCCAAGACTATTTTTTACTGCTAATCTGTTTATATCATCCAAAAATATTTTTTGTTCAATAAAATTACTTGAACAACCATTTTTTAAAAAGCAAATTATTATTTATAGTTAATGCAATTCACATTAAGGAAAAGTGTGTAGCTGTGGAAAACCAAAAAATAAATAATGGCATTCTTGAGAGCAGTGGCATTTCTTTTCTATCCGAAGTGTGTGCTGAGACATTTAGATCTTAGTATCAGGGTTTATCCCTCATTGGTTTGGTCATTCAGAAAATATTGCATTCCTGAAAACAAACAATATATCATTATCACAGTGAGTCATCTAAATTTCCAAAGCCACTGAAGTGTAATTACAGTAAAAATATGGGATAGAAATCACTTCCAATTTTGCAAAGTGAGTGCATAACAAGTAAGGGTGTTAGTCCTGCATGTGGGAAAGAAAAATGTAATGTCACAAACACTGGCAGGTAGATAAAGTGGCTGGCTTAGAAGCCAAAGACACTGAGATTTTTAACTGACTTGGGGACTCCTCTGCCCCTGCAGCTCTTGAAACGTATATGGAATCACAGAGAATCACAGAATGGATCGCATTGGAAGGGACCACAGCAGGTCAGCTGGTTCAAACTGACTGCTCAAGCAGGGTCATTCCTGGGCACATGGCACAGATTTGCGTCCAGATGGTTGTTGAATGTCTCCAGCAAGGGAGACTCCACACTCTCTCTGGGCAATCTGTTCCAGTGTTTAGTCACCCACATAGTAAATTCGTCCTCATGTTCAGGTGGAATTTCTCGTTCATCAGTTTCTGCCTGTTGCCTCTCGTCCTTTTGCTTGGCACACTGAGCAGAGCTTGGCTCTGTCCTCTTGGTGCCCTGCATTCAGAT